>OY730194.1:66418111-66830410 GCA_963422505.1 Pseudognaphalium luteoalbum
GTGACATGCTCGTAACTGAGCAAGCATAAGTAACGAATAATAGTCACCCGTTTATACAGAACGGTTCGTGGTAGCGCTACTACCCCGGGTGGGGAGGGTCATTTCCCTAATGGATCCATTAACTAGTGTTCGCGCTTAAGTCCATAACTAACGATATATGATGGAAAGACTTCATTAAAAGTAAGTAACTCATGCAATCCCGTATAGTAAAATGAGTTGTTCGTACTGGTGTTCAAGAAAAGTAAGCAATGTATCTCACCCCATATGTATAAAACAGTAAAAGTGGGGCTGTAAGACTCACCTGAGTCTAGTAAGTATGAAGGTGTAATCAAGTAAGTAAAATGGATGTAAGTCCGTACGTGGTTCTCCGAACCCTGCAACCCTCTGGCGTCCAAAACGCACAAGGTCATAAGTAAGCAAGTAATCAAATAAGTAGGTATCTCGATAGATCACCCATGCTAGTTGTCCATTCAACTAGGAAATGTCCAAGTGTTTGTTTAGCATTTCGTTTGTAGTTTTGAAAAAAACAAGTATGGCCCGTTCGACTCGCAAGCTCGGCTCGCAAGGGTTCGGTTCGCATCTCGATTCGGTTCGCATCACGAGCTCGGTTCGAAATTCGGTTCGGTTCGCATCGCGAACTTAGTTTGCAGCTCGGTTCGGTTCACATCGCGAGCTCGGTTCGCAGCTCGGTTCGGTTCGCATCGTGAGCTCGGTTCGCAGCTCGGCTCGGTTCGCATGAAGAACAGATCTCAGCTCGCAGAACGAGCTGCTCGTATTTTTAACTTTAAAAATGCATTTTCAAGTCTGTTTTTGGGCAAATCTTCGTTGAGTAAACGTTCTAGCATGTAAATAAAAGCTTTACAAGTAATTTAAAAGAGTTTTTAAAGCTTCTTACCAACAAAATCGAAAATCAAAGAAGATGATGATGATGATGATGATGATGATGATGATGATCCTCTTGCTTGTGTCTTGATGATGAGGATGAACGATTATGGTGATGATGTTCTTGTTGTCTCAGTTTTTAGAGAGAGATATAGAGATTTAGTAGGGAGAGAGATGAGAGAAAGTAGGTGTAAATGTGTGTGTAAAGTGAGGTGAAGTGGGGAAAGAATGGGGTTAAAGGGTTGGGTTCGCGGGTTTGGTGGGTTGGGTTCGCGGGTTCGGGACGACCCACCTTGGGTCTCCAGCTCGCGTGTTTGTGTTTCCTTATAGTATTATGTCTCGTAGTCGGTTAAATCCGTAATCGTTTAATCGTGAAATCTTTTTAAGATTTTTAATTATGTCTTAAATAAATACGAGAATTCGTGTAATATATTATAGTAATTAATGATTGTTTGGATAACACCACGTTATTTATTAACTTTGTCACCAACGTCCCTAATAAATACATGTCGAACCTCGTCCGGTTCATAAGTGCACGATTTAATCGAATCGTGTAAGCGTGTATGTAATTACACCAAAACATTTCATATATTTAGAATATTACAAAACTAAATACATGAAATTACAAGTAGTTTAGGCACAAATCAAAAGTCCTAGATTGGCGGGTGTTACATTCTCCCCTTTTTAAGAGAATTTCATCCCGAAATTAGTTCAAAGTCGCGGTGTGAGCAGAGTCTGTGAATAGATGTGGGTATTTAAGTCGCATTTGGTCTTCCCGTTCCCAGGTGAATTCAGGACCACGCCTCGAATTCCACCTGACTTTAACAATGGGAATATGACTTTGTTTTAGTTGTTTGACCTCGCGGTCCATGATTTCCATAGGTTCCTCGACAAAATGAAGTTTATCATCAATTTGTATTTCGTCGAGCGGTACGATCAGTGTCTCATCAGACAAACATTTCTTCAAGTTAGAAATGTGAAAGGTAGGATGCACGCTACTAAGTTCGGTAGGTAGCTGCAGTCAATACGCCACTGGACCAATTCTCTCGAGAATTTCAAATGGCCCAATGTACCTAGGGTTCAGTTTCCCTCGTTTTCCAAATCGAATGACACCTTTCCACGGTGCCACCTTAAGAAGTACCTTGTCCCCAACCTGGAACTCGAGGTGTTTGCCTCTCACGTCAGCGTAACTTTTCTGACGATCACGTGTGGCTTTCATCCGGTTTGGGATACCAACGATCTTCTTGGTGGTTTCGTGAATGATTTCTGGACCAGTGAGTTGGGTATCTCCCACCTCAGTCCAGCAGATAGGTGATCGGCACTTATGTCCGTAGAGTGCCTCGAAAGGTGCGGCCTTGATGCTAGTATGGTAACTGTTGTTGTATGAGAATTCGCACAAAGGCAAGTGATTTTCCCAGTTTTTACCGAAGTCAACTACACAAGCTCGTAGCATATCCTCCAGTGTTTGTATAGTGCGTTCGCTTTGGCCATCAGTCTGTGGGTGGTAAGCAGTACTCATGTCCAAATGAGTACCAAGAGATTTTTGTAGCAATTGCCAAAAGTGAGAAGTAAATCGGGCATCTCTATCAGAGATAATTGAGATGGGCACACCATGTCTTGACACAATCTCCTTTAAGTAGATCCGTGTCAAACGTTCCATCTTGTCAGTTTCTTTGATAGGTAGGAAATGTGCAGATTTAGTGAGTCGGTCTACGATCACCCAAATGGTATCGCAACCGCTAGGTGTTTTCGGGAGTTTGGTAATGAAATCCATGGTGATTTGCTCCCATTTCCATTCAGGGATTTCCGGTTGTTGCAGCAACCCGGAAGGTTTTTGGTATTCGGCTTTAACCTTGGAACAAGTAAGGCACTTGCCCACATAGGTTGCAATGTCGGCTTTCATATTGGGCCACCAATACAACTCTTTGATGCCATGATACATTTTGTCAGCACCAGGGTGTATGGAGTACTTAGACTTGTGTGCCTCGTCCATCACAAAGTCTCGTAAGTTCCCAAAATTCGGTAACCAGATTCGGTTCGAGAAGTATTTGGCCCCGTTAGGTTTGGTTTCAAATTGTTTGTCCATGCCCCGCAAGGCCTCATTTATCAAGTTTTCTGGTTTGAGTGCTTCGAGTTGAGCGGTGAGAGTTTGATTGATGAGGTCGTTGCAAATGGTCATACTAAGAGCTCGAACTCGAAGTGGTTCCACTCGTTCTTTTTGGCTTAAGGCATCGGCAACAACATTTGCCTTGCCCGGATGATAGCAAATCTCACAATCATAATCAGTAAGCAACTCGACCCATCGACGTTGCCTCATGTTGAGATCCTTTTGATTGAAGATATGTTGGAGACTTTTGTGGTCAGTAAAGATTGTACACTTGGTACCGTACAAGTAGTGTCTCCAGATTTTTAGAGCGAATACAACTGCCCCTAACTCTAGGTCATACGTTGTGTAATTCTTTTCGTGGACCTTGAGTTGCCGAGAGGTGTAAGCAATAACTTTTTCTCGTTGCATCAACACGCAACCAAGTCCTTGGTGTGAGGCATCACAGTACACCACGAAGTCATCGTTACCCTCGGGTAAGGATAGAATAGGTGCACTGCAGAGTTTCCGTTTGAGCAGTTGAAAAGCTGACTGTTGCACATCGGTCCAGTCGAACTTTTGTTCTTTCTGAGTCAGGGCGGTGAGAGGTTTGGCTATTTTTGAAAAATTCTCAATGAATCGACGGTAATACCCAACGAGACCTAAGAATTGCCTCACTTCAGTTAGAGTGGTCGGTGACTCCCAGCCCTTGATTGCTTCAATCTTGGCGGGATCAACATGGATTCCCTGGCTGTCAATGACGTGTCCAAGGAATTGAACAGTTTGAATCCAGAACTCACACTTAGAGAATTTGGCATATAACTCTTCGTGTTTGACAAGTTCCAGAACGGTTTTCAGATGTTGGGCATGTTCCTGCTCATCGCGAGAGTAGATCAGAATGTCATCAATGAACACAATGACAAACTTGTCAAGATATGGTTTGCACACCCGATTCATAAGGTCCATGAATACTGCAGGTGTATTGGTTAAACCGAACGGCATCACTTGGAATTCGTAATGCCCATAGCGTGTTCGAAAAGCTGTTTTTGGAATATCATCATCACGAACTCGGAGTTGGTGATAACCTGACCGTAGGTCAATTTTTGAGTAGACACTCGATCCCTGAAGTTGGTCGAATAGGTCATCAATTCTAGGAAGTGGATACCGATTCTTTATGGTTAGCTTATTCAGCTCTCGTAATCGATACACATGCAAAATGATCCATCTTTCTTTTTCACGAATAAGACCGGAGCTCCCCAAGGCGAGGAACTTGGTCGAATGAATCCTCTATCTAGGAGTTCCTGTAATTGATTAGACAACTCCTGCATTTCAGAGGGTGCTAAACGATACGGAGCTCATGCCACGGGTGCAGCTCCCGGCCCAAGTTCGATCTGGAATTCGATTTGTCTGGGTGGCGGAAGCCCAGGCAAGTCCTCAGGAAAGACTTCCGGGAAATCCCGCACGATAGGCACATCCTCAAGTCGCTTCTCCTCCGACTTCTTTCCGGTGACATGTGCAAGGATGGCTTGATACCCCTTTCGTAGGTATTTTCTAGTTTTCATGCACGATACAATATTCAGATTCTGCATACCGGTCTCCCCTTGTAGGACTAAGGTTCCACCGGAGGCGAGAGGTATGCGAACGAGTTTGTCATAACAGACAATTTCAGCTCGGTGCTTGGATAACCAATCTATACCGACGATAATGTCAAAGCTGCCGATCTCTACGGGTATCAAATCAATGGAGAAGAGTTCATTAGCTAAGTTTAAGGTGCAATTAGGTATCACACTGTCGGCCTCAATAAGTTTTCCGTTTTCCAATTCTACTGTGTACTTAGAATCTAAGGTAACAGGCGTAGTGTCAAGTAGTGGATAAAACTCATCAGCAATGAAGCTCTTATCAGCCCCAGTATCAAATAATACAGAAGCAGTCAAGTTGTTGAGAAGGAACGTACCCGTGACCACATTCGGGTCTTGAAGGGCTTCCCCTGATTTCAGCACAAAAGCTCTACCTCGAGCGTTGTTGTTGTTCTTGTTGTTTTTCAGTTTGGGCCAGTCGCTCTTGAAATGCCCTGAATTTCCGCACCCAAAGCAAGTCTTCGGCGCGTTAGTGTTGGGGGTAGGGATGTTGGCTCGGCAATCCTTGGCTAAGTGCCCGAACCTTTTGCAATTAGTACAAGGGCAGGAACCGTCATGATGGCGGTTGCATTTGGAACAGTAAGGTTTGTTCCCGATGTACCCTTTCCTCTCTGTAGATCCCGAGGAATAAGACTTAATAGACTCAGGCTTTTTGTTGAAGGTTTGGTTGGAGGAATTGGGACTTCCTTCCCACTTACGCTTGTTGTTTGTTGTTGGGGTTGAAGTTGTGCCACGGCGGACAGAGTTGGCCGTTAGTTCGTGAGCCATACGAATGGCGCTCTGAATAGTACCCAGTTTGGATGAAGTCACCAGGTCTTGAAGTCTGTCGGGGAGTCCATCTACGTATTTCTTGATCCTCTTATACTCGGGATCGACCATGGATGGGCACAGAAGTGCCAGTTGGTGAAAACGGTTGGTGTAACCCGTGATGTCATCACCCTGCATTTTGTGGTTCCAGAACTCTACCTCCAGCTGTTTCAATTCATCTCTGGGGCAGTACTCGCCCCTCAACATCTGCTTTAACTCCTCCCATGAGAGTTTGTAAGCATTTGCAATACCCACAGTCTGGGCATAGGTGTTCCACCAGGTGAGAGCGGTGTCAGAAAATGTACTGGCGGAGAACTTGACCTTGTCTCCCTCTGTGCAGTTGCAAATAAAGAATACAGATTCGATTTTCTCAATCCAGCGTACTAGACCGATTGCTCCTTCGATACCTGCAAAGCTCAAGGGTTTGCAGTTCTGAAAGTCTTTGTAAGAGCAGGGTTTGGGTTGTGGCCCATTGGTAGCTGTATCTTCGCTACTAGGAATGGGTGTTCGGGTAGCCAAGGCTTGGGCCACACTGCGGGCAATCAGATCCGCTATTTCGGTTTCGTTGAGGGTGACCTGGCGTCGGGGAGGCATGATGCTGAACGAGAAGAACAAGAAAAAAGAAATAAGAGATTCGTACGAATTTATGATATATTTCATGTGTATATGATGGAATATACGATAACAGAGTGACGTGATAACCATATTTTATTAGATAACTAGATTAGATACAAGGCATGAGTCCTGGAGGGTTACATAATATAAGGAGTACAAAAGATGCCGGGAATTGTTTTATCCGGTCGAATTACATAGGTCCTACGAAAGCATAATAGAATACAGATTCAGCCTAAGCTAGTTCTGGCGTAGATTGAGTTGTGGCAGCAGTGCGTTGAGGTGGTCCACAGATTCTGCAAGTCTGTTGGCCATTCGGAGGGCGTCCTCGGTTTCCCTTAGACATGTCTCGCACTGATGTATCCTTGATTGTAAGACAGAGATTTCATTTCGGTTGCCAATCACTTGGTTGTGGACAACCTCCATGGTTTCGACTGTTTCTCCCACCTGATTCTGAAGAGTGTTCATGGTGGCAACAGTGTGATCTTGATCTTCGGAGACTTACTTGATTCGCTCCATTGTTGTGAGTCTCCAGTTCTCGCGAGTTTCTTGGAGTTTGATATCCATCTCATGGAGTTGTTGATCGTGATGGTGCACCCTAGCGGCTTAGTCCGGTAGAGTGAGGTGAGTGGGATATGGGCTGGCTCGAGGCGAACGGGCATCCCTCCTAGCCACCCTTGGGTTTCGTGCTCCATGCGGATAAGAGCGTGACGAACTTGGTGGTGTGTTTGCCATTCTGAGACAAAGTGTTAGAAAGAATGAGGCCTACTTATATATAACATATAATATAGCCTAGTGTGTCTAGCACAAACAAGTATCGGTCCCGTTTCTCTAGTAGTCAAAGTCAACTAGTGTATTCCTGTTCAACATCACCACTTCAGTTCTTACATCATCTTTATTTAATTGTACATAGTTGATCAGGCTATATTAAATTAAATTCGTATGATGTAATCCCTGAATCAGTCATACTTAATAAGGAGGTACAACCTAACGGTCATAGTCTAGGCCCACTAAATGTAACCTAGTTCACTATAACCTTAGGCTCTGATACCAATCTGTAACACCCCCAAAATCACTGTTTAGCGGAAGCAAGCTTTGGGGTGCTACTAATCAAATATCACAGCACAAAAGTAAAGCAAACGATATCTATATGCAACGTTTGTAAAATAGTTACATTTCCATACATAAAACGTTTGGAAAACAAAGAGTTTCTGGTTACAACGAAGTTCCCTAGAGTCCGCGCGTATAGCGGGAGATTCTATTACATAATCATAATAAATACAAAAGATAATGCTAAGAATCTCCGTTAAGTGCAGTGTAGAAATCATGCGACTCTAGCTAATATCCTGAGGGAATCCTACTCCGTCTGTGTACCTGAGATACAAAGCTAAAAAGGTCAACACGAATGTTGGTGAATCTCACAGGTTTGTAAATAATATAAGTGTTTGAACACAAGATTTCATCAATAATGCCCGCAGGCTTAAATCAGGTATTTGCAATCCCGCAAATGTAAAGTAAGTAAGTTATACCGTTGCCATGAGACTCATAATCGAAGCTTAACCCGTAAGTAATAAGTTGCTCCCGTGACATGCTCGTAACTGAGCAAGCATAAGTAACGAATAATAGTCGCCCGTTTATACAGAACGGTTCGTGGTAGCGCTACTACCCCGGGCGGGGAGGGTCATTTCCCTAATGGATCCATTAACTAGTTTTCGCACTTAAGTCCATAACTAGCGATATATGATGGAGAGACTTCAGTAAAAGTAAGTAACTCATGCAATCCCGTATAGTAAAATGAGTTGTTCGTACTTGTGTTCAAGAAAAGTAAGCAATGTATCTCACTCCATATGTATAAAACAGTAAAAGTGGGGCTGTAAGACTCACCTGAGTCTAGTAAGTATGAAGGTGTAATCAAGTAAGTAAAACGGATGTAAGTCCGTACGTGGTTCTCCGAACCCTGCAACCCTCTGGCGTCCAAAACGCACAAGGTCGTAAGTAAGCAAGTAATCAAATAAGTAGGTATCTCGAGAGATCACCCATGCTAGTTGTCCACTCAACTAGGAAATGTCCAAGTGTTTGTTTAGTATTTCGTTTGTAGTTTTGAAAAAAAACAAGTATGGCCCGTCGGTGACGGTTTGTAATAATAATTTCTGAAAACATTATTATATTCGTTTTGTTTCATGCTTAGCAAAAGTATATACTTTTGTTTGTCAATCATCGTTGTAAAAGTTTAGTTGTCGTTACGCGAAATATGATATTGTTGGGTAAAAAAAACTTAGTTCGCAGGCCAGGTCAGTTCGGCTTGCTCGTTCGGTTCGCTCGTCCGACTCGCAAGCTCGGCTCGCAAGGGTTCGGTTCGTATCTCGATTCGGTTCGCATCACGAGCTCGGTTCGCAGTTCGGTTCGGTTCGCATCACGAGCTCAGTTCGCAGCTCGGTTCGGTTCGCATCGCCAGCTCGGTTCGTAGCTCGGTTCGGTTCGCATCGTGAGCTCGGTTCGCAGCTCAGCTCGGTTTGTAGGAAGAACAGATCTCAGCTCGCAGAATGAGCTGCTCGTATTTTTAACTTTAAAAATGCATTCTCAAGTCGGTTTTTGGGCAAATCTTCGTTGAGTAAATGTTCTAGCATGTAAATAAAAGCTTTACAAGTAATTTAAAAGAGTTTTTAAAGCTTCTTACCAACAAAATCGAAAATCAAAGAAGAAGAAGAGGAAGAAGAAGAAGATGATGATGATGATGATGATGATGATCCTCTTGCTTGTGTCTTGATGATGAGGATGAACGATTATGGTGATAATGTTCTTGTTGTCTCAGTTTTTAGAGAGAGATATAGAGATTTAGTAGGGAGAGAGATGAGAGAAAGTAGGTGTAAATGTGTGTGTAAAGTGAGGTGAAGTGGGGAAAGAATGGGGTTAAAGGGTTGGGTTCGCGGGTTTGGTGGGTTGGGTTCGCGGATTTGGGCCGACCCACCTTGGGTCTCCGGCTCGCGTGTTTGTGTTTCCTAATAGTATTATGTCTCGTAGTCGGTTAAATTCGTAATCGTTTAATCGCGAAATCTTTTTAAGATTTTTAATTATGTCTTAAATAAATACGAGAATTCGTGTAATATATTATAGTAAGTAATGATTGTTTGAATAACACCACGTTATTTATTAACTTTGTCACCAACGTCCCTAATATATACATGTCGTACCTCGTCCGGTTCATAAGTGCACGATTTAATCGAATCGCGTAAGCGTGTATGTAATTACACCAAAACGTTTCATATATTTAGAATATTACAAAACTAAATACATGAAATTACAAGTAGTTTAGGCACAAATCAAAAGTCCTAGATTGGCGGGTGTTACAGATTAAATGCTAGTATTGTTGTTACGTTAATACCCTTGGAATAGGTTAAAACACTAATGGTTGTGAAAGATTGCGGATTGAGGATTGATTAGGCCTCGGTTTAGTTTAAAAAAAATTGCGGATTTATTCATATTTAAAGCCTACACTTCCAAATTTTTGTTTAAAATTTGGAAATGTATTTAACAATTTGTTATGACTTATGCATCTCAATTTCTTGTCAACATATGGATCTATCAAACCCTTCGTTGAGGAAGCTTGCTTCATCCCCCGAGAATATGGACGAAATTGAGAAATGGATGGGACGATACTTAGGGTCAAATAGAGTTGTCATTTGGCCGGATATGAGACGCTTAGGTATTAGGGATGAGTTGGAAGATTTGATTAAGTATGATACAGATGGCGAGGAACATGCTGCATTTTTCCATCTTTTCTCCATTGATGAGGCTATATACCGTGAGGTCGTCACTGAGTTCCGAGAGAGGTTGGAGATCACTGATAAGAAGATCGCTTTTCGGTATTGTGGGAAGAAGTATCGTATGACAGTGGGAGATTTCAGGGTATACCTTGGCCTTTACACATGATTACAGGCCAGTTCTAATTGGTTCACCAGCAGTTTCCAGTCTATTTCCAGTCTACCGTCATGGGATCATAATGAGATATGGAGGGATTTGACAGGGACAAATTTCAGGAGGGGAGTGAAAGCTTCACTCATGACCCGACCAGCTCATCATACTCTTCACAAGCTCCTGTGCTGTACTATCTTTGGGAAGAGAGATGCGGGACCTGCTACATCAGAATAGCTCAAGTTCATGGATGCGATCATAAGGAAGCAGAACCTGAATGTCGCATACATCATCGCGGATAGATTGTGGAAGGAGAAGAGAGAGGATAGAAGCCACGTATTCATGGGAAGCCATTATCACGAGATTATTAGTTGGTATGGGAATTCTCATTGACCGCCACTGTGAGGATTACACCCATCATGCTAGTTCACAGCCGTTCGATCTCGAGTACTACAAACTGATCAGGATGATTGACGAGGGGCCTGATAGACAGTGCTTGTGGTATCAGACTCGGCAGCCCATTCCTGGATGCTTCATGACCAGGAAGCGCGCGACTACAGAGGATAGAGATGTTGGTCCCCAACCACAGAGACCAGTAGCAGCAGAGATACCTGAGCCAACACGAGGAGCAGACACATCAGTACTGCCTACACAGGCCATTGTGCGTCATACGGATCCGGTCACTCCTCTTACTCAGTACTATCTATTACATGCTTTACAGGTTCTCCGTGATCAGCAGGTTCTTACAGCTAGGAGAGATGGTACCCCTAAGCCTGATCACTTCCTATACAGATGTGGACCACCACCACCACCCACTACCCATACCACCACTCACCCATATACTACCACTCGCCCATACACTACATTCTCTCCATCACATCCACATACCTCCACTCAGCCACCACATCCACATAGACACCCTCGTACACCTACCACCTACTCCGCACCATTACCCACTCATAGATCTACATCTGGTACAGCTAGGGTCTACTCAGTTCACGTACCATCACCAGCCCATCAGCAGGCATCATTGTCTCGTTCGACTGTACCCATTCCGACCCATGATCAGCACCCAGAGGCTTGCACATCATATAGACCAGATTTGCTCTACATTGATACCGATGCATTATTCACTGGTAGCCTTGGCCCTTACTTGGATTTGGGCCCCATCTTTTCAGATCAGGTTCCTATTGAGAGCACTCTTAGGCAGCTCTACCTTGATATGTTACAGACAGCAGGTGTCACCACTGAGGATATGATCGATCTTGATTATGATGATGTGATGTTACTTCCAGCAATGACTCTCAAACAGATATTGATTCAGAAGGGATTACTCCCTCCAGATGAGCAGTTGGTATCCAGCAGGCAGCAGTTAGTTGTAGGACCTCCAGCCCCACCTGATGACATACCTGCAGAGGATCCTTCATTCTAGATTATTTATCTTGTGACTTATATTTCATATTACTGACTTTTGTATTGTATGATCTCTATCTTGCACTTGGTTAAACTTTTTCGGATATTTGTCAACCTTGATGGTTGAAACTTTATTATTATATTTCGTTTATCGTAGTTACTTATTATGTTTGTTTCTTTATTTAGAATAAGTGATTGAATGTGTAATGATGAATGAGCAAGAAACCATATGAGATGACGGGCTTTAAAGAAAAGGAACCGTGAAGTCAAAGGCAGACAACCAAGGAATTCACAACTGCAGACCGTGGAACTTACACTCATCTCGGGAGAGGAGCTTTGGTCTATCTTCTTCTGAAACTCGCGCATGCACTGCAAACTCTTCAAAGATCTAAGTGTGGGATTTCCACCCACACTACATGACATCTTAGCAAAAATCGTCTCCAAATCTTAAAATCACAAAAGTGTGAAATTCATTTCCACTTAGATTATGGATCAACTCTTAGCTAAGCATGAATGGGAAGCGCTGAGCACAAGAAAAGGACATGCGGAGCTGAATCACTCTTAATGAAGATCTTCGAATTCTTAGCTTTTGCCTCTAACAGTTAAAATCGTCATCTGGGGAGTTTCTTAACTTTCACTTCGTTTTCATAAATTGATTCATTCTGTTAGCTTAGGAATGCAAAGTAATCTATACTCTATCATAAACTTATCACTAAGTGTGGGATTCCAGCCCAAACAAAACACTTGAGAAACATTTTCTATATGTTCAAACTCTAAGTGTGGGATTGTACTTGCAATACAATCTCAACTAAAGAGAACATTAGGGACAATGTTCCTCTAAGTGTGGGATAGTAGGTATAGAATACCTTGAATTAGATATTTACTGATTTTAATGTCCGAATAGCTTCACTCAGAAAATGTTCCTCAAAATTTTCAAAACTTTTTATAAAATAATAAAGTATGAGCAAAATCATCCGATTAGCTCTACTATTTTTGAGTAGGATACCTTTCAAAGAGGAACCATTTCTAATATGAGTTAGTTATTCAAGAATGTTAAGGAAATTAAGGTAGAAATTTCTTAAATAAGTATTAACAATCTAAGGAGCATGGCTAGGTACATACAAACCCTAATTTGCAGTGAGGTTTTGAGCCTTAAAGGCATTCATTTTAAATGCTACATTGTTCATTTCTTGTGTGTGCCGATGCTAGTATCTCTAAATTAGAACTTGTTCTTGACATACGCTTCGAGACCACATTGGAGAGTACCGTACGCGATATAGGTGCAATTAGATGATCTCGACATTCCTTCGGATTTAACCCATTCTTACATACCTTTTCAAGCCCAAAACCCTTCCGATACTCATTTTTAGTATCAATGATCCGCCAAGAAAACCCTGTTGAGCCTAAACCTTTCGTTTCTTCAAAACCCTACATCTTTAACCGCTCTTCCCAAATTCCCAACAACTTATCTTGGAATTTCTAAGGTTATGAAAAACATCTTGAAGAATTTCCTTCTGAATTGATCTACTCCTCCGTGGTCACCCAAATTTGAAAATCATGAGTGCGAAAAATTGGCACCAGAAGAAAAGACTCGAAGAAGTCCGTGATAAGAAAGAAGAGATTTCCAAAAGAAAAGCAAAATTATCCTTGGAAGTTCTCTGGCAAAGAAGTTCTGTAGAAAGAAAAGAAAATAAAAAGCAGAAAAATAAAGAAAAAAAAATAAAGCTAAGTGCTTCAAAGTATCAATCTTTCAAAGAAAGATCCGATGAAATACGAGTAGCTACCTTCTCCGTTCTAAAATAAGTTTTTCATGATTCTTAAAATGCCTAAGATAAACAACCCCCTTAAACCAAAGATCACCACTATCCATACCCCTTAACCCTCACAAACATTACAACCCACTCAAACGTCTTGGGATAATTAGCACCGTCCTCTTCCTAAGTGGTGGAGATCCGATTCTCTACCAAGCTTATGATGATGAGTGCTGCATGAGTGGCTATTTGAGCGATTTCGATTGTGCTAGATTGATAGGAAACCCGATACACTCTGAGTGAATTGAATGAACACCTATAGTGAGATCGCCTAGTCATGTATACTCCAAGATCACGAGATTTGGAAAGTATGCCTGGGAAAGTCAAATACTTATTTCTGAAAGGATCATCTTAGCTTTCCCTATGTTCTCTAAATAATTTTCCCATATGACAAAGTGGTAACTTTTTTGGGAGTGTTGTAACTCACCTAAAAACTATAAAATATTTTTACGGGACACAACTGATTGTTGCATGAGGACAAGCAATGCTTAAGTGTGGGATACTTGATGTGACTCAAAAAGTCATATTTTTAAGTACTTATTTCTGCACTTTTTGGACTATTCTCTGGTGAAAACATTTTAAAACAATCATTTATCATCAAAAATCACCAAGGTAGTCTAACTACGAGCGTTGCTACAAAAATCAGCTAAAACATCCAATTTACATGCAAACCGAGGCAAAAACAATCAGCTTAAATATTCCATTCTTGATTATCCTATCAAGTTAGATCTTAATGCATATTTTATGATTCAATAGGAAAATCCAAGATTGGAGGTGAAAGAATCAAGAGAAACGGGTAAAGAATGAAGAAGATGTGCAGTCTAGAAGCCCACCGATCGTCATCCGGAACACACAAAAGTCAAACAACTCCAAATTTTGCAAACTTAGTGTCATTAGAAGTGTAACGGAAAAACGAATCCAACGACACAAGAATCAAGCAAAACGGACTCCAAACGAAGAAGATACGGAAGAACCAAGCAACTGAGAAGTCAGTATACAGCAAATGGAGTACCAACCCCCCCACCTCGGCACCTAGGTACTGTATATGGTACCCTAGGTTCCGTATACGGCCCTTAGGGTGCCGTATACGGGGGTGTTGTGCTTGTGAGGTGCCGTTTGACCCCCCCTGGTTCGCTTGCCCTGTATGCTGCTTTGATGCTTGTATTCAATGCTTCAAGACTTATACCATGACTACCTCCCTTCTCCTATAAATAGTGGCTTCATTTCCACCATTCCACACACCTCTCATTCACAAATCTTCTCTCTCTCTCTACTTTCTCTAGCACTTCTCTAAGGAGTTAGGGGAGAATTGTTCTTGTAGTTAATATAGTTAGTTCTTCTCTCTAGTTTCTCTCTCTAGAGAACTAGAGAGATATAAGTTAGCGGTTAGAGCAAGAGGAAAGTTATAATTAGGTAATCAAGCTGTAGCAAGGTTATTCAAGTCAGCCTGTTGTAATCCTCAGTATTACTCTTCTAATCCGGTGATATTATCTTACTCTCTTATTGTTATAATGTTTACTTTGCATATTATTTCAGTACGATTCATGATTATTGCCATGCTGATTAGCTAGATTAATATGCGATTGTTGAAATGTAGATGTTAGGATTAGGGAAGATGTTTAATTAATATATCTTATATATGATTGGTAATTGTTATGCTGAATACATGTTTAGACTTATACTAGATGTAGACTTAATTAATCACCCTTTCTGGTCTCTCACGTGACTGTTGCCTTAGGATAGGATCTTATCAACCCTAACTACGAATACACAGTTATCTCCTATTTGTATGAAACTGTGGGATCGCCATAACACGGCTGAATACTTGGTATAGCTTTGGAAATACCACTGGTAGAGTACAAATACTTGGAAGCCAAGGAAATGCCGATGGTTTATCTCACCGTGGATTACCTGGAAGCAACACTTCCAGACACGGGTCTAGTTCCTGTTAAGCCGTGAAAATGCTATAGTACACCGTTATAAAGCTGTGTAAAGATACATTAGGTCTTTAAAACACCGTAGATATACCTAGGGTTAGAGTACTGTGGAAAATAAGGACACTAAACACTGTACGCATGCCTAGGGATGAACAACCGATGGCAAAGGAGGGTCAAATCCATGACGGAAGTATTAGAACTAAAACAGATAAAATATGATTTAGGAAATGAAAGCAAGGGTGCCGACTGTGTTCCCAAATGCTTAAAACCCCTAATCTCTACTTAACCGATAGTTTAACTTATTCAGCATACAACCAGTATTACTCTGTTAAAATTAGATAGACATAGGTGTTAAGAAAAGTCAGTGTTGTGGACTGTCGCCTTATTCCTTAACTCCATTTAGATAGTCGCTTGGTCTCTGAAAGAGACGATGAGGTGGGTCTGAAGACAATCTCATCTGATCAGAATCTAGGATTCAGTGACATATGCTTTAGGATTACACCTAGACGTAGGCTCCTAGTGTTTACACCGACCGTTTAGAAGATTCTTAGCTAGAGTAATCACCTATCATCGATATAATATCATCCCAAAACCCTAATCGTCGAAGTTTCAGCAATCACTCTCTACCTGCTGCTTATATTCTCGTTTATTTCATGCATTTTAGTTCTTGTCTTTAGATTAGATTAGATAAAATCAAACCCATACCTACCTTG
This sequence comes from Pseudognaphalium luteoalbum, assembly GCA_963422505.1. Lineage (NCBI taxonomy): Eukaryota > Viridiplantae > Streptophyta > Magnoliopsida > Asterales > Asteraceae > Pseudognaphalium > Pseudognaphalium luteoalbum. The sequence goes on from OY730194.1 coordinate 66,433,919, forward strand.
TTTCTAAACCCATCCTATTGTCAAGTTATCTTTGGTAGGTTCCAATTCAATTCAATTCGTTTCGATTTTGGACGACACTCGAGTTATACTTGCCACCTTACCCACAAGGTAGGTAGGTAGCATAGTTTGAGCACAGCAAAATATAAATTTTAAAACTTCCACCGACGTGCTTCCATACGGTCACGTTGACTACGCGTGATGGTTGGTGGCGCGTCAATGGGACAATAGGTGGTTCCTTCACCGGAGAAGAAACCGAGGGTGGGCTATGTGCTACCTGAGTGTCTTGAATATGAGAAGCCTCCTTATGACAACTAGTTGGACTATTCTGAGGTTTAGCGCTAATACGTTGTGTTAATTGTCCTAATTGGGATTCGAAAGCTTTTAACAAAGTCAGTTGATCTCTTAAGATGAGATCAGCTTGGTCTTGTCTAGCCGAGATTCCTTGAATGACTTGTATCATGATGTCGTCAAAACTAGAGGTTTGTGTGGAAGAGAATTCTAAATGTTGAGGTTGGTAAGTTAGTGAGCTATTCCTAGGTGGGTTAAAGGAAGGGTTAGTTTTGGGCGGAGTTAGATGAGAATGAGGAATTTGGGTTGAGCGGTTCAAATTAGCACAATTAAGGCAGATTTGAACTTGACAGACTTGTTATTGTTGACTTTTCAATTCCTTGATCTCTTTGGTTAGGTCTGCCACTTGCTGAGTGAGGGTTTGGATAGCTTCATTCCCGATTGTAGTAGGTGAATTTACTATTGAGGAGTGCTTTTCACTGTTCCAGTCATGGTTGTGTACGGTCATTTCCTCAATAAGGCTCCAAGCTTCATTCTTCAAACCTAAGGTGAGCAAGTTGTAGGTATGACCTAGAGTCGTTCTTCAAACCGACTGAATTGAAACTAACGCGTGGCAGATGAGGGCTTTCAAACTAGTGAAGGGTTTATAAAATAGTGGGGGAGTTTTGGTTTTTATATTAACTAAATTAGGCAAGTAAATAAATAATAGAGGAATTAAAATAAATGATAAAGCAGATAAGATAAAGATAGTGTTTGCTGAGACTTCGTTAATTAAGTTATGGGATGATGTTTAGAGAAAGTGTTTTGAAAGATATTAGTTAATTATCGTTCTTGAATACTTGTATGTAAACACTAGATTCTCTACTAATTAAAATCCCATTAGCATGTCACACTGGGAGCTAGGTTATGGTAACATCACAAGGTATTTAGAATAATAAGGAAAATCTTAATTATGGTTTAATAATACTTTCATATGAACGGGAACAAAATCTTAAGGTACTAGACATAACTGAATCATATAATGATTCCTCGTCATCCTAACAGCTTCGTATAATTAAAAAGTTCATTTATGACTTTAAACCAGCCCTTGCTTAAGACTACCCAATAAATCCCCTAATTATCCACAACGTTCCTTACTTAAAGTGGTTCTGCCACTTCAAACCTAGGCCATGTCTTGTCCTATGATACTCCCCCATGTAGCCTTGCGGTTCCATAGTTTCATACCTTTGACAAATTATATTGACACAAATGACTGACTACCTTTTAATTGGACGTCGTTAAAAAGATGTTGTAATCACGTTTATTGGTGGAAAGGCGATTAGATTAATTTGAAGTTTAAAAGTCTATTTAGAAAGGTTAATTAAACTAGGTTTCTCATTTTATATATTAGTCAGTATTATAACTACCTTCGGTCGTTACTCGAATTCCATACATTTGTACTCCACCTTGAAGTGTTTCCAGTACTATATCGAATAACAGTCGAATAGGGGCCGTCACACTACTTCGTAATATTGTACTATTTCGTAATATGACTACCTTCGGTCGTTCCTCGACTTCCATACATTTGTACTCTACCTTGAAGTGTTTCCTGTACTATATTGAGTAACAATCGAATAGGGGCCGTCATATAATTTACAATAATTAGGACCGTTTATATTTTACTACTATGATGATCCTATGGCAACAATCAAACAAGAACATGCAATAAGATGATCAAAGCAATACTACCGATCTTTAATATTTAATTATAGATCATCTCATAATTAACTAACTACATCGTAAGCAAACACAACAAGTATGCTACTCTCTAATCATGGCAATAACTAAATCTAGCATAATCAATATAAACGTAACTAATTAAGATAGATAAGGATAGAAAGAACCAGGATTAAATGAGAGAGAGAATAGACTTGAATTTATTGACACAATTCCGAGCGTACACCGAAGATTACAATGCATTCCGCACGTTCCTTCTATTCCTAATTAAACTTCTAAACTAGTTTAAAAACTAGTTAAAACTAATCTAGAGAAAAAATGTAGAGTGAGAAAGTTGGAGCTTATTTCTAGAGTGAGAGAAAATAAGCTAGGAAGGTGTGTCTTCAAATGAGCCATGAAGTCTCCTATTTATAGGGGAAAATGGGTGCATTTTAACAACTTGGGGCACATGTTAGAATCAGGTGGGAAAGTTGCTAGCACATGTACCCTAATGCGCGTAAAGGTCTAGCACGTGTACCCTAGAGTTGCGGAAAAGGCCTAGCACATGTACCCTGCGAGTACGGGCGAGGACGAAAAAGCAGACGGGGGACGGGGGCATGGTGGCAGGAGCCACCACCTATGCAGCCGGCGGCGGTGGCATGGTGTAACACCCCCAAATTTACTGTTGCGCGGAAGCAAGCTTTGGGTGTTACTAATCAATAATCATAGCACAAAAGTAAAGCAAACGACATCTATATGCAACGTCGTACAATAGTACAAAAGTATTACATTGATTGTAGTCGGAATGTAATAAACTCTGAGTTCAGAAAGTATGTTTTCCTAGAGATTCTATTACATAATAAATAAAACAAAAATAATGTGACAGAATCTCCAAAGTAGTATGCATGTCACTCGAGCTATCAGTCCCCTCAGGGTGTGCAGTCCTACTGCTGTAATGTACCTGAGACACAAAGCTAAAACAGGTCAACCAAAATGGTTGGTGAATCTCACAGATTTAGTAGTAAATAACAGTCGTGAACCACAAAATGTACCAGTGTTACCCAACCAGTAACGTAAGTAAACAATAAACAGTAGATCACAGGTCGTAAGATCTCCAGATCAGTACACAGTGCCATGAGCTCTCAAGTTGAAGCTTAACTGTTTGGTGTGTATTAGTACAATCAAGTACAACATCACGTACCCCCATGAGTGCTATCCAGACACTCATATGTAATCAATTCCTAATATGCCTGTTTCTACGGTGTAATCCATGGTGGCGCTACCACCCTAGGCAGGGATTGTCAGTCCCAAATGGATCCATCTATTAGTAATCGCGCTTAAGTCTATAACTAACAACTTATGATAGGAGGATTTTAGTGGATAAAAGTAACTCATGCAAAGTTTGTGTAAAAGCAGTAGTAAAATCAGTACAGTACATTGCGTTCACATGTAAAACGGTAGTTAAGTATCTCACCCTAGTAGTTTAGAAAACAGTAAAAATAGGGTTGTAAGACTCACCTGAGTCTAGCAAGTATGATACTTTTGTGTAAGTGAATAAGTATCCCGGATGTAAGTCCGTAATGTCGGATGTAATTCCGTAAGTCGGTTCTCCGAACCCTGCAACCTTTGGGCGTCCGAAACACACAAGGTTGTAAGAAAGTAAGTAAGTTGGTGTCAAGAAGGATCACCCATGCTAGTTGTCCACTCAACTAGAAAATGTCCAAGTATTTGTTTGTACGTTTGTAATCGTTTTGTAAATAAGTGTGGCCCGTTGGTGATGGAGGTGTAATAATAATTCAAATATTATTATTATGTAATTCATCGTGTTAGTATACCTTGTAAATCATATACATAAGTTGGTTATTTGTAATGTGACGTGTAACCGTCATTCGGATGTAAGTTCGTGCGAGTGTAAGCTCGTCTTATAAACAATTGGTTCGAGTGTAAGCTCGTAGTAGTGTGGGTGTAATCCCATTCTAAGGCTCGTGGTGGTTGTATGGTGATGCTATGGTGGTGTGTGGTGGTTGTTTGGGTGGTGTTTTGACTGAGAAATTTCGTTTAAATGGAGAGGGAGAGAGAGAGTGATGCTTGGAGTGTGAAAGAGTGAAGAATTATGAGGGATGGTGGGGATGTTTGGTTGTTTAAGTCATGGGGGTAAGGTATGGGGGCATGGCCTCCATAAATCAGCAGATTTTCATGGGTGGGGGCCCACCCATGGGTGTGTACATCATTTCCTCAAAGTTGTGTCCCGTGTGGTGTTCGTTTACCCGTTCGTTTCGATGTTTATTTAGGCATTAAACGTTTGTTACGCATATTTAACTAACGATTTAAAACCCGATATTTTAACTTGAAGTATTTTATCAAAATACTAAATAATGAGTTATAAAAGTATAACTTGAGATTATTTTGCGTGTCGGGCAAAGTGTAGTTTGTCGTCAATGTGTATCTCATCCAGAGGTATAATCAGTGTCTCATCTGATAGACACTTTTTGAGATTCGAAATGTGAAAAGTAGGGTGCACGCTACTGAGTTCGGAAGGTAGCTGCAGTCTGTATGCCACTGGACCAATCCTTTCAAGGATTTCGAATGGTCCAATGTATCTGGGATTCAGTTTCCCACGTTTGCCAAAATAGATGATGCCTTTCCAAGGTGATACTTTCAGGAGCACTCGATCCCCAACCTGGAATTCGAGGTGTTTGCGTCTCACGTCAGCATAGCTTTTCTGACGATCACGCGCAACTTTCAGTCGGTTTTGTATGCCGATGATCTTTTCAGTGGTTTCGTGAATGATTTCTGGACCAGTGAGTTGTGTATCCCCCACCTCGGTCCAACAAATGGGTGACCGACACTTACGACCGGAAAGTGCTTCAAAGGGTGCAGCCTTAATGATGGTGTAATAGCTGTTGTTGTATGAAAACTCACACAACAGTAAGTGATTATCCCAATATTTACCGAAGTCAACTACGCAAGCTCGTTGCATATCTTCTAGTGTTTGTATGGTTCGTTCGCTCTAGCCGTCGGTTTGAGGATGATAAGCTGTAATCATATCCAGACGAGTACCAAGAGATTTTTGTAGCGATTGCCAGAAGCGAGAAGTAAATCAAGCATCTCGGTCAGATATAATCTAGATGGGCACGCCGTGTCTTGACACGATCTCTTTCAGGTAGATCCGTGTCAAACGTTCCATCTTTTAAGTTTCCTTGATGGCTAGGAAATGAGCAGACTTCGTGAGATGATCTATGATCACCCAAATGGTATCGCAACCGCTCGGTGTTTTCGGAAGTTTAGTAATGAAGCCCATGGTGATCTGCTCCCATTTCCATTGAGGGATTTTCGGTTGTTGCAGCAACCCAGAAGGTTTCTGATATTCGGCTTTAACTTTGGAAAAAGTAAGGCACTTGCTAACATAGGTTGCAATGTCAGCTTTCATGTTAGGCCACCAATACAACTGTTTGATGCCATGATACATTTTATCGGCGCTAGGGTGGATAGAGTATCTAGACTTGTGAGCTTCATCCATCACCAAGTCTCGTAGGTTCCCAAAACTTGGTAACCAGATTCTGTTAGAAAAGTATTTGGCCCCGTCAAGTTTGGTCTCAAACTGTTTATCCATGCCTCGCAAGGCCTCGTGCTTCACATTTTCAGTTTTGAGTGCTTCGAGTTGAGCGGTAAGAATTTGGATTATGAGATCGTTGTGTACAGTCATACTAAGTGCTCGAACACGAAGGGGTTTCACTCGTTCCTTGTGACTTAGGGCATCGGCCACAACGTTGGCTTTGCCTGGATGGTAACGGATTTCGCAGTCGTAATCGGTAAGTAATTCGACCCAACGGCGTTGTCTCATGTTTAGGTCTTTTTGGTCAAAGATGTGTTGGAGACTCTTGTGATCAGTGAAGATTGTACACTTGGTACCATACAAGTAGTGTCTCCAAATTTTAAGAGCGAATACAACTGCTCCCAACTCTAGGTCATGAGTGGTGTAATTCTTTTCGTGGACCTTGAGTTGCCGGAAGGCGTAAGCAATAACTTTTTCTCGTTGCATCAGCACGCAACCGAGACCTTGGTGTAAGGCGTCACAGCACACCACGAAGTCATCGTTACCCTCGGGTAAGGATAGGATGGGTGCACTACAGAGTTTCTGTTTCAGTAATTGAAAAGCTGACTCTTGTTTTTCAGTCCAGTCGAACTTCTTCTCTTTCTGAGTCAGTGTATTGAGCGGTTGAGCTATTTTTGAAAATTTCTCAATGAATCGCCTATAGTATCCGGCGAGTCCTAAGAATTGGCGTACTTCAGTGGGTGTAGTATGTGCTTGCCAGCACTTGATGGCTTCAATTTTGGAAGGATAAACATGAATTCCTTGACTGTCAATCACGTGTTTAAGGAATTATACAGTTTGCATCCAGAACTCACACTTGGAGAATTTAGCATATAACTCCTCGTGCTTGAATTATTCTAGAACGGTTTTCAGGTGTTGCCTGTGTTCTTGTTCATTGCGCGAGTAAATCAGAATATCGCCAATGAAGACAATGACAAACTTGTCGAGGTAAGGCTTACACACCCGATTCATAAGGTCCATGAATACTGCTGGTGCGTTGGTCAAGCCGAATGGCATCACTTGGAATTCGTAATGCCCGTAGCGAGTTCGAAAAGCCGTTTTAGGGATATCTTCCTCACGAACTCGGAGTTGGTGATAACCTGACCTTAGATCGATCTTTGAATTAAAAATCGACCCCTGAAGTTGGTCAAACAGGTCATCAATACGAGGTAGTGGGTAACGGTTCTTGACGGTTAATTTGTTGAGCTCACGATAGTCGATGCACATGCGGAAAGAATCATCTTTCTTTTTCACAAACAGGACCGGGGCTCCCCACGACGAGGAACTCGGTCGAATAAATCCCTTATCTAGGGTTTCTTGCAATTGAGTAGACAACTCCTGGAGTTCGGATGGGGCTAAACGGTACGGTGCTCGTGCCACGGGTGTTGCGCCGGGCGCAAGGTCAATAAAGAATTCGACTTGTCTAGGTGGCGGAAGGCCAGGCAAGTCTTCAAGAAAGACTTCTGGGAAGTCTCGAACAATAGGCACATCCTCAAGTCGCTTCTCCTCCGACTGTTTCTCTGTAACGTGTGCGAGGATTGCCTGGTACCCTTTTCTCTGGTATTTCTGGGTTTTCATACATGAAATGATATTCAGTCTCGTCCTACTGGTCTCCACTTGTATGATTAGAGTTCCATCGGTGGCGAGAGGGATACGAACGATTTTCTCAAAACAAATTATTTCGGCACGGTGTTTGGATAGCCAATCCATACCGACAATGATGTCGAAGCTGCCGATCTCAACAGGCATAAGGTCAATAGAGAACAGCTCATCAGCTAAGTTTAAGGTGCAGTTAGGTATTACACTGTTGGCCTGAATAAGTTTTCCATTTGCCAACTCTACTATGTACTTAGAATCTAAGGCAATAGGTGTGGTGTCAAGTAGTGAACAAAACTCGTCAGTAATGAAACTCCTATCAGCACCAGTATCAAATAACACAGAAGCAGTCAAATTGTTGAGAAGGAATGTACCCGTAACCACATTCGGGTCTTTGCGGGCATCCCCAACATTAAGTACAAAAGCTCTGCCCCGAGCGTTGTTGTTGTCCTTTTTCTTGTTCTTCAATTTGAGGCAGTCACTTTTGAAATGTCCAACAACTCCACATTCATAACAGGTTCTGGGAGTGTTGGGTTTGGTGTTGGTATTGGCGGTGTTGGTCCTGCAGTCTTTAGCAAAGTGCCCGAATCGCTTGCACTAGCTACAAGGGCAAGAACCATTATGATGAAGTTGGCACCTAGAACAGTAGGGTTTGTTCCCTTGGTATTCTTTCTTATTATCAGAACTAGAGGTGTAGGCTTTGATGGTTTCAGGTTTCTTAGATGCTTGCTGGTTTTGATTCTGGTTGCCAGAGTTCCCAGACCACTTCCTCTTGTTGTTTCTAGTGGATGGGATGGGTGCTTCACGGCTAACAACCATGGCCATAAGTTCATGCACCATACGAATGGCACTCTGAATGTCAGCTGGTTTGGATGAGGCCGCGTTCCCCTGGATACTCTCCGGGAGTCCGCGAATGTACCTCTGAATATGCTTGCGCTCGGGATCAACCATAGATGGACAGAGGAGAGCAAGATGTTGGAACCTAGTGGTATAACCAATGATATCGGTTCCCCGAACCGTCAAATGCCAGAACTCCTCTTCCAGATGTTGGAGTTCCTCATTTGGACAATACTCATCAGTAAGCTTTTTCTTCAGATCCTCCCAGGGAATTTGGTATGCAATGTCAATGCCCATTGCTTGAGCATAGGCGTTCCACCAAGTCAAAGCACCTTCAAGGAAAGTGTAGGTGGCATACTTAACCTTGCAGTCCTCGGGACAGTTGCAGATCCGGAAAACTGATTCCATTTTCTCGGCCCATCTAATCAATCCTATGGCCCCTTCAGTACCTTTAAAATTTAAAGGTTTACAATTTAGGAAATCTTTGTAGGAGCAGGGCCGTATTGGAGGTCCATTTACAGCAGAGTCCTCGCTGCCCGAGTGCGGCCGAGCAGCTATGGCCTGCGCCATTGTTTGAGCAATCAGTTGGGCGAATTCGACATCATCGTATGTGTGTCGTCGAGGTAGCATAATGCTGTATATCAAAGGGAAGAGGTCGGTAAGATGTTTGCACAAGGTTATGATATATCACATGCGTAAGTATATATAAGGTGGTAATATACAACAGCACGAAGCGATAATCATAATTCATTAGATAGTAAGATTTGATTCTGTACAATACATGAGTTCCAAAAGATTACAGAATCTAGAGTCTACAAAAGATGCCGGGAACATTACATCCGGTCAGATTACAAGAGTTTACATAGCTAGCAAATAGGCTACATGATAACCAATGCACTAATCTTGATGTAGGTTGAGTTGTGACAATAGAGAAGTGAGATCGTTAACAGATTCTGCAAGCCTGCTGACCATTCTAAGAGCATCCTCGGTTTCCCGTAGACGCGTCTCGCATTCTTGCATCCTTGATTGCAGAACAGAGATTTCATTTTGGTTACTGATCACTTGGTTGTGAATAGTTCCCATGGTTTCGATGGTTTCTCCCAGATGTTCGTGAAGTGTGTCCATGTTATCCACCATGTTCTCGTGATCTTCGGAGACTTGGTTGATACGTTCAAGGGCTGTGAGTCTCCAGTTCTCACGAGTCTCCTGCAGCTCTATGTCCATTTCGCGAAATCGTCGCTCATGGTGGTTTAGCCTGGCGGTTAAAGCTGGTACAGAATAGGGGTTAGTTCGAGGTGACATAGTGGTCCTCCTAGAAATCCGTGGGTTTTGTGATCCATGCGGATGAGACCGTGATGAATTGGGTGATGTGTTTGCCATTCTGAGACAAAGCGTTAGAAAGAATGAGGCCTATATTCATATAATACATATATAATATAGCTTAAGATATTGAGGGAGAGTAAGGCCTATCTATGTATATATATATATATATATATATATATATATATATATATATAGCCTAAAGTGTCTAATCACAAACATGTTTGAGTCCCGGGTTCTCTCATGGTCAGAGTCAACTAGTGTATCCTGTTCAGTCATGACTCCTTCTAGATCTCACATCATATTCTTTTAATTGTACATAGTTGATCAGACTATGTTAAATTAAACCAATACAACGTAGTCACTGAACCTAATCATACTTAATAAGGAACACTGCCTAACGATCATAGTCTAGGCCCACTAAATGCAACCTAGTTCGCTATAACCTTTGGCTCTGATACCAATCTGTAACACCCCCAAATTTACAGTTGCGCGGAAGCAAGCTTTAGGTGTTACTAATCAATAATCACAGCACAAAAGTAAAGCAAACGACATCTATAAGTATTACATTGATTGTAGTCGGAATGTAATAAGCTCTGAGTTCAGAAAGTATGTTTTCCTAGAGATTCTATTACATAATAAATATAACAAAAATAATGAGACAGAATCTCCAAAGTAGTATGCATGTTACTCGAGCTATCAGTCCCCTCAGGGTGTGCAGTCCTACTGCTGTAATGTACCTGAGATACAAAGCTAAAACAGGTCAACCAAAATGGTTGGTGAATCTCACAGGTTTAGTAGTAAATAACAGTCGTGAACCACAAAATGTACCAGTGTTACCCAACCAGTAACGTAAGTAAACAATAAATAGTAGATCACAGATTGTAAGATCTCCAGATCAGTACACAGTGCCATGAGCTCACAAGTTGAAGCTTAACTGTTTGGTGTGCATTAGTACAATCAAGTACCACATCACGTACCCCCGTGAGTGCTATCCAGACACTCATATGTAATCAATTCCTAATATGCCCGTTTCTACGCTGTAATTCGTGGTGGCGCTACCACCCCTGGCAGGGATTGTTAGTCCCAAATGGATCCATCTAATAGTAATCGCGCTTAAGTTCATAACTAACAAGTTATGATAGGAGGATTTCAGTGGATAAAAGTAACTCATGCAAAGTTTGTGTAAAAGCAGTAGTAAAATCAGTACAGTACATTGCGTTCACATGTAAAACGGTAGTTAAGTATCTCACCCTAGTAGTTTAGAAAACAGTAAAAATAGGGCTGTAAGACTCACCTGAGTCTAGAAAGTACGATACTTTTGTGTAAGAAAATAAGTACCCCGGATGTAAGTCCGTAGTGTCGGATGTCATTCTATAAGTTGGTTCTCCGAACCCTGCAACCTTCTTGCGTCCGAAACGCACAAGGTTGTAAGCAAGTAAGTAAGTCGGTGTCAAGAAGGATCACCCATGCTAGTTGTCCACTCAACTAGAAAATGTCCAAGTATATGTTAGTAAGTTTGTAATCGTTTTGTAAATAAGTGTGGCCCGTTGGTGACGGAGGTGTATTTGCCAAGTATTGCTCCAGAATGAGAGAGATATTGGTAGTAAAAACGTGACTTTTTACGCTATATCATTCTTGCTTGATTTATACATATTAGTCAGTAGTGTCTTGATCCATTCAAAATTAAGTATTTGATGAAATACTTCAAGTATAATATTGAATAAATATTCACATTTTAAAACTTATAGTTAAACTTATAAAATAATTATTTAACGTTTAAACGACAGGGAAAACGAACACCGCACGGAGCGTGAATACACGGGATTAAAAATGGAGACCCACACCTTGGTGGCCCCCCACCAAAATCAGCCTAAAAGGGGGGGGGGGGGGGAACCCACCCTTTTCCCCCATTTCATCATCCTCATCATCTTTCCTCTCTCTCTCTCTCTCTCTCTCTCTCTCTTTCTTTCTTCCATTTTCTTTCAAACTCACCACCACCCTACAACCACCTAAATTCACCAAAAACCACCATTAAACGACCTTAAATCTCGGAGAGTATTTGGAGAAAAAGAACCACCGCGTCACGATCTACCTTTCCATCCTATCGAAATTCTCCGCCGCAAAGTGTGTAAGTTCCCGACAAATCCCGAAACACTCCGATTTCCATTATTTTCACTTGTTTGTTGTTTGTAATAGCTTGAAATGTCCATCTAAGGGTTGGGTAAAAGAATCGGACCAAACGGAAACCGGAAAACTCATTTTTGGCTCAAAATCCATCGAACATACATAAGTGTCGCATAGGCTAGACCAGTATAGCGTCACTTCGTGCGTCACTTAAGTGCCGCATTAAGTGACGCATAAAACCCTAAATTTGTGTCACTTGCCTAAGTGCCGCATAAAACCCATTTGTCCCAACACTTACACCCGTCACTTGTCCAGTGACGCCTAACACTACTTACCGACACTTCTAGCGTCACTTGCCTAAGTGACACCTATAACCTAAATCTGATTTGTACCGTCACTTGCCTAGTGACGCTTAACACCTTTACCCGACACTCACACCCGGCACTTGCTTAAGTGTCGCATCTCGTGCGTCACTTCCTCAAGTGAGGCTAGTACCCCAAAATTTCTCATTTTATGCGACACTTCCTGAGTGTCGCATAGACCTTAAGTGTCGCTATAAGCACCTCGACCCCAACCAGGGGCCAGCCCCTTGGACCCCGCCAGGGGTTGCCACCCCTGGGACTGTGACACCCGACGATTTAGGGTTACTGATTAACCTACTAGAAACCCTAATTACGTGTGTTTAGTTTAGTATTAGGCTAAATACTTGTAATTACTTGTAACTATTTGTATATTTATGTGAATATACACTCCCGTAATTGATTTATATTACGCTACGTAATTAGTTGTAATTACGCTTACGCAATTTGGTGAAATTGTGCAAAACAACCGGACGGAGTCCGACACTGTATAAATACGACGTTGGTGAAAACATTCCTATAAATAACTTAAATCTATTTTTAGAAGTTATTTATCATATATTATTATTTTAATATAATAATACACGAAAAACAGCTGATGCACTAGTTGTCTTTGAGCCTACCAACAAAGACTGGAGCATGTATGCTGACAAGTATCAACAGTGTCTTATGGCTCACATTTCTAATGAGGTACGCAATGAACCAGAAGAACCTTTGAACTGTATTTCGTGCATTAAGTTAACTGAATCTTTAAAGTGCTTTCAAGAAGACACATAGACTTAAGAAAAAAGGTTGAAAAACTTAATGAGTCAAATAAGTACTTAAAGGCCAATGAACAACTGTATGATAAGAAAATTGATGCTTATCAATAGGACACTCAAAGGTATAAATCTAAGGTTTTTAGTCAACAGGATGTTATTAATAGCTATCTTGCTGAAATAGAACTTTTGAGAAAGGAACTATCTGATTTGAAAGTTGAATATGACAACTATAAAAATAAGATTCTAGGTTCCTCTTCTTCTACGGTTGCCTTCAATGAAATCCTTAACAAGCAAAGGACAGATAATAGAACTAAGACAGGACTAGGTTATACTGTAGTCCCGCCTTCCACTGAATACTGTCCTATGCCTGTTAAGGAAGGCACCGAAGAGATTCCAATTGACTATGCATTGTTATAATGGGTCAAGTCAAAGGTCAATAATCAAAACAAACAGGCAAAGGAGAAAACCAAGCGGCCAGAGTATCCTTTGCCTCATTTTGTTAAGTCTAAATGTGAATCTCCTATCAATATTGAGGAGATTATTGAGATTGAGGATATTACTGATCAGGAGTATCCTGAATTTAAAAAGGTTGAAGTAAAACCTGAAAAAGTGGTTTTAAAGGTTGAACCTGCAACTAAGGTTCAACCTAAAAAGGGAAAAGACAAGGTTTTAAATACAAAATCTCAAACTTTACAGTCACCTCAAACTTTACAGTCACCTGTAAAGATTTTGCAAAATAAAGCTACACGTGAAAAAGATTTTTGTGATAAACCTTCCACTTCAACCTCTCAACCAAAACAAGCATTTTCTAAGACGTGCACGCAATGTTCATGTTCTAGAAATGCTTCCCCTCCTCCTGTAGTAAGTCCTCAGCCTCAACCATTTGTTGAGACTCGTTCGTGCTTTTATTGTAAGAGACAAGGACATCTAATTCGTGAATGTCCCAAACTTTCTAATCAGCACTATGGGAGAGAAATGCCCTGGACATCAGTTTATAGAAATTCATTTTCAAAATCTCCACCTAGGCGTTATTCAATCTCTCCCAAGCCTGCTGAGAAGCTAAGTAATGTTGGGCAAAAACCTTTGCCAAAACAAAAGCCCGACATTACTCCTAAACCAATTTCTGAACAAACTAAAGTTTGGAAACGAAAGGAGTCTGTTAGTGACTCTTCTGTCATCAACAATAACACATTAGATGAAAATTCTGATTTGTTAAAAAATAAAGTTCTATCCGATGTGATTATTGTTGATGACCTTGGTAGACCTAAGTTTGTAAAGGCTTGGGTCACCGTTTCTCACTAATCTCCTTACCTTTATGTGTTGCAACAGTCAGAACGCGTTAAAGATAGTGAATGGTTCATGGATAGCGGTTGCTCGCGACACATGAATGGCGATGTGTCTCTTTTGACGGATGTTAAACCACACGCCGGAGGACATGTTGCTTTTGCTGGAGATATAGGAGGAACAACTAACGGGAAAGTTAGTTTTGAAAATGTAAACTATGTGGCTCAACTTACTCACAACTTGCTGAGAATTTCACAAGTCTGTGATAAGGATTTTACCACTGCTTTCACAAAAATGGAATGTGTGATACTGAAGCCAGGTTTCGTTATCCCTGAAGAATGGGTGCTTATGCGGGCGCCACGGAGAAACGTTACCTACGTGATGAACAGTCAGAACGCGTTAAAGATAGTGAATGGTTCATGGATAGCGGTTGCTCGCGACACATGACTGGCGATGTGTCTCTTTTGACGGATGTTAAACCACACGCCGGAGGACATGTTGCTTTTGCTGGAGATACAGGAGGAACAACTAACGGGAAAGTTAGCTTTGAAAATGTAAACTATGTGGCTCAACTTACTCACAACTTGCTGAGAATTTCACAAGTCTGTGATAAGGATTTTACCACTGCTTTCACAAAAACGGAATGTGTGATACTGAAGCCAGGTTTCGTTATCCCTGAAGAATGGGTGCTTATGCGGGCGCCACGGAGAAACGATACCTACGTGATGAACATGCAAACTGTGGAGACTACAGATGAGTATACTTGTCTCCTGTCAAAGGCTTCGGAAAAGGAATCATTACTTTGGCATAGACGGATGGGACACATTCATTTTCGCAAAATGAAATTTCTAATCAACAATGATTTGGTAAATGGAGTTCCAAAACAGTCATTTGCCCTAAAAGATGACTGCATTGCATGCCATAAAGGGAAACTCCACAAAAAGTCCCATAAGTCGAAGGTAGTGAATTCCATTGCTGCACCACTGGAGCTCTTACATATGGATCTTTTTGGTCCTATTTCCACTAAGAGCATCGGTGGTAGATCTTACTGCTTAGTAGTCACCGATGACTACTCCAGATTCTCGTGGGTATACTTTCTTGGTGCAAAGAGTGAAACACTAGATATTTTGGTGTATCTGTTGGATAAGTTGGCAAATCTGTGAAACTTAAAGGTGAAGAGACTGCGAAGTGACAATGGGACTGAATTCAAGAACTCAACTCTTGAGTTATATTGTGCCACGAAAGGCATTGATCATCAGTTCAGTGCTCCAAGAACTCCTCAACAGAATGGAGTTGCAGAGCGTAAGAATAGGACTATTATCGGGACAGCTCGGACTATGTTGGTCGATTCCAAGCTTCCTACTATATTTTGGCCAGAAGCAGTCAGTACTGCTTGTTATGTTCTGAATCGCGTGCTCATGGTTAAGAAAAAGAACAAGACCTGTTATGAACTTTTCAATAACTGTAAGCCAACTCTGCAGTTTCTAGAACCATTTGGGTGTCCGTGTTTGATTATGATCCCAAATGAAAAGGTCTCGAAGTTTGGAGCTAAAGGTGTTGAAGGGATTTTCCTTGGTTATTCAGTCAACTCTCCAAACAAACGGATCTACATTAAATCAACACATCAGGTGGAAGATCATTTTGAGGTAAAATGCCTGCGTTACACGGATCCTCCTCAAGGAACGGGTCCGGAATGGTTGTTTAACTATAAGGATGTGTTTAACTCTTTTGACATACCCGAAGAAGATGATGAGGAGTTAGTTACCTTACTTCATGGCATCAGTCTGTGTCAAGACACATCTACCTCAAAACCTACATCCACACCTACTCCAACACCCACACCATCACCTCTAACACCCACACCATCACCTACTACACCTACACCATCACCTACTACACCCACACCATCTCCTACTATCCCACCTTCGGATGTTCCTTCGACTTCAGGAATGATTAATGCTACAGAACATCCTGATGATCCCAATATGCCTCCATTAGAGGAAGACGAGGAAAAAGAAGAAATGGTTCATTCTCATCTCTTCTCTAATGAAGATGATACGGAACTTCAACCACCAGTGCTACCTGAAAGTTCTACTGCTCCTGTGACTAACACTGTTCCCGTCACTGAAGGGGATATGAACAACTTGGAGTTAGTACTTGCACCGGATTTAATCCCAGTGACACGTGTACACAGGGATCACCCCATCGATAATATTATCGGTGATCCTAATGCTGCAGTTCAAACAATGCAACAAGTGAAACAAAATCCAAATGAAGAAATGTTGAATCTGGTTGCTCAGATAAATTCTTGCCATTTATCCCAAATTGAACCCAAGAAAGTTGATGAGGCCATAAAAGATCCATCCTGGGTCGAGGCCATGCAAGAAGAGTTACATCAGTTCAACAAGCTGCACGTTTGGGATATAATTCCGTTACCCAAAGGTGCTCACTTAACCGGCACTCGATGGGTATTTCGAAATAAGATGGACGATCGGGGTATAGTGATTCTGAATAAAGCTCGATTGGTTGTTCAAGGTTTCAGTCAAATCGAGGGCTTGGATTATGATGAAGTCTTCGCTCCTATGGCAAGACTTGAGTCTATTCGGATCTTTCTTGCGTTCGCTTCTTTCAAAGAGTTTTGTGTTAACCAACTCGATGTTCAAAGCGCCTTTCTATATGGACAAGTGGATACAGATGTGTACGTTAAACAGCCTCCAGGTTTTGAAGACCCTAAGCATCCAGAATACGTCTGCAAGTTGAACAAGGCGTTATATGGTCTTCATCAAGCTCCGAGGCTTTGGTATGAGAGGCTCACTACCCACTTAATCAAGCATGGTTTTGTTTGAGGGAATATCGATAGTACTCTGTTCATTCGTAAAGAACAGACTGGGGATCGAGAAGATATGTTACTTGTGAAGGTGTATGTGGACGATATTGTCTTTGGCAATACAAATGAAGCGATGTTTAAGCATTTTCAGGAGATTATGAAATCTGAGTTTGAGATGAGTGCGATGGGGGAGCTCAAATTCTTTTTAGGTGTACAAGTTGAGCAGTCTCCAAAAGGTATTTATATTCATCAGTCAAAATATGTCAAAGACATGTTGACTAGATATGAACTTAATCACAACCTTAGACTTCGTGAAGATGAGGAAGATTGCAAAGAAAAGGACTATGGATCAATGATAGGTTCTTTGATGTATTTGACTGCTTCTCGACCGGATATTGTGTTTGCGGTATCCTTCTGCTCACGCTTTCAAGCCAAACCCAAGGTGTCTCACATGAAGGCGGTAAAGCGAATTTTTGGTTACCTCAAACATAGACCCAATCTTGGTCTATGGTATTCAAACGAGAAATCATTCACTCTTTTTGCCTATTCGGATTCGAATCATGGCGGCTGTAGCATAGATAAGAAATCTACCACTGGTGGATGCCAATTCCTCGGATCTCGATTGGTCTCATGGCAATGCAAGAAACAGACTACAGTTTCTCTTTCAACTGCAGAAGCTAAGTACGTTGCTGCTGCGAGTTGCTGCTCTCAGGTTCTATGGATTCAGTATCAACTGCGTGATTACGGATTACTTCTTTCTATGACTCCTATTTACATAGATAACACTGCTGCTATATCTATCACACGCAATCCCGTATACCACTCTAAGACTAAACACATTGAACTTAGGTTCCACTTTATACGGGATTGCTATGAAAAACACCTGATAGACCTTGTCCACATAGACACCCTAAAGCAGAATGCCGACCTTTTCACAAAAGCTTTTTCGCGTACTCGATTTGATGAACTAATCAACATGATTGGTTTAAGGTTCTTTATAGCCAAAAAGTAATTTGTAACTTGGAACGTAATTTATCTCTTTTATGTGTGTTAAAAAAACAAAAAAACAAAAAAAAAAAAAAGCAACAGCCACTCTTTATACTTTTTAGTATTAAAGAAATGCATTGTTGCTACATTTTAAAATAGACGTTGAAGTTGTGTCTGTAAACAACTTGGGATATGATAGTACATAGGGTGACATGCACAAAATGGAACTTTAAGATTTATCTTGGATGTCTCAGTAGATTTATCTGACGTGTTTAAAACAGTTTTTATAAACATTGTCTTCATCATACGATATATTAGTAGGCATGTTATGCAAAAATCTTTGAGATCTCTTAAGAAGCCTAATAATTAATTGTTTATTTCCAGTGGTACAACATCATTAGATGTATGACAAAAGTCTTAATTTCTTCCTTATGCTAGACTTGTTTTTGTGAAAGAAGTTTATTTGATATCATTTGGGGGTATATATTGACAGTTTCCTCTGTTATACGTAAGTATAGACCTGGTCTCTGTTAATATATACTTAAACATTAAGCAAACAAAAGTCAAAGTACTTGCAAAGTCTTTAAAATTAAGATACCTTACAAGGTCGCCAAAATGGTTTGACCAAGTCTGGTTTTGCTTAAACCTGAATAAAGCTATGTCGCTCTGTTGTACGTACGTACAGACCTGTCACCGCTGACTTGATTCTTAAATTTGATTTTCTTATATTCTCTCTTTAAATGGAAACATGGTCTATGTCTTAAGTTAAGATGTATATCTATGGTGGGGACCACAACGAAATGTACATACCAATAATAATAAATTTAGCTCCTAGATGTGAGTGTAACATGTTTAAAGTGGAAAATTTTATTAATAATCGTTTTGAAATAATTTTTATAAAAAGTATTTTTAGCATGTCAAGTAAATTTAAAGTGGACAAATATACTGATGATCGAAATAACACTTACTGTTCCTAATAAATGCATGTTATTCCGATATGATCCCTAACCAGATTATATCAACTCCGTCACCAAAAAGAATGTGTTAATTTTATGTTTGTAAATTTGCATTCCTTTATGTGTTCTTATATTTTCTCTAAGTTAGTTTAATTTTTGATTTTATCCAAGTTACAGTTACTTTTTCAAATTTGAGTACCGAAATCACACCACAAAAAAAAAATCGATAAAATCGCAAACTTTTCACTAAAAGTGAAAAGTTGCGTCACTTCATAAGTGACGCTACTAGTGACGCATACGATACTGCGTCACTTTCACTAGTGACGTTGTAAGTGTCGGGGTAAGCTACACTACAAGTGCCGGGTTGAGTGCCGCATACTAGGGTTTCCGTATAAATACCCTTTCAAACGACACTCAACCTCACCACTTTTCAAATTCACTTAGCGTCACTCTCTCTGACATACTGTCACTTATTGTGTCCCTGCGTCACTTCCTTTGTGCAATCTTTGTCGATCTGTTCGTGATTTCTCAAGCTTGGTTGCGCATTCCATCGTGATATTCTTGTTCCCCTCATTCATACGACTCGATTGGTACTACTTTTACCCTTTATCTTTCTGTATTCATGTTTTAATCACGTTTTAGGGTTACGGGTTTTTGGTTTCTTCGAAATCATACGATTTGGGGTTTAGTTTGTTAATGTTTTCAGTTAATAATTGGTGGGTTTTACTCGTTTTTATCATGCGCACATTGTGGTAACTACGGTTTTCAAAACCCCCAAATTTGGTTTCTGGGTACGAACAGTGACACAATGATCTTCATCGTTGCGTCACTTCATGCGTCACTTACCTCAAGTGACGCTACTTGGTAATTTAGAACCCATACCGTCACTTCATCAGTGACGCTAATTACTGCGTCACTTCTTAAGTGACTCTCTTAGTGACGTATGTACTTGTATTACTTGTAGTCCGTCACTCATCTACGTGACGCCCACTTATACGTCACTATCTTAAGTGACTCACTTAGTGACGCTCTTGTCTATACCGACACTTATACCGTCACTTCCTAAGTAACTCACTAGGATACCGTCACTATGCTAAATGCCACATACTTTTGACCCGACACTTCTTAAGTGTCGTATCCAATGACGCATGATTTGGCAACGTCACTTACACCAGTGACGCATGATAGCGTCACTTACCATAAGTGACGCTATACTTAATTTCTGATTTTGAGCACTGTTTTCTACGACACTTCCTAAGTGTCGGTAATGTTTATGCGTCACTTCCTAAGTGACGCCTAAATCAGAATTTTGTTTTTCAGGTTATGCGTGTTCGTGCTGATTCTATAACGTTTGTGGTTATTTTTGTTTCATATTTTAGCTTACAGATGGCTGATTTGCAAAACTACTATCGTCGCACCAACACCCGTCACAATATCACCGCTTTCTTAGAGTCCACGCATGCGAACTCGGCTCCGTTCAGACCTATGATTGAGTTCGTCAGATGATCGAGGATTCATTATGCTATCACTGCATCTACTCCGGTTTATATGAATCAGATTGAAGAGTTCTACGATCATGCTTTCATTTGGACTCAGGGTGACGTTCCAAGAATAGTGTCCAAGATGTTTGGTGAGGAAATTGAGATCACCGAGAACTCTATTCGACAGGTTCTCCAATTCAATGATAACCATACCATGCCGACTATGTTCGAGACATCGTTTATCTACGGCGGACTTCAACGTATGGGTTATCCGGCCAATCAGCTTTCTGATTTCCGCAAACAATATCTCTGCCGTTATGTCATATTGTGATCGTTTGTTTATCTCCGAGGAAGGGAGGATATTACGCCGCGAGTCATTTGACTCTATCTCTCATGTTAGCCTTGATTTACAACAAGCCGTATAATTTTAGCGGATATATCTTTGGAAACATGGTTGAGAACATTCGGGCTGGGAAGGATAAGTGGCTGCAATATCCACGGTTTGTGCAGCTGCTGTTAAATGATTTGAATCTTGAGATTGCCCCAGATCAACGATCTCTTTTGGTGCCAACGCCAATGCTTCTATGAGTCTTCAATGACTGCAAATTAGCGCCAAAGGGTGAACAAGTTTTGGCCGATCGTGAACTGTTCGAGCACATAGTCAATGAAAACTATGTTGTGCCGATAAATGACGGATTAGAGGATGATGTGATTCCTCCGGTAAATGAGGATGATCTGTTTGACACTGAGATTACACAGGATTTGGACGATATTGATCGTGTTGATGAGGATACAGATGACGGTGGGTCCACACCGCCCGATTCTGAGAGAGATGTGCCCCCATCGGCTGCTTTGGACGGAATTCAGATGGCCAATCCTAGACGCTTCAAGCGTATTTTGCGTAGGATTTTTGAGGGCAGGGTCCATGTCCTGAGGAATACAGGTAAACGTCCTGCTGGGTCTTCTCCTTCGTATGCTGATTTACCTCATCGAAGATGCCAGAGGACTAGTGTTGTGATAGAGGAACCAGCTCAGCATACCTCTCAGTGACCACAACCTCTGCCACAGTCGATTCCGCAGCTACTTGCTCAGATGGAGCTTTTGGCAAAAATATTTGACGATCAGAAGGCTGTTATTGAAGCTCAGGCCTCTTAGATAAAAGATTTGGAGCTCAAAGCTGCTGAGGTCGACAACCTAAAGCTTCAAGTGACAAATCTATCATCTAGGGTGTTAGAGTTGGAGTCCGTTACAATTGTTTCGGGGGAGGAAGGTCTCAGGGAGTTAGAAACAAATGTAACTCCTCCCCCAGAACCAGAAAATGTACAACCTTCTGCTATTAATGAAAATATCTCTTTGGATTATTTTGTTGAGGTTCAGGTTCAGGCAAGACCAATTGTTGTTGACTATTCGTATGTAGATCTTACATTTCTTCAAAATATGATGAATGAAAATACATTGATACCTGAGGAAGATGTGATAAATGATCCAATAGCAGAGGATTGTTACTTTGAAGGAAATGATGATGTTGAGGTTGAGGGGGAGCATCTCCAAAGTGATGAATGTTATGATGATGCCCCTATTATCGAATCAGATTCTTCAGAAGATGAATCAGGTCAAGTATCTGAGGCAGAAACTAATGAGCCATCAGTTTCTACAGCTGAACCCTCAATGATAAAGCCTGACATAATGCTTAAACCTAGAGTTGAGGTACCTGTTACGTGTCAATTTTACAAAGTCAGAACTGATTATACGGGTTTGATAAAAAGCTGGAAGTTTGATGAAAATAATTCAGTATTCATGATTAAAAGGAGTGATGGCAGTCAGTACTTCAATTTAAAGTTCTATAAAATAAGTACTTTGCCAAAATGCGAGCTTCAAAGATTATCTCAGATACCCTTGATCAACCGTGCTCGAGATTCACGAGCAGATTTCTTTCAAGTGGTTATTCGTCGGGAAATTAACAGCAAGAAATATAATTTGATTAAACCGACGTTGGGTATGAGATATAAGTTTAAGAAGAAGTTAGATCCGGTTACACGACAACCAATTGTAAGGATGATCTATCCACCAGCAAAATGCTTACAGAAGATACCTTTAGAGATCATTCCTTTGGATTTTTTGAATAGGTTGTTATATTGGGAATACGATGATATTACGGGTGAAGCTGTGATTGTGTTTATTCCAAAATCCGAACCAGCTACGGATCCGGAGTCTTTAGATGCAGATTTAGGAAATAAAGAGAAAACAGCTTGGGATGTTGTTCAACCTAAAAAGAGGTCTATGTGGGGTCTGAAGAGAAACAGATTTTGTGTATTTAACCCTTTGAGTTTGATTAATCTTTCTGTACAAGATATGAAGAGACTACATCAGAACAAGATTCAGTTCAAAGCAAAAGATAGAGCTGAAGCCATTAAATTTCAGAAGATTGTTGATATCTGTGTAGCCAATGGGGTACACGCTGGTGGTGTATTTCCAGCTGGTTGGAAATAGTTGAAGACTCAAAGATTTTTTTGAAGACCAAGAGTGGTGACAAGGGGGAGTTTGTTGGTACATTTAGTGTGTCAGTCAGTTGGTCTATCGAGTTGTAAAGTATCGATTAGTCGTTTAATAGAAATATGGATTTTGTACCTAGCGACATTTAAGTTTTGGTTTAGGCGACACTTGCCTAAGTGACGCATAGCGACACTTCGCTAAGTGACGCATGAAGGCGGCCACATGCGACACTTGCCAGTGATGCATGTCTGCCGATTTTGTTTTAGTATAAATACAAACCTACGGGTTTTTGGCTAGGGTTGACGAAACCCTAGCACCATTTGTCGACTAAACTCATTTGTAATTAGTTCCAATACGTTATTGAAGCTAATAAACTCGTTTACTTTGTTCAATCAATTGTTTCGGTTTAAGTTTATTAGTAATTTGTGTGATTGATTGTTTCCGCACTCAATCGCTGTCAATCATTACTTAGATCCATCACATAGGGCACTCACAAAAATCGTTCGTATTCCCTTCATTACCAGAGGAACTTTGATCAAACAAGGGGAGACCGGTAGACCGTGAACTCGACAAACTTACTATCAAAAACTGATACCCATTTCCCAAAATCAATGACCTGTTTGACCAACTTCGAGGTTCGACCTTTTACTCAAATATTGATCTTCCGTCTGGTTATCACCAACTTCGCGTTCGAAACACCGATATCCCGAAAACTGCATTGGTACTCGCTACGGGCATTACGAATTCCAAGTGATGCCTTTTGGCTTAACCAACGCACCGGCTGTATTCATGGACCTTATGAATCGGGTGTGCAAACCCTATCTAGATAAGTTTGTCATCATATTCATCGATGACATCTCTATTTACTCTCGCAACGAAACCGAACATGGACCGTGAGGTCAAACGCTTGAAACAGAGTCGTATTCCCATCACTAAAGTCCGGTGGAATTCTAGGCGTCCTGAATTCACATGGGAATGGGAAGACCAAATGCGACTATAACATCCACATCTATTCTTAGATACCACACAGACCACAACGGCAAGCTAATTTCAGGACGAAATTCTCCTAACAGGGGGAGAATGTGACACCCGACGATTTAGGGTTACTGATTAACCTACTAGAAACCCTAATTACGTGTGTTTAGTTTATATTTTGCTAAATACTTGTAATTACTTGTAACTATTTGTATATTTATGTGAATATACACTCCTGTAATTGATTTATATTACGCTACGTAATTAGTTGTAATTACGCTTACGCAATTTTGTGAAATTGTGCAAAACAACCGGACGGAGTCCGACACTGTATAAATACGACGTTGGTGAAAACATTCCTATAAATAAATTAAATCTATTTTTAGAAGTTATTTATCATATATTATTATTTTAATATAATAATACACGAAAAACCTAGACGTTTCGATTAAAACGTCTCAAACACAACGAAAATGCGCAAATCGAGATCACTAAATTAACGAATCATTTTTATAAATGTTTTCCAAGTATTTAGAATGAATACTTCAAGTGAAAATATTAGAATTTAAGTCGTTACTTAAATACACGTATTTAACGTCTAACGAATATATAAACACCAAACCGACCGGGTAAATGAATGTAAAACGGAACAAATTAAGTTAGGAATGAAAAAGACCAAAACACCCTTGAGTGGGGCCCCTCTTGGCCTCCCCCCCCCCCATGTGTCACCCACCTCCACACCCACTCATACTTCATGCAATTTACAATGGTTATATTCCGTAATACTACACTCTACCTACATGCACCATCACTCTTACAATTCATTTCATCATTTTTCTCTCAAAACACACTTCAATTCTCTCTCTATTTCCAGAGATTCCAGCCCCCTTCACCACCCTAGAACCACCCACAACCACCATTAAACACCACCATTTTAAAAGAAGAAATCACAAGAAAGAAGCTAGGATCAACACCATCATCATCCTCTCTTGTTCTCCTTCATCATTCTTTATGAGAATCACTAACTCCCTCACTTATTTTACTTTAACGCTACTGATTTAGATGTTATTTAGTTCATCTATCATGATTATGTCCAAATACCTTGTTAAAATACGTTTTTATAAAATTATACACAAAGATACATAATTTGTCCAGAAAATCACAGCACACTAAAAACGTCATATCTTGAGTTCTAGGAAGAGTTAGAAGATGCATTTTTTTTTAAATTTGCGTATTGAAAAGATCAACAACTTTCGTGTTTTACACTTTTCCCAGAAACGCACACGTTTTTCTCTACTGGCCGATTGATGGGACTGGTCTGGGTGAAAACAGAATCTGGGCTATGCATGGCTATTTATTTATTTCTTTATGAAAATGGGACTTAAAATTCTTAGGAAATATATGTTAGATACTAGATACATAGAAGATCAGTTGGTAAAATTGGTGAGACTTGACTTGGACCAGAAATTGGTAAGACACATGGTGAAACAAACCGAAAAAGTCGAAAATAGGAAATCTTGAAGTCTTGGGACTTTTATGAAAAACCGACACTTTCGGTGAACTCCGCCATGAACCGACTCTTTAGTTGGACTCTATAAACTGATATTTAGGTTGGGTGAAAGTTTCGGCTCAAACCGAGCAAGTTTGACCAAGTCAACAAAAGTGGCTCGATTTTGAAAAACTTACTATATTTGGAAAATGGTAACAAAAATGGGTTTGGGTGACTTAGTTAGTAACTTGGACCAAAAACTAAACTTAGAAAGTTTCCCGAATGAAAAACCGACACTTTGAACACTCAAACTAAAAATTGAAAATCTGATCAGGCACAAGTGCCGCCTAACCAGCGACACTTACCCAAGTGACGCCTAATCTAGCGTCACTTACCCTTAGTGCCGCCCAATTATTCGAATTTCTCATTTAGCGTCACTTGACCCAGTGCCGCCTGAACCAAGTGTCGCCTATAGCGACACTACCCCTAAGTGATGCACAGAGTGACGCCCCTAAGTGACGCACAGAGTGTCGCCCCTAAGTGACGCCAAAAACAGAAACTTCAAAACTAGTTTCACACTAAGTGTCGAACTCACTCAACTTCAATACTTGTATGCGATACAACACACGAAACATATACTTGGAAAGTATACAATGAAACAACCCATAATAATATTGATTTAAGATTATTGTTACAAACTTTCACCAACGGGTCGTACACGTTTTTGATAAACAAATTTGAACTACTATTTGGACATACTAGTGATGAACTAGCTTTAGGTGGACATAAACGCCCCACCTACCCGATTGGCTTAAGTGGATGATGCGTGTGAAAGCGCATCTTGTTTTATAATTTATAAATGAAAATACCTAATTAATACTTTTCACACAACCAGGCAAGAATACCTGATCGAATGTAAGTATAGAATCGGTAAGACCGAGTCGATCACAGGAATGGTGGTTGTTTATAAAAATAAGAAATACTAATTAACTAGAAAACAGTAAACAGGGGGGACGTTTTAGTTCCGTTCGAACAATTGTTTATAAACTAATAAATTAAAATTACTGAATTAAATAAAACTTAAATTAAAACAATTAAATAAGAAACAATCGGAAGGAAAAAGTAATTATATAATTAATGTCACTAAGATTCATATATTCTGATTTATCACGTATTGATTATGTGATTGTGATTTCTTTTATATCAATTTAGTCACTAATCAAAGATCATAAATTGAATGTGAACTAGCCAACTTTCAGGGTCCAACTAATTCCTATAATTCAGGTTCCAACATAAAACAACGGTCTGTCGTCACAAGATGATCAGTCAATTGTGTGCTCTCCCCTAAATCATGCATTAAACATTCACAACTCGTTATAGTTATCCCTAGTGGTATGATACAACAATACCCAATAATTAACTTATTGTTTCATTCATTTTAAATTCCATAATTATTACTTTCTCAACCTATCAGACTCAACATATTTAGCAATGGTCAAAACCCTAGAATTATAACCATCAATAATTAATAACATTAAAGGAAATCAATCTCATTAACATTATCAACCACGTTGAGAATTAATAATTACCAGTTACCAATAAATAAGGATCCACGAGTAATATAACCATTTTTAATTAAATAACTTATTCAATACGCAATTATAATCATTCAATAATCATTATCTAAGCTAAATCAATCATACAATCACTTATATATTCAATTCATCATTAAAACAGTAAACAACAGATTATTCAAGCTTAAAGTCATCAATAAAACTTGATAAAAGAAGTTATACCGAATTAAAAAGACGAATCACAAAGAATTAAGATGAACTATCCTCAATCTTCACTCCTCGTGCCTCCAAAAGCTAAAGAAATTTGTAACTAAACCCTACTGAACCAAAAATAGTCAAATACAAAAACCTCAGTACGAAATCTGCCATTTTTTAGGTTAAAATTGCAATTTATACTTTCTGGGAAAACCATCCATACGGCGTATGGACATCCATACGGCGTATGGATGGAAAACAAGCCCAGGCCAAGTCCGTGTGACCTGGACTTCAACCGTCTCAATCCATACGACGTATGGATATTCCATACGGCGTATGGATTGAGTTTTCCGTCGATTTTTCTCTTTTTCTTCTTTTAATCATCCGTCTTCACTTTATTCTCCAATAATACATCATTTAACTCGATTGTTGACTGTTTTCCGTCTCTTTTCCTCAGATCCTTTATCTCCACTGTTAATTACATCATTTAACAAAAATGAGTTTCATAGCCCCCTTTTTAATTGTTTTTGAACTTTTTTGGGGTGAGACTACATGCACATGCTTTTATAGATTTTTACTTAAATAGAAGCAGAAACTATTACAGATTTAACTTATGATTGCTCGAAACAGAAACATAAATTTAGACAGAATCAGAACATATACTAGTTGCATGAGTAGCAGAACTAATCCACCAATACGACCTCAATTTCATGGTTCGTTAATTTCATAAAGCGCGAATAATTGTGAATAGTACTATTGGGATTGACAATCCCGTCCGAGCTGGTCGCTCTAGCTAACCCACGGGCGCAAAATTATTTGAATCAGGATGTGTCCCGGATTAGACACATAGAGGCAGCAGAATTTGTTAAAGCTTCAAATACATGAGCTCATGACCTTAGTATACAGGACTATAGTATACAATACTATAGTATATAGAATCTTTATTATACAGAATCTCGATTTCACAAAAACTCTATTTTACAGAACATGATTCATACAGAAACTTAATTATTCAGAACTTGATTATTCAGAAACTGTACTATGTTACAGGACTTCATTACACATATTCTTTATGATACTGAACGTTATTTTACAAACAGGGAACTTGGTTTTTATATAATTACTTTACATATTAAACCTATGAACTCACCAACTTTATGTTGACCCTTTTAGTATGTATTCTCAGGTTTACAGACGCAGTAGGACTACCCAAAGGAAACAGGACAGTAGAATGATTTTGGAAAGCATAGCTCGAGTCGCATATTTTTAAATAGAAGATTTAAATTGCATTACGACATTTTGTATTAACGATTATGTATTATAAATCACTAGACTATGTTTGCGAACTTTAGAATCTTATGTAAACTTTTATTTATGGAATGTAACGTTTTCAAACCTCTCATATAGAGGTCGTTTGCTTAAATCTTTGTGTTGTGATATTTGATTTGGTCGTAGCCCTCGTGACACCTCATGCTTCCGCTGCCACATGTTTTGGGGGTGCGACAAATTGGTATCAGAGCCAAAGGTTATAGCGAACTAGGATTGCATTAGCGACCTAGACTATAACCATTAGGTTAGTATTCCTTGTTTAGTATGACTGGTTCAGGTGTTGCATCATTTGAATTTAATTTAACATAGCCTGATCAACTATGTACAATTAAAGGAGAATTGATGCAAGACCTGAAATGGTTATAGTGAATGGGAATCACGAAGAATTAAGCCGAACTATCCTCAATCTTCACTCCTCGTGCCTCCAAAAGCTAAAGAAATTCGTAACTAAACCCTACTGAACCGAAAATAGTCGACTACAAAAACCTCAGTACGAAATCTGCCATTTTTTAAATTAAAATCGCAATTTATACTTTCTGGAAAAACCATCCATACGGCGTATGGACATCCATACGGCGTATGGATGGAAAACAAGCCCAGCCCAAGTCCGCGTGACCTGGACTTCCACCGTCTCAATCCATACGGCGTATGGATATTCCATACGGCGTATGGATTGAGTTTTCAGTCGATTTTTCTCTTTTTCTTCTTTTAATCATCCGTCTTCACTTTATTCTCCAATAATACATCATTTAACTCGATTATTGACTGTTTTCCGTCTCTTTTCCTCAGATCCTTTATCTCCACTGTTAATTACAAATATGAACGAAATTAATATCTAAACTAAACAATTTTCAATAAAAACACATAGGATTCGGGATAAAATACTATATAAAAATACTACTTTTACATAGTTATCAAATATCCCCCACTTTGAATCCTACTTGCCGTCAAGTAGACTATCAATTATCGTTCAAAAGTAATAACTTAACGAGGATTAACATCACCCTTTCCAAATTAAAAATCCTTACTTTTAATAATCTAATAAAACTAAAGTTAAAAATTAAGTAACTATGAGGTATATATAAAATATAATCTACACTCAAATTTATTATTATAATGATGTCAAATAGTCCACGATGATTACTAATATTATTGTCCATCTAAACAATCTATATTCAAATAATTGAGCTTAACTTTTTATTATTAATGTAAATGTCCCCTGAAACTCTCAATAATTATATACTTTCATACTCATAGCACACAAATATATCATATATATTGGAAATTCAATTTAAATAATCATTTTTCAAATCAAGACATTGGTGACAGGTCTGTGTCTCAACACAACAGAGCGGCATAACTTGATTTTGGTTTAGCAATAATGTTTTAGTCAAATCATTGGTAACAGGTCTGTACCTTAGTACAACAAAGCGACTTAATTTGACTACATTTTCAGGAGTTAATGTTAACTCTTTTTGCTCTTTTTATTTTTTTATTTAGATATACTGACGGAGACCGGGTCTGTACTTACGTACAACAGAGGAAACAACACCCAGTATATCCCCAAATGATATTTATTGAATTCCAAACTTATGACATATCACATGCTACTAATATGAAAATTAAGACTTATGTCATACATAACTAAAGTTTATCTCAAAGTACATTTACTCCCTTAATTTATATTCCTTAGAAGCTCAAAAATTCTTATTAAAATTGCCTATCAGTACATCATATAATGAAACTAAACAACATTTACCAACGAATTAACCTTTATTTCGTGTAGAAAAAGTTTTAAAAATCCAACCTTCATAATTACAAAATAATATCACCTGACACACAGAAAATTAGATTTAAAAATTTAATCGAAAATAAGCAACCTATAACCTCGTAGTTATCAAGTTGAAAATAAGTGGAATCATAAATTAAAGGTTTTCTTTCCCATCTCTCACTTTAAAGTGTACAATGCCCTCATTGTACAAATAATGAATTGCTAAAATGGGAAAAAGAGAAAGAAATAAGACAGAATAACTCCCCTAGAAAAGTGTGGTTAACGGTCATGACAAGGATGATATGAAATTCCCACATCCTCTCGGTTCAATTTGTGCGCTGAACTTACTGCCAGCATAACACGTACTCACACACAATTCCGAGGGATCAATCAACAAACAGGATTAAAACAATACCAAATTAAACATCCTAAATAAAAATAACCAAACCTAATAGCTACAAATCCAACATAATAAAAAATCCTAGAAATAAAATCAGTCATAATAATAAAAATAGAAATAGTGTCTGGAATCATAAACCACATAGGATGAACAACATCCTAATCGCTGTCATACTCCTCATCATGCTCCATACTCCGGTACTGGTGAGATGGCTCAGCCCCCTGATCTGGTGGTGGTGATGGGTAGAACTCATGTTGCATCTGGTACTGAAAAGGCTGGTATGGCAAATGGCTAAAATCAAACAGCTGCGAGAAAAGACCATCCTGATAGTCCAAATGAGCACTGATCTGATGAAAATGCTGCCTCTGCATAAGCTCCATCTGATCAAACCTCTGAGTGTGATGGATGCTCATCTGATCTAACTGCTGCGATAACTGATCAAACTCCCCAGCATATCCTCTACTACGGCCTCGTGCCACTCCTCTACCTGCAGCTGCTCCTCTACCTGCCTCAGCTGCCCTAACCTGTCTAGACTGTAGAGTCTGCCCAATCTGAGTGGTAGCTACCCAATAAAACATCTCGGAATCACCACCATAAATACTACACTGCTCGATAATATCCATAGCCTCTAACCTCCGTGCAGTCAGCCACTCCATGCCTGGATGAACAACTGTGCAAGTACCCATCTCAACCGCAGTCTCCAACCCAAAATGCCTAGCTAGTCTAGTAACAAACTGACCACCACACAAACTACTCGAACTCCTCGTACCGGTAGCTCTCTTAGACATCCACCTAGCCATTCTCTAGGGAATATTCACTAGACTCTTCCTTACAATCGAACTCAGATAGAACAGATCAGGCTTAGAAACTTTTTTCGGTCCCTCTCGACGAACAACGATGGTAAATGTCAACAACCGGTGAATGAGACGGTAACGAGGATCTCGAATAGCTCGATAAGAAGGGGCATGAGAAGCATAACTTGTGACACCCGTCAAATTAGGACTAGTAGTTAGTGCCTAATCAAGTTTTAATACATGTAATTAGTTCTGTGTTAGGCTAATTAATGTATCAACATATATATTGATGAGTATATATATATATACAAGTATGCGATTTGATTAAATCGTACGAGTTTCAAATCGAATGCAATTCGATTCAATTAATACGGATGTTGGTGAAAATTTTATTAAATAATATAATATTATTTAATAACGCAATTATATCCAAAATATTATTTAGATAATATTTCAATTCAAATTCGTATCGTACAAACAAGGACTACACGATTAGATTATTAAACGCGCAAACAAATCGAAACAAGTTAAAGTTATATTTTATAACGCAACCATTAGGTATTTAGTAAAATACTTCAACACAAAATATTGGGTAATTATTCGTATATTTAAAAGTATAAAATAAACATTTAACGTTTAAACGAGCGGGAGAACGAACATCGCACGGAGCGCGATTGCGGGGACTGAAAAAGGTGAGGCTTTCACCTACACCCCACCTCCACTTTCCCTCTTTCTTTCATTTGCATTCATCAAAAACACACACACACCACTAAACACTCTCAAACCCATCACCACCAAATTTTCGGATTTATCAAATCCGACCACAAAACTTACATTTTCGGAATCACCATCAAGAGAGGAACAAGATTAACAAAGGCACCACCCTCGTTTTCTTCCTCGTTTTGTCTCGATTTGCAATTGTAAGAAATTCTCTAAATATTTAGATCCACTCATTTTGGTGTATTATTTCGGTGTTATAATGTTTACACAACTTAGTATTGTCCAAATGTATGAGGAAAACATGATTTTATAGCCTAAAAACGAGTTAGATTTGGGTTTTGGGTTTGAAAACCACGACAGTCGCTGGGGACTGTCTGAGTGTTCATCTTTGCGACACAAGCCTTGTGTCGCATAAGATCCTTTATGTCGTACCTTATGTCGCAAATCCCATGCGACACAATCACTATGTCGCTGTTAAATCAGCATCGTACACTTATGCGACACAACCCTTGTGTCGCTAAGCTCTTGTGTCGCATTCTTATGCGACACAACCCTTGTGTCGCATACATGACCATTGTGTCGCATGCTGTGTCGCTAAAAACAGAGAGTTTAAAACTCATTTTTCACTAAGTTTTGAGACTCAAAATTTGACACTCAATTTCACCGAAATTCAAGTCCAGCTCGACCCCAGCCAGGGGCTCTGCCCCTTGGACCCCGCCAGGGGCTGCCGCCCCTTGGACCCCGCTACCAGGGGCGCTGCCCCCGGACCCCCGTCATTAACGGGCTTCGCCCTTACCCTAGGTTCACAAGTAACGGTGTTACATATAAACTTCCACACCAAGTGTTAAACTTGTATAACATCAAACACGAATGCGATACAACTTCTAAAACACAATGGAATTTATTTTTAGTATAATGCTTCAAAATCATCAAAATAATGATATGGGATTATCATTACAAACAAATCACCAACGGGCCGTACACGTTTTAAAAACACAAGTCAAACAACCAAATCGTAGTAATTTGGACATTCTAAGTTGGACGAACAATTACAAGGGCAGTCTTTCGAGATGCCTACTCATGTTATAACCATTGTGTGTCTTGGACACTCTCAGGCTACAAGTCTTCGGACATCAATCCACCGCTAATCAATTCAAGTTTATTAATTTAATCGCTCAAGGCTCAGGTGAGTCTCATGGCCCCTATTTTACTGTTTTTCAATCAGGGGTGTGATATTATTGCTCGTTTTGTTTTACAAGTTGAACGCAAGTACAAATCAAAATCAAATACTACATGAGTTACTTCAACTAATCAATTTAAAGCCCTCCATAGCATAGTCTGGTAATACATCTGTAGCGTGAATGTTAGTATATGATATCATATAGGATTGACAATCCTCGTCCGGGTTAGCACGCACTAACTGGTCAAACGGACGTATTAGCATTTGGGAAGACGAGTGTGGATTAGGCACTCGTAGGAGGCAACTCAGTTAGGTTTCCTTAATTGGACCTGACACTCAAGTTAAGCTCAGACTATGTGCTCATGGCTGTATAACTTTTATCTTGCTTAATTGCATTTTAAATTCAATTATAAAATCTTGCGGTTCATACAAATATATGTTGATATACAAACCTGTGAGCTCACCAGCGTTTCGCTGACCCATTTTAGCATGTATCACAGGTGACCAGCAGTAGGTTGGACTGCTCAATCAAGATTTATTAGCTCGAGTCAGCATGCAAACAATCAGAGATTTTAGCTGCATTATTATATTTTGTATAGATTAATTATGTACTTAAATCTCTCAATTTTAAACTGAGCTAATGTAAACAATATTTTGATGTAAACTTTTATTTTATCAATATCAATGTAAAACGACGCATGTAGTGGTCGTTCATTATTAATCTCTGTGCTTTGATTATTGATTAGTAACACCCAAATGTATGCTTCCGCTAAACAGTAAAATTTGGGGGTGTTACATAACTGCCCTGAGCAATAGACTGCCACTCCTCCACAATCTCCAAATTAGTAAGCTTAGTTACTGCACCAGCTGAAATATGATACAGAAAATGTGGGTTGTGGATCTCATTGGGCTCATACAGTCCAACTCTAATGGAAAATTTAACAAGAGACATCCGTCTCGGCTGGCCACCTAACTTAAAAGAAAGTGTGAGTAGTCCAGTCAGTCAACTGATGATCAAACCGGAATGTACTATAAAACTCCACAACTAGCTCCCTATAGATATGCTCCCGAATACTAAACATCCTGTACCATGCATAAGAAACAAACCCAATGTTACCATCCTGCAGCCTATACGGAATAGAAAGTAAGTTCCTAATTGTCTTGTGCCCAGTGGAAAATCCGTTTCTCTCCACCACATGCACCAAAGCATTCCAATTCACAGGATGAAAAACCTCAATTGGCTGATCAATATTCTCAGCCAAACGCTCACTAAACTGATATCTTGTGTGACACCCGACGATTTAGGGTTACTTATTAACCTACTAGAAACCTTAATTACGTGTGTTTAGTTTAGTATTAGGCTAAATACTAGTAATTACTTGTAACTATTTGTATATTTATGTGAATATACACCCCCGAAATTGATTTATATTACGCTTACGCAATTTGGTGAAATTGTGCAAAACGACCGGACGGAGTTCGACAGAAAATACGACGTTGGTGAAAACATTTTTATAAATAACTTGAATCCATTTTTAGAAGTTATTTGTCATATATTATTATTATATAATAATACCCGAAAAACCTAGACGTTCCGATTAAAACGTCTCAAACGTAACGAAAACGCGCAGAACGCGCCCGACAATCGATAGAAATTCAAAATACACTTTTGAATCTAAAATATATTAATTAGTGAAAAGTTATCAATTAATATACCGTATCTTTAAACGATAACTAAAAACGTCCAAATAAAACGTCACGCGATTTAAAATCCGTACAACGAACGCGCAAATCGAGATTTCTAATTTAACGAATCATTTTTATAAATGTTTTTCAAATATTTAGATTAAATACTTCAAATAAAAATATTGAAACTTAAATTGATACTTAAAAACGCGTATTAAACATTTAACACCAAACCGAGCGAGTAAACGAACGTAAAACGCAACAAATTAAGCTAGGAATGAAAAATGACCATAATGCCCTTGGTGGGGCCCATGAGAACGACCAGCCACCCCTCTCCTCCCCTTTTTGCTGCCCATTCCCCTCCCCCATTCAAATTTCATGCAAGGATATCAATCCCACACTCCACCTCACTCCTCATTCTACACTCCACCCATTTCCACTTTCTCTCTATTCTCTCTCACACTCTTCCCCTCTCTAAACTCCAGAAAACTCAGTCCCTTTCACCACCCAAGAACCACCATTACCACCACCACTAAATCACCATCAACCACCACCATTTGCTAGGGTTTTCCAAGCTCAAGAGCATCATCTTCCTCATCATCACTTGTTCTTCATCTTGTTGGTATAAATCACCTAAACTCTTCATTAGTTTTACTTACATAATGTTTATTTACATGTTATAAAGTTCATCTATCATGTTTATGTCCAAAACCATTGACAAAAATCGTTTTTATAAATTATATTCAAACTTACATAATCTGTCTCAGAAAAGTCAGCTTAGTAAATCGACCATAACTTGAGTTATACAAAGAATTAGAAGATGAATTTTTTTTAAAAGTTGCGTATTGAAAAGATCTACAAAAATTTCTTCTACGGCTCTTTCCAGAAATCTACGGATTTTCATATAAATACGAATCTATGCGACTGGTCTGCATGTGCTTAAAAACTGAGTATGGTTCTACCCATAAATTTTATACCTATCAATATGGACACTATAATTACTGGAAAAATTAAGTTAACCTTTAGACACATGGTAGAACAACTTGTAAAAATTTTGGACTCTAACTCGGAATATAACTAGTTAAGAAAAATAGAGGAAGTGAACCGACAAAACCGAAAAACATAAATATGGACTGTTTTTGGACTTGTATAAAAACCAAGACTATTGGTGAACTCTGACATGAACCGACAACATATTTAGACCCTATAAACTGATATTTGGGTTGGGTGAAAGTTTCGGGTCAAACCGAGTAAGTTTGACCAAGTCAACAAAAGTGGCTCGTTTTCGAAAAACTTACTATATTTGGAAAGTGGTAACAAAAATGGGTTTGAATGACTTAATTAGTAACTTGGACCAAAAACTAATTTTAGAAAGTTTCCCGAATGAAAACCGACACTTAGAACACTTGGATTAAAATTGAAATTTAGATCAGGCGTAAGTGCCGCCCTACCAGCGACACTTACCCAAGTGACGCCTATAGCGTCACTTACCTCTAGTGACGCCTGAGCAAGTGCCGCCTATAGCGACACTTACCTAAGTGACGCCCTAAGTGACGCCTAAACAGAATCTTTAAAACTAGATTTCACACTAAGTGTTGAACTTCATGTAACCTCTAAACTTATACGATATAACTCGATAACACATAAACATGCTTTGTAAGCACACGATACAACATCATAATGATAATGTCTTAACGAATTATTATTACAAACTTTCACCAACGGGTCGTACACGTTTTCGATAAACAAACTTGAACTACTATTTGGACATACTAGTTGATGAACTAGCTTTAGGTGGACATAAAACCCCCACCTACCCAATTGGCTTAAGTGGACATTAACCCCCACTTATACAATCGCTATAGATGGTCTTTTGAGACATCTACTTATACGACCTCATACGTTTAGGGCGTTAGGAGGTTGCACACGGGAACGAGAACACCCACTACTTGCTAATATTTGATATTGCTTGCTACCTGCTTAACTCTGGTGAGTTTCATAGCCCCTTTTTACTTGTTTTAAATTGTTTTGGGGGAGAATACATACATACATGTTTTATACAACTGTCTTTATACATGTTTTATACAACTGTTGTTGTGCAACTATTTTTATACAACTGTCTTTATACATGCTTTATACAACTGTTGTTGTGCAACTATTTTTATACAACTGTCTTTATACATGCTTTATACAACTGTTGTTGTGCAACTATTTTTATACAACTATTTATAAACAATGGATTTCAAAGGAAACAAAGGAAAACAAAGGATAACAAGGATAACGCATGAGTGAGACCATAATCCAACAAAGCCCTCGCACATCGTAGTTCGTTAATTTTGAAGCGTGAATATTATTGGATAGATCTATCGGGGATTGACACCCCCGTCCGGGTTAGGTTGCTCTAACTTGTCAAACGGACGCAGTATTATTTGTTTAAACGAGTGTTCCGGATTAGACACTTGTCGAGGCAACAACAAGGGTTAAGCTTCGAACTATGAGCTCATGACGCAAAGATAACAAATGAAAACAAAGGATAACAAGGATAACAAAAGATAACAAAGGTTAACAAAGGATAACATGATACTTTTTACAACTATTTTCGCATTCGTGCAATGCAAAAGAAATCGTGTGTTTCATACTTATGTTTTCAGTTGTTTAAACCTATGAACTCACCAACTTTATGTTGACCTTTTAGTATGTATTTCTCAGGTAACCCGCCGCAGTAGGAAGCTTTTGGAAAGCTTAGCTCGAGTCGCATTGTTTTGAAAACATCAAGAGATTAGATTGCATGTAGCTGTATTTTGTAAATTCAGTAATGTATTAGAAATCTCTAAACGGTTTATGCGAACTCCATAATTATTTTGTAAACATTTGAATTACGGTAATGTAATATTTTCAAACGTCTCATATAGAGGTCGTTTGCTTGATCTTTGTGTTGATGATATTTGATTTGGTTGGCGCCCCCGTGACACCTCCCACTTCCGCTACCACGTGTTTTGGGGGTGCGATATCTTGTAGTCTCCGAATAAGAATCATGAAAAGTAAGATATCTGTGGGTTCTAATCAGGGGATTGCCCAATGTCTGGCCGCCTCTAGTTCTCCTGCTAGCCATTAAACTGCTAAGAAAAACAATCATTAACAAAACAGGAAATGTAAATAAGGTTTCAAAAGAAATTTCGACAGCATTACGGCTTAATATGGAATAATCCACCATCAAGGTTTAGCCTATACTACCGCAACAAACACAATTTCAAATACCTTATTGCATTATGAACTAAAAATTTCTCAAATTGCTAATGAAAAAAAATACTTAATTAATAATCATGGCAATTGTCGATTCAAAGTGAACTATAACAATTTGGTACCAATCTGAACATAAAAATAATCACTTTTTACCATAATTAATATCAGTCTTAGTAACTAGCAATCATTTAATATATTCAACATGAATTATCATAATCACAAAATAGAACAACGACAATTTTATCACAACCGTAATCACAAACATTCGTGTACCAAACAAACATTTGCATTAATCATCATGTATCCAGAAAATTAACAAGCGTTAAATCAAAACATAGCAAAATTGAGTGCATATCATCATCACCTTCTATACACACTAACGGATAAATCGAATCAACAATTATATCACATTATAAAAATTGAGAATGTAATAGCATAATATATGTTATGAAAGACATAATTAAAACATTATATACCTACAATCATACTCAAATTCGAAATACCCAAAATCACATACACAAACCCTAACTTTCAATTGCAAAATTTAATCAACGAAAATTAAAATCGAAAGTTACCTTGTAGAGCAGAGTGAATTGAATGCGAAAATATAAAAATGAGGGGGAATGTGTGGCCGGAAGTGGTGGTTGGGTGGTGTACAGCCGCAGCAGTGGGTGGTGGTGGTGGTTTGAGAATTCAAAAAAGGAAAAGAAGGGGCTGTAACCGGTTTATGCCCTTTTTGATCCATACGGCGTATGGGTATCCATACGGCGTATGGATTAAAAAGGCCCAGGTCAATGCATTTTTAACCCAGTCAACCAGGCCCGTTAGCCCAACTCAATCCATACGGCGTATGGACATCCATACGGGGTATGGATTGAAAAACAGAAATTTTTCAAAAACGTTTTCCACTACCTGCTACTAACTCGACACGATTTTTGTGATTAAACCACATACCTGGAGGTGTACAATAACTTCATAGCCTCTTAATTCCAAACTATATAAATAAGTAACAAAAAGTTAACAATCTAGAAATAAAAAATGCATACATAAATCATACTCAAAATATATATACAAATCACACAATAATAAAATCTAACATAACCAATGTCTAACATAATCCATTGAAGTAAGAGTTATACAATAAAATGAGAATTAATGAAAGGGTTATAGAGCCAAGAAACGCTCCATGACTTGTGCAATGAAATTTTCAACTCCATGACCAAAACTCGGAAAATTTGCTAAGTGTTCAGTAGCCACGGGTTGAAGATTAACCAAGTCCCAACTGATTTCATTTATCGCTCTATTATTCACTTCTTCAGGTGCCAACACCAATTTATCACCTTCCAACTTGTATTCACGGTCGGGGTTATCCTCCTCTAACTCGCTTATAAACTCACGACAAGCATTAACAATCCCAACATGTTTAATCATCAGTGGCTCTTCCTTCAAATTCTTAACTCTATCTTCAATCTCACTGATGATCTCATCCTGGACTACACTAAACTCTAACCCCGAGCTCTTAAAGATTTCTACAAACCTCGTGTAGATTTCCACCATCCCATAGTGGAAATGTTCTCTCTGGGTTAACACCTTACCTCGATCAATCATCACATTCAAATTCACCACTAAATAACTAGCAAGGTCAATCTCACTCTGCGGGTGAATAAAATATGGGTGAAGTCTTTCTGCTTCCTCCTTAGCCAAAATATCCAACTGAGTTACCATCCTTTGGAGATAGAAATGGATGGTGTTCGTGATTATCACTCGATGAGGTGTCGGATCCCAAAGATGGTCATCCGAATTCATCAGACGGACCAAATCCCGTAAACCTGTCATGAAATTTTCTCCGCTTCGGAACTAGGATGCCCTGTAATATAATACAACGCGATCAACATACGATGAAGACATGATCCCTGATTAGCCGAAAAAGGAAACGTAGAATTTCTCAAAATCTCATAAATCTCAGTACATCTCTTCTTTTGGACAGTGAAAAAGTTCTTTTCTTCATCAATCCTCGAATCTAATGACTCCCCTAATTCAGCTAGTCCATTATAATACTGTCGGATAAACCCATACTTAAACTCCATCTTTGCACCCTCAAACACATCATGAATAATAACCGACTGGTTATCAGTGAAATCCAATGTAGATTTCTTCAACAACTCCACCATAAAAGGTACATCCTCTCCGAATTTCTCGATAGCATCTAACAAACCCTGGCAAGATGAAATGACAGGAACGGGCTTACGGCCCAAATAGGTGGTAGAAGGAACTGTGTCGGTGGAGCTCGGACCTGAATTAGCAGAATCAGCAACCTTAACCAAATTGTTATCATTAGTGTCACTCTCGTAACTTCGAGCCATTGGATAACACATAAATATAAATTAACGCTGAAATACAAAACACCACTAACGAAAAACAAGTTAGATCACACAAAATAATTAAAAATAATTACATATACACAATTTTTACAAAAGAACTCCAACCGGCGGATGGATTTCCATCCGCCGGTTGAAACTAATTACCAAAAGGTTTAACCAAATAAAAAGTAATTTGTTTCAACCAGTTTTATTAAAAAAAACATATTGCTACAAATAAGTAACTAATGAAACAACTTCACAAAAATCTAATTAAAAAATTTTTAAACACAAAAACTTTTACAATTAGTAATTCCTATTTAAATAAACAACGCAACCGTTCCCCGGCAGCGGCGCCAAAAACTTGATGCATGTGAAAGCGCGTCTTGTTTTATAATTTATAAATGGAAATACCTAATTAATACTTTTCACACAACCAAGCAAGAATACCTGATCGAATGTAAGTATAGAATCGGTAAGACCGAGTCGATCACGGAAACGGTGGTTGTTTATTAAGATAAGAAATACTAATTAACTAGAAAACAGTAAACAGGGGGGACGTTTTAATTCCGTTCGAATAATTGTTTATAAAATAATAAATTAAAATAACTGAATTAAATAAAACTGAAATTCATACAATTAAATAAGAAACAATAAGAAGGAGTAAGTAATTGTATAAATAATGTCACTCAGATTCATATATTCTGATTTATCACGTATTGATTATCTAATTGTGATTTCTTTTATATCAATTTAGTCACTAATCAAAGATCATAAATTGAATGTGAACTAGCCAACTTTCCGGGTCCAACTAATTCCTATAATTCAGGTTCCAACATAAAACAACGATCCGTCATCACAAGATGATCAGTCAATTGTGTGCTCTCCCCTAAATCATGCATTAAACATTCACAACTCGTTATAATTATCTCTAGTGGTATGAATCAACAATACCCAATAATTAACTTATTGTCTCATTCATTTTAAATGCATAATTATTACTTTCTCAACCTATCAGACTCATCATATTTAGCAATGGTCAAAACCCTAGAATTATAACCATCAATAATTAATAACATTAAAGGAAATCAATCTCATTAACATTATCAACCACGTTGAGAATTAATAATTACCAGTTACCAATAAATAAGGATCCACAAGTAATATAGCCGTTTAAAATTAAATAACTTATTCAATACGCAATTATAATCATTCAATTATCATTATCTAAGCTAAATCAATCATACAGTCCCTTTAATATTCAATTCATCATTAAAACAGTAAACAACAGATTATTCAAGCTTAAAGTCTTCAATAAAACTTGATAAAAGAAGTTATACCGAACTAAAAAGACGAATCACAAAGAATTAAGACGAACTATCCTCAATCTTCACTCCTCGTGCCTCCAAAAGCTAAAGAAATTCGTAACTAAACCCTACTGAAACGAAAATAGTCGAATACAAAAACCTCAGTACGAAATCTGCCATTTTTTAGGTTAAAATCACAATTTATACTTTCTGGAAAAACCATCCATACGGCGTATGGATGGAAAACAAGCCCAACCCAAGTCCGCG
Organism: Pseudognaphalium luteoalbum; assembly: GCA_963422505.1. NCBI lineage: Eukaryota > Viridiplantae > Streptophyta > Magnoliopsida > Asterales > Asteraceae > Pseudognaphalium > Pseudognaphalium luteoalbum. Next base: position 66,475,812 of record OY730194.1, read on the forward strand.
TGACCTGGACTTCCACCGTCTCAATCCATACGGCGTATAGATATTCCATACGGCGTATGGATTGAGTTTTCAGTCAATTTTTCTCTTTCTATTCTTTTAATCATCCGTCTTCACTTTATTCTCCAATAATACATCATTTAACTCGATTATTGACTGTTTTCCATCTCTTTTCCTCAGATCCTTTATCTCCACTGTTAATTACAAATATGAACGAAATTAATATCTAAACTAAACAATTTTCAATAAAAACACATAGGATTCGGGATAAAATACTATATAAAAATACTACTTTTATACAGATATCAGTGGACATTAACCTCCACTTATACAATCACTATAGATGGTCTTTAACACATCTACTCATACATACACAACCTTATACGTTTAGGATGTTAGAAGGTTCTACACCGGCTTGCTTGCTTATTTGACTATTTGCTAGCTGCTTGCTAAACTCGGGTGAGTTTCATAGCCCCCTTTTTACTTTTTTTTTGAACTGTTTTGGGGTGAGACTACATACACATGCTTTTATAGATTTTTACTTAAATAGAAGCATAAACTGTTACAGATTTTACTTATGATTGCTAGAAACAGAAACAGAAACTTAGACAGAAACATAACATATACTAGTTGCATGAGTAGCAGAACTAATCCACCAATAAGACCTCAATTTCATGGTTCGTTAATTTCATAAAGCGCGAATAATTGTGAATAGTACTATTTGGATTGACAATCCAGTCCGAGTTGGTAGCTCCAGCTAACCCACGGGCGCATAATTATTTGAATCATGATGTGTCCCGGATTAGACACATAGAGGCAGCAGAATTTGTTAAAGCTTCGAATACATGAGCTCATGACAATAGTATACAGGACTATAGTATACAATACTATAGTATACAGAATCTTTATTATACAGAATCTCGATTTCACAAAAACTTTATTTTACAGAACATCATTCATACAGAAACTTTATTATTCAAAACTTGATTATTCAGAAACTGTACTATGTTACAGGACTTGATTACACATAATCTTTATGATACTGAACGTTATTTTACAAACATGGAACTTGGTTTTTATATAATTACTTTACATATTAAACCTATGAACTCACCAACTTTATGTTGACCCTTTTAGTATGTATTCTCAGGTTTACAGACGCAGTAGGACTACCCAAAGGAAACAGGACTGTAGAATGCTTTTGGAAATCATAGCTCGAGTCGCATATTTTTAAATAGAAGATTTAAATTGCATTATGACATTTTGTATTAACGATTATGTATTATAAATCTCTAGACTATGTTTGTGAACTTTAGAATCTTATGTAAACTTTTATTTATGGAATGTAACGTTTTCAAAGGTCTCATATAGAGGTCGTTTGCTTAAATCTTTGTGTTGTGATATTTGATTTTGTCGTAGCCCCCGTGACACCTCATGCTTCCGCTGCCACGTGTTTTGGGGGTGCGACAGATTGGTATCAGAGCCAAAGGTTATAGCGAACTAGGATCTGGGTGAAGTCTTTCTGCTTCCTCCTTAGCCAAAATATCCAACTGAGTTACCATCCTTTGGAGATAGAAATGGACGGTGTTCGTGATTATCACACGATGAGGTGTCGGATCCCTAAGATTGTCATCCGAATTCATCAGACGGACCAAATCCCGTAAACCTGTCATGAAATCTTTATCCGCTTCAGAACTAGGACGCCCTGTAATATGATACAATGCTATCAACATACGATGAAGACATGATCCCTGATTAGCCGAAAAAGGAAACGAAGAATTTCTCAAAATCTCATAAATCTCAGTACATCTCTTCTTCTGGACAGTGAAAAAGTTCTTTTCTTCATCAATCCTCGAATCTAATGACTCCCCAAATTCAGCTAGTCCATTATAATACTGTCGGATAAACCCATACTTAAACTCTATCTTTGCACCCTCAAACACAACCTGAATAATAACCGACTGGTTATCAGTGAAATCCAGTGTAGATTTCTTCAACAACTCCACCCTAAAGGGTACATCCTCTCCGAATTTCTCGATAGCATCTAACAAACCCTGGCAAGATGAAATGACAGGAACGGGCTTACTGCCCAAATAGGTGGTAGAAGGAACTGTGTCGGTGGAGCTCGGACCTGAATTAGCAGAATCAGCAACCTTAACCAAATTGTTATCATTAGCGTCACTCTCGTAACTTCGAGCCATTGGATAACACCTAAATAAAAATTAACTCTGAAATACAAAACACCACTAACGAAAAATAAGTTAGATCACACAAAATAAATAAAAATAATAACACATACACAATTTTTACAAAAGAAGTCCAACCGGCGGATGGATTTCCCTCCGCCGGTTGAAACTTGATGCGTGTGAAAGCGCATCTTGTTTTATAATTTGTAAATGGAAATACCTAATTAATACTTTTCACACAACCAGGCAAGAATACCTGATAGAATGTAAGTATAAAATCGGTAAGAACAAGTCGATCATAGGAACGGTGGTTGTTTATAAAAATAAGAAATACTAATTAACTAGAAAACAGTAAACAGGGTGGACGTTTTAGTTCCGTTCGAACAATTGTTTATAAAATAATAAATTAAAATAACTGACCTAAATAAAACATAAACTAAAACAATTAAATAAGAAACAATAGGAAGGAATAAGTTATTTTATAAATAATGTCACTCAGATTCATATATTCTGATGTATCACGTATTGATTATCTAATTGTGATTTCTTTTATATCAATTTAGTCACTAATCAAAGATCATAAATTGAATGTGAACTAGCCAACTTTCCAGGTCCAACTAATTCCTATAAGTCAGGTTCCAACATAAAACAACGGTCCGTCATCACAAGATGATCAGTCAATTGTGTGCTCTCCCCTAAATCATGCATTAAACATTCACAACTCGTTATAATTATCTCTAGTGGTATGAATCAACAATACCCAATAATTAATTTATTGTCTCATTCATTTTAAAGTGCATAATTATTACTTTCTCAACCTATCAGACTCAACATATTTAGCAATGGTCAAAACCCTAGAATTATAACCATCAATAATTAATAACATTAAAGGAAATCAATCTCATTAACATTATCAACCACGTTGAGAATTAATAATTACCAGTTACCAATAAATAAGGATCCACGAGTAATATAGCCGTTTTAAATTAAATAACTTATTCAATACGCAATTATAATCATTCAATAATCATTATCTAAGCTAAATCTATCATACAATCACTTTAATATTCAATTCATCATTAAAACAGTAAACAACAGATTATTCAAGCCTAAAGTCTTCAATAAAACTTGATAAAAGAAGTTATACCGAACTAAAAAGACGAATCACAAAGAATTAAGACGAACTATCCTCAATCTTCACTCCTCGTGCCTCCAAAAGCTAAAGAAATTCGTAACTAAACCCTACTAAACCGAAAATAGTCGAATACAAAAACCTCAGTACGAAATCTGCCATTTTTTAGGTTAAAATCGCAATTTATACTTTCTGGAAAAACCATCCATACGGCGTATGGACATCCATACGACATATGGATGGAAAACAAGCCCAGCCCAAGTCCGCGTGACCTGAACTTCCACCGTCTCAATCCATACGGCGTATGGATATTCCATACGCCGTATGGGTTGAGTTTTCAGTCGATTTTTCTCTTTTTCTTCTTTTAATCATCCGTCCTCACTTTATTCTCCAATAATACATCATTTAACTTGATTATTGACTATTTTCCGTCTCTTTTCCTCATATCCTATATCTCCACGGTTAATTACAAATATGAACGAAATTAATATCTAAACTAAACAATTCGGGATAAAATACTATATAAAAATACTACTTTTACACAGTTATCAGTGGACATTAACCTCCACTTATTCAATCGTTATAGATGGTCTATAAGACATCTACTGATACATACACAACCTTATACGTTTAGGATGTTAGAAGTTTGCACAACGGGTTGCTTTCTTATTTGACTATTTGCTAGCTGCTTGCTAAACTCAGGTGAGTTTCATAGCCCCCTTTTTACTTGTTTTTGAACCGTTTTGGGGTGAGACTACATACACATGCTTTTACAGATTTTTACTTAAATAGAAGCATAAACTATTACAGATTTTAGTTATGCTTGCGAGAAACAGAAACAGAAACTTAGACAGAAACAGAACATATACTAGTTGCATGAGTAGCAGAACTAATCCACCAATAAGACCTCAATTTCATGGTTCGTTAATTTCATAAAGCGCGAATAATTGTGAATAGTACTATTGGGATTGACAATCCCGTCCGAGCTGGTTGCTCCAGCTAACCCACGGGCGCATAATTATTTGAATCAGGATGTGTCCCGGATTAGACACATAGAGGCAGCAGAATTTGTTAAAGCTTCGAATACATGAGCTCATGACAATAGTATACAGGACTATAGTATACAATACTATAGTATACAGAATCTTTATTATACAGAATCTCGATTTCACAAAAACTTTATTTTACAGAACATCATTCATACAGAAACTTTATTATTCAGAAACTGTACTATGTTACAGGACTTCATTACACATAATCTTTATGATACTGAACGTTATTTTACAAACAGGGAACTTGGTTTTTATATAATTACTTTACATATTAAACCTATGAACTCACCAACTTTATGTTGACCCTTTTAGTATGTATTCTCAGGTTTACAGACGCAGTAGGACTACCCAAACGAAACAGGAGAGTAGAATGCTTTTGGAAATCATAGCTCGAGTCGCATATTTTTAAATAGAAGATTTAAATTGCATTATGACATTTTGTATTAACGATTATGTATTATAAATCTCCAGACTATGTTTGTGAACTTTGGAATCTTATGTATACTTTTATTTATGGAATGTAACGTTTTCAAACGTCTCATATATTGGTCGTTTGCTTAAATCTTTGTGTTGTGATATTTGATTTGGTCGTAGCCCCCGTGACACCTCATGCTTCCGCTGCCACGTGTTTTGGGGGTGCAACAGATTGGTATCAGAGCCAAAGGTTATAGCGAACTAGGATCTGGGTGAAGTCTTTCTGCTTCCTCCTTAGCCAAAATATCCAACTGAGTTACCATCCTTTGGAGATAGAAATGGATGGTGTTCGTGATTATCACTCGATGAGGTGTCGGATCCCTAAGATGGTTATCTGAATTCATCAGACGGACCAAATCCCGTAAACCTGTCATGAAATCTTTATCCGCTTCGGAACTAGGATACCCTGTAATATGATACAACGCTATCAACATACGATGAAGACATGATCCCTGATTAGCCGAAAAAGTAAACGTAGAATTTCTCAAAATCTCATAAATCTCAGTACATCTCTTCTTCTGGACAGTGAAAAAGTTCTTTTCTTCATCAATCCTCGAATCTAATGACTCCCCTAATTCAGCTAGTCCATTATAATACTGTCGGATAAACCCATCTTTAAACTCTATCTTTGCAACCTCAAACACATCATGAATAATAACCGACTGGTTATCAGTGAAATCCAATGTAGATTTCTTCAACAACTCCACCATAAAAGGTACATCCTCTCCGAATTTCTCGATAGCATCTAACAAACCCTGGCAAGATGAAATGACAGGAATGGGCTTACGGCCCAAATAGGTGGTAGAAGGAACTGTGTCGGTGGAGCTCGGACCTGAATTAGCAGAATCAGCAACCTTAACCAAATTGTTATCATTGGTGTCACTCTCGTAACTTCGAGCCATTGGATAACACATAAATATAAATTAACTCTGAAATACAAAACACCACTAACGAAAAACAAGTTAGATCACACAAAATAATTAAAAATAATTACATATACACAATTTTTACAAAAGAATTCCAACCGGCGGATGGATTTCCATCCGCCGGTTGAAACTAATTAACAAAAGGTTTAACCAAATAAAAAGTAATTTGTTTCAACCAATTTTTTTTAAAAAAACATATTGCTACAAATAAGTAACTAATGAAAGAACTTCACAAAAATCTAATTAAAAACTTTTTAAACACAAAAACTTTTACAATTAGTAATTCCTATTTAAATAAACAACGCAACCGTTCCCCGGCAGCGGCGCCAAAAACTTGATGCGTGTGAAAGCGCGTCTTGTTTTATAATTTATAAATGGAAATACCTAATTAATACTTTTCACACAACCAGGCAAGAATACCTGATCGAATGTAAGTATAGAATCGGTAAGACCAAGTCGATCACGGGAACGGTGGTTGTTTATTAAGATAAGAAATATTAATTAACTAGAAAACAGTAAACAGGGGGGACGTTTTAATTCCGTTCGAATAATTGTTTATAAAATAATAAATTAAAATAACTGAATTAAATAAAACTGAAATTCATACAATTAAATAAGAAACAATAAGAAGGAGTAAGTAATTGTATAAATAATGTCACTCAGATTCATATATTCTGATTTATCACGTATTTATTATCTAATTGTGATTTCTGTTATATCAATTTAGTCACTAATCAAAGATCATAAATTGAATGTGAACTAGCCAACTTTCCGGGTCCAACTAATTCCTATAATTCAGGTTCCAACATAAAACAATGGTCCGTCATCACAAGATGATCAGTCAATTGTGTGCTCTCCCCTAAATCATGCATTAAACATTCACAACTCATTATAATTATCTCTAGTGGTATGTATCAACAATACCCAATAATTAACTTATTGTCTCATTCATTTTAAAGTGCATAATTATTACTTTCTCAACCTATCAGACTCAACATATTTAGCAATGGTCAAAACCCTAGAATTATAACCATCAATAATTAATAACATTAAAGGAAATCAAATTCATTAACATTATCAACCACGTTGAGAATTAATAATTACCAGTTACCAATAAATAAGGATCCACAAGTAATATAGCCGTTTAAAATTAAATAACTTATTCAATACGCAATTATAATCATTCAATTATCATTATCTAAGCTAAATCAATCATACAGTCCCTTTAATATTCAATTCATCATTAAAACAGTAAACAACAGATTATTCAAGCTTAAAGTCTTCAATAAAACTTGACAAAAGAAGTTATACCGAACTAAAAAGACGAATCACAAAGAATTAAGACGAACTATCCTCAATCTTCACTCCTCGTGCCTCCAAAAGCTAAAGAAATTCGTAACTAAACCCTACTGAAACGAAAATAGTCGAATACAAAAACCTCAGTACGAAATTTGCCATTTTTTAGGTTAAAAACGCAATTTATACTTTCTGGAAAAACCATCCATACGGCGTATGGACATCTATACGGCGTATGGATGGAAAACAAGCCCAGCCCAAGTCCGCGTAACCTGGACTTCCACCGTCTCAATCCATACGGCGTATGGATATTCCATACGGCGTATGGATTGAGTTTTCAGTCGATTTTTCTCTTTTTATTCTTTTAATCATCCGTCTTCACTTTATTCTCCAATATTACCTCATTTAACTCGATTATTGACTGTTTTCCATCTCTTTTCCTCAGATCCTTTATCTCCACTGTTGACTACAAATATGAACGAAATTAATATCTAAACTAAACAATTTTCAATAAAAACACATAGGATTCGGGATAAAATACTATATAAAAATACTACTTTTATACAGATATCAGTGGACATTAACCTCCACTTATACAATCACTATAGATGGTCTTTAAGACATCTACTCATACATACACAACCTTATACGTTTAGGATGTTAGAAGGTTCTACACCGGCTTGCTTGCTTATTTGACTATTTGCTAGCTGCTTGCTAAACTCAGTTGAGTTTCATAGCCCCCTTTTTACTTTTTATTGAACTGTTTTGGGGTGAGACTACATACACATGCTTTTATAGATTTTTACTTAAATAGAAGCATAAACTGTTACAGATTTTACTTATGATTGCTAGAAACAGAAACAGAAACTTAGACAGAAACATAACATATACTAGTTGCATGAGTAGCAGAACTAATCCACCAATAAGACCTCAATTTCATGGTTCGTTAATTTCATACAGCGCGAATAATTGTGAATAGTACTATTTGGATTGACAATCCAGTCCGAGTTGGTCGCTCCAGCTAACCCACGGGCGCATAATTATTTGAATCATGATGTGTCCCGGATTAGACACATAGAGGCAGCAGAATTTTTTAAAGCTTCGAATACATGAGCTCATGACAATAGTATACAGGACTATAGTATACAATACTATAGTATACAGAATCTTTATTATACAGAATCTCGATTTCACAAAAACTTTATTTTACAGAACATCATTCATACAGAAACTTTATTATTCAAAACTTGATTATTCAGAAACTGTACTATGTTACAGGACTTCATTACACATAATCTTTATGATACTGAACGTTATTTTACAAACAGGGAAGTTGGTTTTTATATAATTACTTTACATATTAAACCTATGAACTCACCAACTTTATGTTGACCCTTTTAGTATGTATTCTCAGGTTTACAGACGCAGTAGGACTACCCAAAGGAAACAGGAAAGTTGAATGCTTTTGGAAAGCATAGCTCGAGTCGCATATTTTTAAATAGAAGATTTAAATTGCATTATGACATTTTGTATTAACGATTATGTATTATAAATCTCTAGACTATGTTTGCGAACATTAGAATCTTATGTAAACTTTTATTTATGGAATGTAACGTTTTCAAACATCTCATATAGAGGTCGTTTGCTTAAATCTTTGTGTTGTGATATTTGATTTTGTCGTAGCCCCCGTGACACCTCATGCTTCCGCTGCCACGTGTTTTGGGGGTGCGACAGATTGGTATCAGAGCCAAAGGTTATAGCGAACTAGGATCTGGGTGAAGTCTTTCTGCTTCCTCCTTTGCCAAAATATCCAACTGAGTTACCATCCTTTGGAGATAGAAATGGATGGTGTTCGTGATTATCACTCGATGAGGTGTCGGATCCCTAAGATTGTCATCCGAATTCATCAGACGGACCAAATCCCGTAAACCTGTCATGAAATCTTTATCCGCTTCGGAACTAGGATGCCCTGTAATATGATACAATGCTATCAACATACGATGAAGACATGATCCCTGATTAGCCGAAAAAGGAAACGAAGAATTTCTCAAAATCTCATAAATCTCAGTACATCTCTTCTTCTGGACAGTGAAAAAGTTCTTTTCTTCATCAATCCTCGAATCTAATGACTCCACAAATTCAGCTAGTCCATTATAATACTGTCGGAGAAACCCATACTTAAACTCTATCTTTGCACCCTCAAACACATCCTGAATAATAACCGACTGGTTATCAGTGAAATCCAGTGTAGATTTCTTCAATAACTCCACCATAAAGGGTACATCCTCTCCGAATTTCTCGATAGCATCTAACAAACCCTGGCAAGATGAAATGACAGGAACGGGCTTACGGCCTAAATAGGTGGTAGAAGGAACTGTGTCGGTGGAGCTCGGACCTGAATTAGCAGAATCAGCAACCTTAACCAAATTGTTATCATTAGCGTCACTCTCGTAACTTCGAGCCATTGGATAACACCTAAACAAAAATTAACTCTGAAATACAAAACACCACTAACGAAAAACAAGTTAGATCACACAAAATAAATAAAAATAATAACATATACACAATTTTTACAAAAGAACTCCAACCGGCGGATGGATTTCCATCCGCCGGTTGAAACTAATTACCAAAAGGTTTAACCAAATAAAAAATAATTTGTTTCAACCAATTTTATTAAAAAAAAACATATTGCTACAAATAAGTAACTAATGAAACAACTTCACAAAAATCTAATTAAAAAGTTTTAAACACAAAAACTTTTACAATTAGTAATTCCTATTTAAATAAACAACGTAACCGTTCCCCGGCAGCGGCGCCAAAAACTTGATGCGTGTGAAAGCGCGTCTTGTTTTATAATTTATAAATGGAAATACCTAATTAATACTTTTCACACAACTAGGCAAGAATACCTGATCGAATGTAAGTATAGAATCGGTAAGACCGAGTCAGTCACGGGAACGGTGGTTGTTTATTGAGATAAGAAATACTAATTAACTAGAAAACAGTAAACAGGGGGGATGTTTTAATTCCGTTCGAATAATTTCTTATAAAATAATAAATTAAAATAACTGAATTAAATAAAACTGAAATTCTTACAATTAAATAAGAAACAATAAGAAGGAGTAAGTAATTGTATAAATAATGTCACTCAGATTCATATATTCTGATTTATCACGTATTGATTATCTAATTGTGATTTCTTTTATATCAATTTAGTCACTAATCAAAGATCATAAATTGAATGTGAACTAGCCAACTTTCCGGGTCCAACTAATTCCTATAATTCAGGTTCCAACATAAAACAACGGTCCGTCATCACAAGATGATCAGTCAATTGTGTGCTCTCCCCTAAATCATGCATTAAACATTCACAACTCGTTATAATTATCTCTAGTGGTATGAATCAACAATACCCAATAATTAACTTATTGTCTCATTCATTTTAAAGTGCATAATTATTACTTTCTCAACCTATCAGACTCAACATATTTAGCAATGGTCAAAACCCTAGGATTATAACCATCAATAATTAATAACATTAAAGGAAATCAATCTCATTAACATTATCAACCACGTTGAGAATTAATAATTACCAGTTACCAATAAATAAGGATCCACGAGTAATATAGCCGTTTAAAATTAAATAACTTATTCAATACGCAATTATAATCATTCAATAATCATTATCTAAGCTAAATCAATCATACAATCACTTTAATATTCAATTCATCATTAAAACAGTAAACAACAGATTATTCAAGCTTAAATCTTCAATAAAACTTGATAAAAGAAGTTATACCGAAGTAAAAAGACGAATCACAAAGAATTAAGACGAACTATCCTCAATCTTCACTCCTCGTGCCTCCAAAAGCTAAAGAAATTCGTAACTAAACCCTACTAAACCGAAAATAGTCGAATACAAAAACCTCAGTACGAAATCTGCCATTTTTTAGGTTAAAATCGCAATTTATACTTTCTGGAAAAACCATCCATACGGCGTATGGACATCCATACGGCGTATGGATGGAAAACAAGCCCAGCCCAAGTCCGCGTGACCCGGACTTCCACCGTCTCAATCCATACGGCGTATGGATATTCCATACGGCGTATGGATTGAGTTTTCAGTCGATTTTTCTCTTTTTCTTCTTTTAATCATCCGTCCTCACTTTATTCTCCAATAATACATCATTTAACTCGATTATTGACTATTTTTCGTCTCTTTTCCTCATATCCTTTATCTCCACTGTTAATTACAAATATGAACGAAATTAATATCTAAACTAAACAATTCGGGATAAAATACTATATAAAAATACTAATTTTACACAGTTATCAGTGGACATTAACCTCCACTTATTCAATCGTTATAGATGGTCTATAAGACATCTACTGATACATACACAACCTTATACGTTTAGGATGTTAGAAGTTTGTACACCGGCTTGCTTTCTTATTTAACTATTTGCTAGCTGCTTGCTAAACTCAGGTGAGTTTCATAGCCCCCTTTTTACTTGTTTTTGAACTGTTTTGGGGTGAGACTACATACACATGCTTTTACAGATTTTTACTTAAATAGAAGCATAAACTATTACAGATTTTACTTATGCTTGCGAGAAACAGAAACAGAAACTTAGACAGAAACATAACATATACTAGTTGCATGAGTAGCAGAACTAATCCACCAATAAGACCTCAATTTCATGGTTCGTTAATTTCATAAAGCGCAAATAATTGTGAATAGTACTATTGGAATTGACAATCCTGTCCGAGCTGGTCGCTCCAGCTAACCCACGGGCGCATAATTATTTGAATCAGGATGTGTCCCGGATTAGACACATAGAGGCAGCAGAATTTGTTAAAGCTTCGAATACATGAGCTCATGACAATAGTATACAGGACTATAGTATACAATACTAAAGTATACAGAATCTTTATTATACAGAATCTCGATTTCACAAAAACTTTATTTTACAGAACATCATTCATACAGAAACTTTATTATTCAAAACTTGATTATTCAGAAACTGTACTATGTTACAGGACTTCATTACACATAATCTTTATGATACTGAACGTTATTTTACAAACAGGGAACTTGGTTTTTATATAATTACTTTACATATTAAACCTATGAACTCACCAACTTTATGTTGACCCTTTTAGTATGTATTCTCAGGTTTACAGATGCAGTAGGACTACCCAAAGGAAACAGGAAAGTTGAATGCTTTTGGAAAGCATAGCTCGAGTCGCATATTTTTAAATAGAAGATTTAAATTGCATTATGACATTTTGTATTAACGATTATGTATTATAAATCTCTAGACTATGTTTGCGAACATTAGAATCTTATGTAAACTTTTATTTATGGAATGTAACGTTTTCAAACATCTCATATAGAGGTCGTTTGCTTAAATCTTTGTGTTGTGATATTTGATTTTGTCGTAGCCCCCGTGACACCTCATGCTTCCGCTGCCAGGTGTTTTGGGGGTGCGACAGATTGGTATCAGAGCCAAAGGTTATAGCGAACTAGGATCTGGGTGAAGTCTTTCTGCTTCCTCCTTTGCCAAAATATCCAACTGAGTTACCATCCTTTGGAGATAGAAATGGATGGTGTTCGTGATTATCACTCGATGAGGTGTCGGATCCCTAAGATTGTCATCCGAATTCATCAGACGGACCAAATCCCGTAAACCTGTCATGAAATCTTTATCCGCTTCGGAACTAGGATGCCCTGTAATATGATACAATGCTATCAACATACGATGAAGACATGATCCCTGATTAGCCGAAAAAGGAAACGAAGAATTTCTCAAAATCTCATAAATCTCAGTACATCTCTTCTTCTGGACAGTGAAAAAGTTCTTTTCTTCATCAATCCTCGAATCTAATGACTCCACAAATTCAGCTAGTCCATTATAATACTATCGGAGAAACCCATACTTAAACTCTATCTTTGCACCCGCAAACACATCCTGAATAATAACCGACTGGTTATAAGTGAAATCCAGTGTAGATTTCTTCAACAACTCCACCATAAAGGGTACATCCTCTACGAATTTCTCGATAGCATCTAACAAACCCTGGCAAGATGAAATGACAGGAACGGGCTTACGGCCTAAATAGGTGGTAGAAGGAACTGTGTCGGTGGAGCTCGGACCTGAATTAGCAGAATCAGCAACCTTAACCAAATTGTTATCATTAGTGTCACTCTCGTAACTTCGAGCCATTGGATAACACATAAATATAAATTAACTCTGAAATACAAAACACCACTAACGAAAAACAAGTTAGATCACACAAAATAATTAAAAATAATTACATATACACAATTTTTACAAAAGAACTCCAACCGGCGGATGGATTTCCATCCGCCGGTTGAAACTAATTACCAAAAGGTTTAACCAAATAAAAAGTAATTTGTTTCAACCAATTTTATTAAAATAAACATATTGCTACAAATAAGTAACTAATGAAACAACTTCACAAAAATCTAATTAAAAACTTTTTAAACACAAAAACTTTTACAATTAGTAATTCCTATTTAAATAAACAACGCAACCGTTCCCCGGCAGCGGCGCCAAAAACTTGATGCGTGTGAAAGCGCGTCTTATTTTATAATTTATAAATGGAAATACCTAATTAATACTTTTCACACAACCAGACAAGAATACCTGATCGAATGTAAGTATAGAATCGGTAAGACCGAGTCGATCACCAGAACGGTGGTTGTTTATTGAGATAAGAAATACTAATTAACTAGAAAACAGTAAACAGGGGGGATGTTTTAATTCCGTTCGAATAATTGTTTATATAATAATAAATTAAAATAACTGAATTAAATAAAACTGAAATTCATACAATTAAATAAGAAACAATAAGAAGGAGTAAGTAATTGTATAAATAATGTCACTCAGATTCATATATTCTGATTTATCACGTATTGATTATCTAATTGTGATTTCTTTTATATCAATTTAGTCACTAATCAAAGATCATAAATTGAATGTGAACTAGCCAACTTTCCGGGTCCAACTAATTCCTATAATTCAGGTTCCAACATAAAACAACGGTCCGTCATCACAAGATGATCAGTCAATTGTGTGCTCTCCCCTAAATCATGCATTAAACATTCACAACTCGTTATAATTATCTCTAGTGGTATGAATCAACAATACCCAATAATTAACTTATTGTCTCATTCATTTTAAAGTGCATAATTATTACTTTCTCAACCTATCAGACTCAACATATTTAGCAATGGTCAAAACCCTAGGATTATAACCATCAATAATTAATAACATTAAAGGAAATCAATCTCATTAACATTATCAACCACGTTGAGAATTAATAATTACCAGTTACCAATAAATAAGGATCCACGAGTAATATAGCCGTTTAAAATTAAATAACTTATTCAATACGCAATTATAATCATTCAATAATCATTATCTAAGCTAAATCAATCATACAATCACTTTAATATTCAATTCATCATTAAAACAGTAAACAACAGATTATTCAAGCTTAAATCTTCAATAAAACTTGATAAAAGAAGTTATACCGAAGTAAAAAGACGAATCACAAAGAATTAAGACGAACTATCCTCAATCTTCACTCCTCGTGCCTCCAAAAGCTAAAGAAATTCGTAACTAAACCCTACTAAACCGAAAATAGTCGAATACAAAAACCTCAGTACGAAATCTGCCATTTTTTAGGTTAAAATCGCAATTTATACTTTCTGGAAAAACCATCCATACGGCGTATGGACATCCATACGGCGTATGGATGGAAAACAAGCCCAGCCCAAGTCCGCGTGACCCGGACTTCCACCGTCTCAATCCATACGGCGTATGGATATTCCATACGGCGTATGGATTGAGTTTTCAGTCGATTTTTCTCTTTTTCTTCTTTTAATCATCCGTCCTCACTTTATTCTCCAATAATACATCATTTAACTCGATTATTGACTATTTTTCGTCTCTTTTCCTCATATCCTTTATCTCCACTGTTAATTACAAATATGAACGAAATTAATATCTAAACTAAACAATTCGGGATAAAATACTATATAAAAATACTAATTTTACACAGTTATCAGTGGACATTAACCTCCACTTATTCAATCGTTATAGATGGTCTATAAGACATCTACTGATACATACACAACCTTATACGTTTAGGATGTTAGAAGTTTGTACACCGGCTTGCTTTCTTATTTAACTATTTGCTAGCTGCTTGCTAAACTCAGGTGAGTTTCATAGCCCCCTTTTTACTTGTTTTTGAACTGTTTTGGGGTGAGACTACATACACATGCTTTTACAGATTTTTACTTAAATAGAAGCATAAACTATTACAGATTTTACTTATGCTTGCGAGAAACAGAAACAGAAACTTAGACAGAAACATAACATATACTAGTTGCATGAGTAGCAGAACTAATCCACCAATAAGACCTCAATTTCATGGTTCGTTAATTTCATAAAGCGCAAATAATTGTGAATAGTACTATTGGAATTGACAATCCTGTCCGAGCTGGTCGCTCCAGCTAACCCACGGGCGCATAATTATTTGAATCAGGATGTGTCCCGGATTAGACACATAGAGGCAGCAGAATTTGTTAAAGCTTCGAATACATGAGCTCATGACAATAGTATACAGGACTATAGTATACAATACTAAAGTATACAGAATCTTTATTATACAGAATCTCGATTTCACAAAAACTTTATTTTACAGAACATCATTCATACAGAAACTTTATTATTCAAAACTTGATTATTCAGAAACTGTACTATGTTACAGGACTTCATTACACATAATCTTTATGATACTGAACGTTATTTTACAAACAGGGAACTTGGTTTTTATATAATTACTTTACATATTAAACCTATGAACTCACCAACTTTATGTTGACCCTTTTAGTATGTATTCTCAGGTTTACAGATGCAGTAGGACTACCCAAAGGAAACAGGAAAGTTGAATGCTTTTGGAAAGCATAGCTCGAGTCGCATATTTTTAAATAGAAGATTTAAATTGCATTATGACATTTTGTATTAACGATTATGTATTATAAATCTCTAGACTATGTTTGCGAACATTAGAATCTTATGTAAACTTTTATTTATGGAATGTAACGTTTTCAAACATCTCATATAGAGGTCGTTTGCTTAAATCTTTGTGTTGTGATATTTGATTTTGTCGTAGCCCCCGTGACACCTCATGCTTCCGCTGCCAGGTGTTTTGGGGGTGCGACAGATTGGTATCAGAGCCAAAGGTTATAGCGAACTAGGATCTGGGTGAAGTCTTTCTGCTTCCTCCTTTGCCAAAATATCCAACTGAGTTACCATCCTTTGGAGATAGAAATGGATGGTGTTCGTGATTATCACTCGATGAGGTGTCGGATCCCTAAGATTGTCATCCGAATTCATCAGACGGACCAAATCCCGTAAACCTGTCATGAAATCTTTATCCGCTTCGGAACTAGGATGCCCTGTAATATGATACAATGCTATCAACATACGATGAAGACATGATCCCTGATTAGCCGAAAAAGGAAACGAAGAATTTCTCAAAATCTCATAAATCTCAGTACATCTCTTCTTCTGGACAGTGAAAAAGTTCTTTTCTTCATCAATCCTCGAATCTAATGACTCCACAAATTCAGCTAGTCCATTATAATACTGTCGGAGAAACCCATACTTAAACTCTATCTTTGCACCCGCAAACACATCCTGAATAATAACCGACTGGTTATAAGTGAAATCCAGTGTAGATTTCTTCAACAACTCCACCATAAAGGGTACATCCTCTACGAATTTCTCGATAGCATCTAACAAACCCTGGCAAGATGAAATGACAGGAACGGGCTTACGGCCCAAATAGGTGGTAGAAGGAACTGTGTCGGTGGAGCTCGGACCTGAATTAGCAGAATCAGCAACCTTAACCAAATTGTTATCATTAGTGTCACTCTCGTAACTTCGAGCCATTGGATAACACATAAATATAAATTAACTCTGAAATACAAAACACCACTAACGAAAAACAAGTTAGATCACACAAAATAATTAAAAATAATTACATATACACAATTTTTACAAAAGAACTCCAACCGGCGGATGGATTTCCATCCGCCGGTTGAAACTAATTACCAAAAGGTTTAACCAAATAAAAAGTAATTTGTTTCAACCAATTTTATTAAAATAAACATATTGCTACAAATAAGTAACTAATGAAACAACTTCACAAAAATCTAATTAAAAACTTTTTAAACACAAAAACTTTTACAATTAGTAATTCCTATTTAAATAAACAACGCAACCGTTCCCCGGCAGCGGCGCCAAAAACTTGATGCGTGTGAAAGCGCGTCTTATTTTATAATTTATAAATGGAAATACCTAATTAATACTTTTCACACAACCAGACAAGAATACCTGATCGAATGTAAGTATAGAATCGGTAAGACCGAGTCGATCACCAGAACGGTGGTTGTTTATTGAGATAAGAAATACTAATTAACTAGAAAACAGTAAACAGGGGGGATGTTTTAATTCCGTTCGAATAATTGTTTATATAATAATAAATTAAAATAACTGAATTAAATAAAACTGAAATTCATACAATTAAATAAGAAACAATAAGAAGGAGTAAGTAATTGTATAAATAATGTCACTCAGATTCATATATTCTGATTTATCACGTATTGATTATCTAATTGTGATTTCTTTTTTATCAATTTAGTCACTAATCAAAGATTAAATTGAATGTGAACTAGCCAACTTTCCGGGTCCAACTAATTCCTATAATTCAGGTTCCAACATAAAACAACGGTCCGTCATCACAAGATGATCAGTCAATTGTGTGCTCTCCCCTAAATCATGCATTAAACATTCACAACTCATTATAATTATCTCTAGTAGTATGAATCAACAATACCCAATAATTAACTTATTGTCTCATTCATTTTAAAGTGCATAATTATTACTTTCTCAACCTATCAGACTCAACATATTTAGCAATGGTCAAAACCCTAGAATTATAACCATCAATAATTAATAACATTAAAGGAAATCAATCTCATTAACATTATCAACCACGTTGAGAATTAATAATTACCAGTTACCAATAAATAAGGATCCACAAGTAATATAGCCGTTTAAAATTAAATAACTTATTCAATACGTAATTATAATCATTCAATTATCATTATCTAAGCTAAATCAATCATACAGTCCCTTTAATATTCAATTCATCATTAAAACAGTAAACAACAGATTATTCAAGCTTAAAGTCTTCAATAAAACTTGATAAAAGAAGTTATACCGAACTAAAAAGATGAATCACAAAGAATTAAGACGAACTATCCTCAATCTTCACTCCTCGTGCCTCCAAAAGCTAAAGAAATTCGTAACTAAACCCTACTGAAATGAAAATAGTCGAATACAAAAACCTCAGTACGAAATCTGCCATTTTTTAGGTTAAAATCGCAATTTATACTTTCTGGAAAAACCATCCATACGGCGTATGGATGGAAAACAAGCCCAACCCAAGTCCGCGTGACCTGGACTTCCACCGTCTCAATCCATACGGCGTATGGATTGAGTTTTCAGTCGATTTTTCTCTTTTTATTCTTTTAATCATCCGTCTTCACTTTATTCTCCAATAATACATCATTTAACTCGATTATCTCCACTGTTAATTACAAATATGAATGAAATTAATATCTAAACTAAACAATTTTCAATAAAAACACATAGGATTCGGGATAAAATACTATATAAAAATACTACTTTTATACAGATATCAGTGGACATTAACCTCCACTTATACAATCACTATAGATGGTCTTTAAGACATCTACTCATACATACACAACCTTATACGTTTAGGATGTTAGAAGGTTCTACACCGGCTTGCTTGCTTATTTGACTATTTGCTAGCTGCTTGCTAAACTCAGGTGAGTTTCATAGCCCCCTTTTTACTTTTTTTTGAACTGTTTTTGGGTGAGACTACATACACATGCTTTTATAGATTTTTACTTAAATAGAAGCATAAACTGTTACAGATTTTACTTATGATTGCTAGAAACAGAAACAGAAACTTAGACAGAAACATAACATATACTAGTTGCATGAGTAGCAGAACTAATCCACCAATAAGACCTCAATTTCATGGTTCGTTAATTTCATAAAGCGCGAATAATTGTGAATAGTACTATTTGGATTGACAAACGGCTATATCCTCAATCTTCAAATCCAGGTGGTTGACACACATACACCTCATCATCAATCATGCCATACAGAAAAGCACTTTTGACATCCATTTGATAGACTGTGAAACCTTTAAATGTAGCATGTGCTAGGAATAGTCTAATGGCTTCTATCCTTGCAACAGGAGCAAAGACATCATCATAATCAATCCCTTCTTCCTGTGTATAACCTTGTGCCACCAGCCTTGCCTTATTCTTGATTACAATCCCTCTTTCATCCTTCTTGTTCTTGAAGATCCATTTGGTGCCAATTGCCCTTTTTCCCTTTGGCAGATCTACTAGTGTCCATACATTCTGAATCTTGAACTGTAACAACTCCTCTTGCATTGCCTCAATCCAACTAGGATGTTTAAGAGCTTCTACTACATTTTTAGGTTCTACTTGAGAAAGAAAACACACATATAGAGATGTATGTATTTCTTCTTCAGTGACAGTAGTTTGCTGTCTTGTTTGTACACCACTGTTAACATCCACAATCACCTGTTCCAGAGGATGATTTTTGTTCACATGAAAGGTAGATGTTGATGTCTCTGGAATGATTTCCTCCAAATTGGTAAGATTACCATTCTGCTCAGAACTTTCATTGGATGGTGTTTCAATTTGTTCTGAACCCTCCATAATCTGAGATGATGTTTCTGGTGGTTCTTCTGTCTCCATATGCTGTGATGATTGTGGTAGATCAGAAGAAAATACCTCTGGAGGATCAGGAGTCCAGATTGGAAAGATAATGTACTCCAAAGACTCTTTATTCTTTTCTGAGAACATATCTGATGAAGCCTCACAAACTCTATCTGCTTTACTTGATGTGGTACCTGTGCATGTACCTGTACTAGAATTGACAGATGTATATCTAAAAGCAGTGTTAATAGCATCAATATCAAACAAAGACTTAGGACCTATTCCATCAGGATTAATGATATTCTCATTAAAAGTGACATTCATTGATTCTTCTATAACTCTGGTCCTTTGATTGAAAACCCTATATGCTTTACTCTGAATAGAATATCCTATAAAAACACCCTCATCTGCTTTGCTTTCAAACTTTGCTAGGCGATCTTTGGTATTCAAAATAGTACAAGGACATCCAAAGGATTTTAAGAAACTAACCAGTGGTTTGTTCTTAAACAACAACTCATATGGGGTTTTGAAATAAGGCTTAACTACAGTTACCCTATTCTGAACATAACAAGTTGTGCTAACTGCTTCTGCCCAAAAAGATATAGGTAGTTTTGCATCAGCTAGCATGGTTCTTGCAGCTTCAATTAGTGTCCTATTCCTTCTTTCAGCAACTCCATTCTGTTGAGGAGTTCTAGGAGCACTAAACTCTCTCTTAATGCCTTTTTCATCACAGAATTTATCCATCTCATAATTTTTAAATTCTGATCCATTATCACTCCTGATGATTTTAACCCTTTTATCTAATTGGTTCTCAATCTTAGTTATAAATGATCTAAGTATTTCACCTGTCTCATCTTTTGTTCTAAGAAAGAAAACCCATGTAAATCTGGTATAATCATCAATTACAACAAGGCAATAAGATCTTTTTCCCATACTACTTATACTTGTTGGTCCGAATAAGTCCATATGCAATAAGTATAGAGGAGTACAGTTTGAATTCACTGCTTTGGACTTAAAAGAAGTTTTGTGTTGCTTCCCCTTTAGACAAGAAACAAAATGATCATCACATGAATAGACCTTCTCAGGTAAACCCCTAACAAGCTTGTTTTTGACAAGTTTATTAATGGTTTTGTAATTCATGTGACACATCCTTCTATGCCACAAAGTAGACTCATTTAAATTTGCTTTAGAAATCAGGCAGTTTAGATCAGGTTGAGGTGCCATATTTGCTAAGTCACACTTATAGACATTATCTTGCCTAGGAATTCTCATTAAAATCATATTTTCTGGAATTTTGAACTCCTTAGACAGAATAAGACATTCAGTGTCAGTAAAATGAACAGCGTTCTTTTTATCTGTGATTTGACTCACACTTAGCAAATTGTACCTCAACTGTTCCACATAATAAACATTTTCAAAGCTTAACTTGGCACTTTGAACAACTCCTTTGCCTGTGATCCTTCCACCTTTTGGATTGCTTCCAAATGCTACATATCCACCATCAAATGATTTGAAGTTCTGTAGCTTTTCCTTATCTCCAGTCATGTGCCTTGAGCAGCCATTGTCGATATGCCATAAACTTCTTGGCTTTCCCTGCACACAAACAAACACAAAGAAAATTAATTTCTCGTGGGAACCCAAACCAATTTGGCTTTGGGTTTCCCTGATGCATCAAGGTAATCAACTTTCTTGAAGATTATTGATTTTGATGCGTTGTTAGATTTTGAACATCTGGGAACATTAGATTGAAAAGGTGTCCAAATCCAACTAATTTTAGAATTAACAGTGGGTTTTGGTCTAACAGTGTTAACTGAAGGTCCAAAGTTATGTCTAACAGTGGGTTTTGGTCTAACATCATTTAATCCTTCTTTAAGTAAATTTAAATCAATTTCAGTTTTTGAAGGAAAATAGTTGTTGTTATAAGGAGGAGGTACATTATTGTATCCTAACCCAGTCTTGAGTTTATCATGAATCTGAGAATTGATAAGTTTATTTACACTTTTAGATGCATTTTCTAAGTTACTTACATTAAGTCTTATGCTATCTCTTTCACATGTGACCTCAGCAAGTTTCTTAGTTAATAATTCTACTTTATCTTTAAAAGTGTCTATCTCCCACCTAGCATACTCAATATCATATTTAAACTGTGTTGCATTATCTTCAAATGCCTGAATCTGTTTTTCAAGATTTTCTATTACAGAGATTGTGTGTCTACTTTTGATTTCACACTGTTTTAGCTCATCACACACAGTTGAGCACAATTTTATTTGTACCTCATAAGGAACTTCAGATTGCTTGTCAGATTCTGCTGTTGCCATGAAGCATTGATTCTTCACTTCATGCTCTTCCTGATCACTCCAATCCCATCCACATCCATCAACAGATACCAGTGCATTTGATGAAGTATCTTGGATTGGCACATTCTTAGTCTGACCAACATTTCCTCCACTTCTCTGGACAGTTCCTCTCTCATTCTGATCAACCTTAGGACTTCTGCACTCCCTAGCAAAATGTCCCATCTTGTGACAGTTGAAACATTCAACTTTGCTTTTATCAAACCAGCTTGCATCACTCCTCTTCTGTGCAAAGTTATTCCTACCAGTTCTTTGCATAAACCTTTTTGCTCTTTGTGTGATTAAAGCAATCTGGAGTTTGATATCCATCTCTTCTAGATCATCTCCTTCAAACTGATCTAGATCTTCATTAGTAAGTGATGAATTCACATTACTAGCAAAGAAAGATTCTAAGATTTGATCATTAGAATGATTAGTAATAGATCCACTTCCCCTAGTCCCATAGGATGACCCTTTCTGACTTGATTCAGTCTTTGATCCAGACCCTGCCATAGACATAAAAGCTGAATTATTGTTGTTGCTCCCATATCCCACCTTCTTGATCTCTACCTCAGCTTCAAAATTCCTCAGATCATTGTATATATCTTCTAATTCCTTTGCTTCCAGATCTGTACTCTGCCTCAAACCAACAGTATACATGGTCCATTCTTCACCCAAGGACCTCAAAAACTTCCTGTTCAAATCATCTTTGTCAATTTTCACTTGATGATTTTCCAGATCTCCTACAAGCTTTGAAAACCTATCAAAGGTTTGAGTCAGAGTTTCTGACTTTGCAGAATTAAAGTTCTCATATTGTTGTTTCAACAGAGATCTTTTATTCTTTTTGGTGTTATCATTACCACCAAATCTCTTCTCTATTGCTTCCATTAAAACTTTAGCATCTTGACATGTTTCAAAACGCCTTTGATATTCATTAGGAATAGATAATAATAGAGTACTCAAAGCTTTGTACTCTATAGATCTGACTTTTCTTTCTGCCTCAGATGTTGGTGGTGATCTTGGCTGTGGAACACCATCACTGTTGATGGTCACTGGAGGACCATTAACCACTACTTCCCACATCTGATAATCTGTGAGAAGCATATATTGTCTGATTCTGTTTTTCCACAGATCAAACTCATCAGGTCTAAGCATTGGGATCTTAGTGACCTGAATTCCTTCACTACCTTCTGCCATTGCTTTGATTTATTGATTATAAAAATGATCAATAAAACAGTGAAAATGATCTTCCTGGATTCAAAACTAAAACCCGCTCTGATACCACTTGTCTAACCAAGATCTATCTAATAAACTATTAGATAAACACAGTTTTGAATGATTACTAAGAAGTTTGCGGAATAACACTTAGTAATACAATGAAGATCAATAACAGTATATTAATACAGAATAATAGAAAGCTTCAATCTTATTAATGATAAGACGAATACACTGAAATCTATTAGGGTTACAAAACCTTGAAGCGGCACAAAAACTCATAACCTAATCTAGGTTAAGGATCTCTATTTATAACACATAGAGTCCTGCTAAACAATCTCCTATAATTATAGAAGCAGTTACAATCCATAATTATTCAAACTCTAACTTCCCTCCTATTCTAGATATAAACAGTGTTAACTACCACAACTATACAAACAATGGTAATTCCTATAACAGTGTTAACACTTGTACAATTTACTAGACTAATATACCAACAGTGGTAACTAGCCTAAGCAGTGTTAACTATTGTAAACAAGCTAACAGTGATAACACTAACAGTTGAAACTATTACTAACAGTTGTAACTCTTGTCTTCAATCTTCAATAGCAGTTGGTCTTCTACTAACAGTGGTAACCACTTCACCAACAGTGGTAATCCATTAAGACTTCAACTAACAGTTTTAACTCTGAAGACAGTGGTAACCAACAGACTAACAGTTGTAATACCAGTAGTAACAATAACACTAACAGTGTTAATACCTTGTGCATTCTTCAACAACATTAGTAACAGCAGAAATCTTATTTCCCAACAATCTCCCCCTAAACTTAATCTGTCCCCAACAGAATTAAGTTTCTCTTGATTCTTCAAGTTGACTTCTTTTCAAACTCTTTCAAAACAACTATTTTTGATCTCTGTGTCTTCTCTCATACTCTTCTTTCTTATGAATCTGATTCAAGATCATATATACCAAATTCTCTGCTAAATCATTGTTGAATGAAACAGATAACTTAGCATGCCTTAAGCTTCTTAACAAACTCAAACTCATATCATATTCTCTGTCAGTGAGCATCCAAATCATAGTAGCATCATCAAAAATAACTTGATGAACACCTGGATTGCTGAGATAGATCCACTGCTTTACATTTCTGAAAGTATTGAACTCAAACATGAATCTTTCTGGCTCATACATCATTGAAATCCCAGACCATACACCCAATTCATAAACACTATCAAACTTCTTGGTGCTTAGTCCTTTCTCAGATCCAATCTCATATATTCTGTTCAAGTCTTCTCTAACAATCACCCTGATCAACTCTTTAAATGACCTCCAATATGAGACAGAAGTATCTGCCCTTTCAACTCTAATTTTCTCACATTTAATTGGAATTGAAAATTTTACAACAGACCAATCAATGATTCCAGGAGAGTTATCAAGTGGAAGATGTACCTGTAAAGGTTGCACCACAATCAAATCATCCAAATTCAACTTATTCTTAGGCAGATCAGGGATTGATGCAAGTTCTTGTCTCCTCTTCTGTTTAAGCTCAGTACTTATTCTTTCCCTTTCCTTTTCATCTTCTATCTATTTATCAAATTTTTCTTTCTTTTTCTTTTCTCTTTCTGCTTTTTCTTTGGCTTTCTTATCTTCTTCTGCTCTCTTAGCAGCCTCAGGGTTTAAAAATGTATCCCTATCCCAGATTCTTTGTAGATTCTCAAGAGACATGGCATTAAGTCTTGAAGTTGTAATATTACCACCTCTTAACTTCAAAACCAGATTTCTTTTCTGTTGAGCTTTTGTCAAAGGTTTATTCCTCTTAGCAGCAGCTTTGGCAGCTCTAGTCTTTTTCAATTCTGCTGCCTTCTTCTTCTGAATTTGTTCCACCAGATATTCAATATCATCCTGTTGTTGCTCTTTAAGTTGTGCTTCATCCCATTCATCAACCTGTTCCTTAATCATTTTCACAAATTTACCAGGTTCTATCTCAACATCAATCATTTCCTCTGCTAGCACATCTGCATTTATCTCAGCAAATAACCTCTGTGCATATTCATCATCATTCATTGTAGCTTCAGGAGGCATGGTTTTCTGCTTTTTCAATTTTGGCTCTTCCTCCAAGATACCCTTACCCTTATCCTTAGGGTCAATCTTGGGCATAGCTTGTGCAGCAGTAGGTGCAGTAGTAGGTTCTCTAATCTGAACTGGAGGTAAGGTGGTGGTTTTATGCTTCTTAGCTTTGACAGACTGCACAGGAATTGATTTCTGCCTTTTAGCCTGTGGAGTCTTCTCTTTCTCTTGTTGTTTCTCACCTTCAGGACTTTCATTGACCTTCTCAGTTTCTTGATGAATTGGTGTTTCCATCTCTATATCCTCATCAATGTGATCACCAACACCATCATCATTCTGTTCATCATCACCCTTCTTACCATCATCTTTCTTTTCCTCATCACCTTTATTTGTCCAATATTTCTCCCCCTTTTTGAAAGCAGTCTCTGCAGAGTCACCTTCAACTACCACATACTTCTTCCCTTCTTTCAAAACCTTAACAACAATATACTCCAGTTGAGCAACCCTCTGCTGTAGATTTGCAATCTGTTCATCCTTCTTTTTGTTGTTTCTCCTTTCCACCCTAAACTTCTCCCACACATAGTCTACCATTCTTGTCAATTCCAGGTTAGTTCTAGCCTCATCACCATCAGAATGTGACTTCCTAGGTGAATCATTGACATGTGTATCAAAACCTGTATCATACCTTGTATGATCAACAGATTCCCCTTGGTTATTGGTACTGGGACCACCAAAATCATCTATAGGAGTAGAATCATGTTTTGGTGTTGCCTCTGCTTGGGTCTTATTGATGTTACTTCTGTCCTGCTCTGCCAGTGGGCTAGAAGCAGTAGAAGCAGCCCTTACAGAATGGTCACCCCTCTCCTCATGGACCACATGCTGTTCATGACCCCTGTCATTGGACTGAGATGACTGAGCAGCATGATCCTCAGTCACCTGGTGTGTAGCCTTTTTGGCTTTTCTGGTGTAGGTTGTAGTGAATCTGTTCCCTTGTTGTTCATTATTACCCCCAGTTGCTGTGGGATAAGAAGGAATGGGTTGTTCCATTCTTTCAACAACTGGTTCAGCTTCTGTTGGTGGTACAGATGCTGTGGTGGAGGGTGCAGGACGCATTGTTGGAAACAATGCTGTTACCTTTCCAGAAAACACAATTCCTTTGATAGAGGTATCTCTCTTCATATTTGAAAATACTTTTGGTTTGAAAGAAGAGATACCTATTATCTTATCCAAGGCTGGCAAACCAGATATTTGTTCATTCAAAAACACTTGCACAAACCTTGGATACATTAAAAATTTAATTTTAGGTTGGTTTATATTTCTTAACATGCCAGCAAAAATAAAGTTGGAAAGTTTAAAGTTTTGACCAGTAGCTAAGCATACCAATGCATATGCTACATTACTGCTAAATTGTTCAAAAGATGAACGTTTGGATGATGAACAGTGCAGTAATGTATGGATTAGAAATCTCCATTGGTATGAAAACATAGTTTTCTGAAAAACATACCCACCCAAGTTCCCCTCATATCCCATTCGTTGTAAATTAAAGTATAAAGCTTCATCAGAAATTGAAGTTATACCTTCTTCATCCTGAAGATGAAGAGAAGAACGAATGGATGCTTCAGAAATAACCACTTGGTGCCCAGCAACTGTAGAAACAATTTTTGGAACACCTGCTTCTTCCTCAATCTTTGCTTTAACCCAGAATTCATTAATATGATCATATGAAATTCTGGGTGCAACAGTAAGCGCATGGTGAATGGTAGAATTATGCAGAAAATCAATGATCTCTACGTAATCATTGGCTATTGAGGGTTTTACCAGATAGGCAATCATGTTATGATCCTTGCCTAAAGCGAGTTGAGGTGTGGTTGATGAAGAAGAAGCCATGAAGAATTTGTGTATGATTTGCGATAGCAGTGGTTATAGGGTTTATGAAATCAGTGGTTATGAAAGCGTAAAAGAAAATGTACAAGTGTTGGGAGTATTTATACTGTTAGTTTCAATGACCTAATTTTGAAATAAAAATCCCAATTTGAACACTAACAGTGGAAACCATTTTAAAACAGTGGAAACCATTTTAAAATAGTGGAAACAATAAGAACTAACAGTATTATACATGTGAATAATACTAACTTTGGTACACTAAGTGAATGGAAATAACCCCTGACCAAAGGAATTATTACTCAACACTAGTGACTGCATTAGTATTACTAAGATTTTTTTTTTTTTTTTAATAGAACGAACAGAAAGATAAACACTGATAGTGAAATTTCAACTTGATAGTATAAACAATGATAACTGATTATACTAACAGTGTTAAGATTTACACTAATAGTGGACATAGTGGAAACAGTGGAAACTGTTTACACTAACAGTTATAACTGAATAGTGAAAACAGTGGAAACTGTTTACACTAACAGTTATAATTGCTTCTGCTGACAGTGATAACCTACAAAGAGTTAGTTCAACACAAACAGTGATAACAATAGAACTAACAGTGAAAACAAAATAACTAACAGTGAAAATAAAATAACTAACATATACAATGGCAATTGAATAATAACAGTGATAATTAGGAAAGCCAAACAGTTGTAAGACTATTATCACTGTTAGTATCGATTACAACTACCAGCATCTAATCCTTAAGCATTATAGAGATGTTTTATAAAATAGTTATGGAAAAACAA
Organism: Pseudognaphalium luteoalbum; assembly: GCA_963422505.1. Classification (NCBI taxonomy): domain Eukaryota; kingdom Viridiplantae; phylum Streptophyta; class Magnoliopsida; order Asterales; family Asteraceae; genus Pseudognaphalium; species Pseudognaphalium luteoalbum. The sequence continues at coordinate 66,504,064 of OY730194.1, forward strand.
CTTAAAGAGATTTAATCAGACCAATACTTGTAATCAGAAATGTAAATCTGCCCACATCAAAGGCTTTGGTGAACAGATCTGCATGTTGATTGTCAGTATGGACTTTTATAATCTGAATAAGTCATTTTTCATTACAATCTCTGATAAAATGATAACGAATCTCTATATGCTTAGTTTTAGAATGTTTAACAGGATTATTGATGATGCTGATAGCAGAAGTATTATCAATGTAAATAGGAGTATTTAAGAAAGTTAAACCATAATCAAGCATCTGATTCTGAATCCATAAGACTTGAGCACAACAACTTGCAGCAGCTACATACTCAGCTTCAGCAGTAGATGTTGATACAGTTGTGTGTTTCTTGCATTGCCATGAGATTAACCTTTCTCCTAGAAATTGACATCCTCCTGATGTTGACTTTCTGTCCATGCTAGCTCCCCCATAGTCACTATCTGAATATGCTTTTAGGTCAAAAGGGGAATCTTTTGGATACCAAAGACCTAGATCAGATTGTCCTTTTAAGTATCTAAAGATTCTCTTGACAGCATACAGATGTGATTGTTTTGGACAGGTTTGAAATCTGGCACAGATACAAACAACAAACATTATATCTGGCCTAGAAGAAGTTAAATACATCAATGATCCAATCATTGATCTGTACAGATGTACATCAACTTCCTCCCCCTCAGGGTCTGCAGATAGTGGCTTGTGTGTCTCCATTGGTGTACTAGCCACTTTTGATTCAGAATATCCAAATTTAGTAAGTATGTCTTTGACATATTTACTCTGATTTATGAAAGTACCATCTGAACTCTGCTTGACTTGAAGTCCCAAAAAGAAAGTGAGTTCCCCCATTGAACTCATCTAGAACTTTTGATGCATTAATTTTTCAAACTCCTTGCACATACCATCATTTGTAGACCCAAAAATGATGTCATCAACATAGACTTGCACCAGTAAAATATCACTTTGATTCCTTTTGGTGAACAGAGTCTTATCAATAGTGCCTCTTTTGAACCCATTCTCTAATACATACACAGATAAAGTCTCATACCAAGCCCTGGGGGCTTGATGCAGACCATATAATACCTTATCCAATCTGCAAACTCTATCTGGATAGCTAGGATCCTCAAATCCAGGTGGTTGACACACATACACCTCATCATCAATCATGCCATACAGAAAAGCACTTTTGACATCCATTTGATAGACTGCGAAACCTTTAAATGTAGCATATGCTAGGAATAGTCTAATGGCTTCTATCCTTGCAACAGGAGCAAAGACATCATCATAATCAATCCCTTCTTCCTGTGTATAACCTTGTGCCACCAGCCTTGCCTTATTCTTGATTACAATCCCTCTTTCATCCTTCTTGTTCTTGAAGATCCATTTGGTGCCAATTGCCCTTTTTCCCTTTGGCAGATCTACTAGTGTCCATACATTCTGAATCTTGAACTGTAACAACTCCTCTTGCATTGCCTCAATCCAACTAGGATGTTTAAGAGCTTCTACTACCTTTTTAGGTTCTACTTGAGAAAGAAAACACACATATAGAGATGTATGTATTTCTTCTTCAGTGACAGTAGTTTGCTGTCTTGTTTGTACACCACTGTTAACATCCCCAATCACCTGTTCCAGAGGATGATTTTTGTTCACATGAAAGTTAGATGTAGATGTCTCTGGAATGATTTCCTCCAAATTGGTAAGATTACCATTCTGCTCAGAACTTTCATTGGATGGTGTTTCAATTTGTTCTGAACCCTCCATAATCTGAGATGATGTTTCTGGTTGTTCTTCTATCTCCATATGCTGTGATGATTGTGGCAGATCAGAAGAAAATACCTCTGGAGGATCAGGAGTCCAGATTGGAAAGATAATGTACTCCAAAGACTCTTTATTCTTTTCTGAGAACATATCTGATGAAGCCTCACAAACTCTATCTGCTTTACTTGATGTGGTACCTATGCATGTACCTGTACTAGAATTGACAGATGTATATCTAAAAGCAGTGTTAAGAGCATCAATATCAAACAAAGACTTAGGACCTATTCCATCAGGATTAATGATATTCTCATTAAAAGTGACATTCATTGATTCTTCTATAACTCTGGTCCTTTGATTGAAAACCCTATATGCTTTACTCTGAATAGAATATCCTATAAAAACACCCTCATCTGCTTTGCTTTCAAACTTTCCTAGGTGATCTTTGGTATTCAAAATAGTACAAGGACATCCAAAGGATTTTAAGAAACTAACCAGTGGTTTGTTCTTAAACAACAACTCATATGGGGTTTTGAAATAAGGCTTAACTACAGTTACCCTATTATGAACATAACAAGTTGTGCTAACTGCTTCTGCCCAAAAAGACATAGGTAGTTTTGCATCAGCTAGCATGGTTCTTGCAGCCTCAATTAGTGTCCTATTCCTTCTTTCAGCAACTCCATTCTGTTGAGGAGTTCTAGGAGCACTAAACTCTCTCTTAATGCCTTTTTCATCACAGAATTTATCCATCTCATAATTTTTAAATTCTGTTCCATTATCACTCCTGATGATTTTAACCCTTTTATCTAATTGGTTCTCAATCTTAGTTATAAATGATCTAAGTATTTCACCTGTCTCATCTTTTGTTCTAAGAAAGAAAACCCATGTAAATCTGGTATAATCATCAATTACAACAAGGCAATAAGATCTTTTTCCCATACTACTTATACTTGTTGGTCCGAATAAGTCCATATGCAATAAGTATAGAGGAGTACAGTTTGAATTCACTGCTTTGGACTTAAAAGAAGTTTTGTGTTGCTTCCCCTTTAGACAAGAAACACAATGATCATTACATGAATAGACCTTCTCAGGTAAACCCCTAACAAGCTTGTTTTTGACAAGTTTATTAATGGTTTTGTAATTCATGTGACACATCCTTCTATGCCACAAAGTAGACTCATTTAAATTTGCTTTAGAAATCAGGCAGTTTAGATCAGGTTGACGTGCCATATTTGCTAAGTCACACTTATAGACATTATCTTGCCTAGGAATTCTCATTAAAATCATATTTTCTGGAATTTTGAACTCCTTAGACAGAATAAGACATTCAGTGTCAGTAAAATGAACAGGGTTCTTTTTATCTGTGATTTGACTCACACTTAGCAAATTGTACCTCAACTGTTCCACATAATAAACATTTTCAAAGCTTAACTTGGCACTTTGAACAACTCCTTTGCCTGTGATCCTTCCAGCTTTTGGATTGCTTCCAAATGCTACATATCCACCATCAAATGATTTGAAGTTCTGTAGCTTTTCCTTATCTCCAGTCATGTGCCTTGAGCAGCCACTGTCGATATGCCATAAACTTCTTGGCTTGCCCTGCACACAAACAAACACAGAGAAAATTAATTTCTCGTGGGAACCCAAACCAATTTGGCTTTGGGTTTCCCTGATGCATCAAGGTAATCAACTTTCTTGAAGATTATTGATTTTGATGCATTGTTAGATTTTGAACATCTGGGAACATTAGATTGAAAAGGTGTCCAAATCCAACTAATTTTAGACTTAACAGTGGGTTTTGGTCTAACAGTGTTAACTGAAGGTCCAAAGTTATGTCTAACAGTGTTAAACCTGTTATAACTATTATTATGTCTAACAGTGGTAAAATAATTAACACTGTTAGTATTCCTTACAGTGTTAGTTACTCTACCAGTGGAAACTGTTGAATTAACAGTGTTAACAGTTTTAAAAGGTTTACCACTGTTTGCTTTAACTCCTTTTTCCACGGTTTTAGTCTTTAAACTGTTGGCTAAATCTTTAGCTTTTGTTCCTGCAGTGGAAACCTGTGCAGCAGCCATAGCTTCATTTGCCCTATAATTCATCTTTCTAGCAGCAGTTGTATGATTAACTTTAGATTTAAAATTTTGTTTGTTAACCATATTAGCTGCTGTCCATGGCTTTTTCACATTCTTTTGTTATGTTTTTGGATTATGAAAACACTCATGTTGAAGATGATTATTTCTGCCACATATAAGGCATAACTTTTCTTTAATCACAGTAACATTATTCCCCAGTTTTTGAGTCACCATTTGGTTCCAATTCCTTTGGTTACCTCTGGGAATATGTTTTTGAAAATTTTGGGATTTAGAAAAGCTATCCTTACACTTGCACTTATCACATGTATTCACAGCAGTTGTATGATTCACAGAAACAGTTGTTTTCACAGCATTCCTAACCTTCCTTTGAAAATTCCTAGGTGTGTTAGGTGTGATTTTCTCATGTTTTTCATGATGTTTTTCCTTCTCTTCAAACATTTTCTTACCCTCTTCTAGTTTATTAACTTTTAGTTCTGTAACTAGACCAGTAATACTATTGCTGCTTTCACGAGATGATTTATCAGATTTATTGAACACATTAACATTACATTCAGATGTATCACACTCTTCATCATCTTCTTCAGTCCACTCATGAATTTCAACTTCATCAATGTTTACATCTTCTTTTAAACTGTTAACTGGGTCAACCTTTTTAACATCATCATTTAATCCTTCTTTAAGTAAATTTAAATCAATTTCAGTTTTTGAAGGAAAATAGTTGTTGTTATAAGGAGGAGGTACATTATTGTATCCTAACCCAGTCTTGAGTTTATCATGAATCTGAGAATTGATAAGTTTATTTACACTTTTAGATGCATTTTCTAAGTTACTTACATTAAGTCTTATGCTATCTCTTTCAGATGTGACCTCAGCAAGTTTCTTAGTTAATAATTCTACTTTATCTTTCAAAGTGTCTCTCTCCCACCTAGCATACTCAATATCATATTTAAACTGTGTTGCATTATCTTCAAATGCCTGAATCTGTTTTTCAAGATTTTCTATTACAGAGATTGTGTGTCTACTTTTGATTTCACACTGTTTTAGCTCATCACACACTTTCTGATTATGATCTCTATAATGTTTCACAGTTTGTTTACACACAGTTGAGCACAATTTTATTTGTACCTCATAAGGAACTTCAGATTGCTTGTCAGATTCTTCTGTTTCCATGAAGCATTGATTCTTCACTTCATGCTCTTCCTGATCACTCCAATCCCATCCACATCCATCAACAGATACCAGTGCATTTGATGAAGTATCTTGGATTGGCACATTCTTAGTCTGACCAACATTTCCTCCACTTCTCTGGACAGTTCCTCTCTCATTCTGATCAACCTTAGGACTTCTGCCCTCCCTAGCAAAATGTCTCATCTTGTGACAGTTGAAACATTCAACTTTGCTTTTATCAAACCAGCTTGCATCACTCCTCTTCTGTGCAAAGTTATTCCTACCAGTTCTTTGCATAAACCTTTTTGCTCTTTGTGTGATTAAAGCAATCTGGAGTTTGATATCCATCTCTTCTAGATCATCTCCTTCAAACTGATCTAGATCTTCATTAGTAAGTGATGAATTCACATTACTAGCAAAGAAAGATTCTAAGATTTGATCATTAGAATGATTAGTAATAGATCCACTTCCTCTAGTCTCATAGGATGACCCTTTCTGACTTGATTCAGCCTTTGATCCAGACCCTGCCATAGACATAAAAGCTGAATTATTGTTGTTGCTCCCATATCCCACCTTCTTGATCTCTACCTCAGCTTCAAAATTTCTCAGATCATTGTATATATCTTCTAATTCCTTTGCTTCCAGATCTGTACTCTGCCTCAAACCAACAGTATACATGGTCCATTCTTCACCCAAGGACCTCAAAAACTTCCTGTTCAAATCATCTTTGTCAATTTTCACTTGATGATTTTCCAGATATCCTACAAGCTTTGAAAACCTATCAAAGGTTTGAGTCAGAGTTTCTGACTTTGCAGAATTAAAGTTCTCATATTGTTGTTTCAACAGAGATCTTTTATTCTTTTTGGTGTTATCATTACCACCAAATCTCTTCTCTATTGCTTCCATTAAAACTTTAGCATCTTGACATGCTTCAAAACGCCTTTGATATTCATTAGGAATAGATAACAATAGAGTACTCAAAGCTTTGTACTCTATAGATCTGACTTTTCTTTCTGCCTCAGATGTTGGTGGTGATCTTGGCTGTGGAACACCATCACTGTTGAGGGTCACTGGAGGACCATTAACCACTACTTCCCACATCTGATAATCTGTGAGAAGCATATATTGTCTGATTCTGTTTTTCCACAGATCAAACTCATCAGGTCTAAGCATTGGGATCTTAGTGACCTGAATTCCTTCACTACCTTCTGCCATTGCTTTAATTTATTGATTATAAAAATGATCAATAAAACAGTGAAAATGATCTTCTTGGATTCAAAACTAAAACCCGCTCTGATACCACTTGTCTAACCAAGATCTATCTAATAAACTATTAGATAAACACAGTTTTGAATGATTACTAAGAAGTTTGCGGAATAACACTTAGTAATACATTGAAGATCAATAACAGTATATTAAGACAGAATAATAGAAAGCTTTAATCTTATTAATGATAAGACGAATACACTGAAATCTATTAGGGTTACAAAACCTTGAAGCGGCACAAAAACTCATAACCTAATCTAGGTTAAGGATCTCTATTTATAACACATAGAGTCCTGCTAAACAATCTCCTATAATTATGGAAGCAGTTACAATCCATAATTATTCAAACTCTAACTTCCCTCCTATTCTAGATATAAACAGTGTTAACTACCACAACTATACAAACAGTGGTAATTCCTATAACAGTGTTAACACTTGTACAATTTACTAGACTAATATACCAACAGTGGTAACTAGCCTAAGCAGTGTTAACTGTTGTAAACAAGCTAACAATGATAACACTAACAGTTGAAACTATTACTAACAGTTGTAACTCTTGTCTTCAATCTTCAATAGCAGTTGGTCTTCTACTAACAGTGGTAACCACTTCACCAACAGTGGTAATCCATGAAGACTTCAACTAACAGTTTTAACTCTGAAGACAATGGTAACCAACAGACTAACAGTTGTAATACCAGTAGTAACAATAACACTAACAGTGTTAATACCTTGTGCATTCTTCAACAACATTAGTAACAGCAGAAATCTTATTTCCCAACATATTAAACCTATGAACTCACCAACTTTATGTTGACCCTTTTAGTATGTATTCTCAGGTTTACAAACGCAGTAGGACTACCCAAAGGAAACAGGAAAGTTGAATGCTTTTGGAAAGCATAGCTCGAATCGCATATTTTTAAATAGAAGATTTAAATTGCATTATGACATTTTGTATTAACGATTATGTATTATAAATCTCTAGACTGTGTTTGCGAACATTAGAATCTTATGTAAACTTTTGTTTATGGAATGTAACGTTTTCAAACATCTCATATAGAGGTCGTTTGCTTAAATCTTTGTGTTGTGATATTTGATTTGGTCGTAGCCCCCGTGACACCTCATGCTTCCGCTGCCACGTGTTTTGGGGGTGCGACAGATTGGTATCAGAGCCAAAGGTTATAGCGAACTAGGATCTGGGTGAAGTCTTTCTGCTTCCTCCTTTGCCAAAATATCCAACTGAGTTACCATCCTTTGGAGATAGAAATGGATGGTGTTCGTGATTATCACTCGATGAGGTGTCGGATCCCTAAGATTGTCATCCGAATTCATCAGACGGACCAAATCCCGTAAACCTGTCATGAAATCTTTATCCGCTTCGGAACTAGGATGCCCTGTAATATGATACAATGCTATCAACATACGATGAAGACATGATCCCTGATTAGCCGAAAAAGGAAACGAAGAATTTCTCAAAATCTCATAAATTTCAGTACATCTCTTCTTCTGGACATTGAAAAAGTTCTTTTCTTCATCAATCCTCGAATCTAATGACTCCCCAAATTCAGCTAGTCCATTATCATACTGTCGGATAAACCCATACTTAAACTCTATCTTTGCACCCTCAAACACATCCTGAATAATAACCGACTGGTTATCAGTGAAATCCAGTGTAGATTTCTTCAACAACTCCACCATAAAGGGTACATCCTCTCCGAATTTCTCGATAGCATCTAACAAACCCTGGCAAGATGAAATGACAGGAACGGGCTTACGGCCCAAATAGGTGGTAGAAGGAACTGTGTCGGTGGAGCTCGGACCTGAATTAGCAGAATCAGCAACCTTAACCAAATTGTTATCATTAGCGTCACTCTCGTAACTTCGAGCCATTGGATAACACCTAAATAAAAATTAACTCTGAAATACAAAACACCACTAACGAAAAACAAGTTAGATCACACAAAATAAATAAAAATAATAACATATACACAATTTTTACAAAAGAACTCCAACCGGCGGATGGATTTCCCTCCGCCGGTTGAAACTAATTACCAAAAGGTTTAACCAAATAAAAAGTAATTTGTTTCAACCAATTTTATTACAAAAAACATATTGCTACAAATAAGTAACTAATGAAACAACTTCACAAAAATCTAATTAAAAAGTTTTAAACAAAAAAACTTTTACAATTAGTAATTCCTATTTAAATAAACAACGTAACCGTTCCCCGGCAGCGGCGCCAAAAACTTGATGCGTGTGAAAGCGCGTCTTTTTTTATAATTTATAAATGGAAATACCTAATTAATACTTTTCACACAACCAGGCAAGAATACCTGATCGAATGTAAGTATAGAATCGGTAAGACCGAGTCAATCACGGGAATGGTGGTTGTTTATAAAAATAAGAAATACTAATTAACTAGAAAACAGTAAAGTAAACATGGGGGACGTTTTAATTCCGTTTGAATAATTGTTTATAAAATAATAAATTAAAATAACTGAATTAAATAAAACTTAAATTAAAACAATTAAATAAGAAACAATAGGAAGAAATAAGTAATTGTATAAATAATGTCACTCAGATTCATATATTCTGATTTATCACGTATTGATTATCTAATTGTGATTTCTTTTATATCAATTTAGTCACTAATCAAAGATCATAAATTGAATGTGAACTAGCCAACTTTCCGGGTCCAACTAATTCCTATAATTCAGGTTCCAACATAAAACAACGGTCCGTCATCACAAGATGATCAGTCAATTGTGTGCTCTCCCCTAAATCATGCATTAAACATTCACAACTCGTTATAATTATCTCTAGTGGTATGAATCAACAATACCCAATAATTAACTTATTGTCTCATTCATTTTAAAGTGCATAATTATTACTTTCTCAACCTATCAGACTCAACATATTTAGCAATGGTCAAAACCCTAGAATTATAACCATCAATAATTAATAACATTAAAGGAAATCAATCTCATTAACATTATCAACCACGTTGAGAATTAATAATTACCAGTTACAAATAAATAAGGATCCACAAGTAATATAGTCGATTTTTCTCTTTTTCTTCTTTTAATCATCCGTCTTCACTTTATTCTCCAATAATACATCATTTTACTCGATTATTGACTGTTTTCCATCTCTTTTTCTCAGATCCTTTATCTCCACTGTTAATTACAAATATAAACGAAATTAATATCTAAACTAAACAATTTTCAATAAAAACACATAGGATTCGGGATAAAATACTATATAAAAATACTACTTTTATACAGTTATCAGTGGACATTAACCTCCACTTATACAATCGCTATAGATGGTCTTTAAGACATCTACTCATACATACACAACCTTATACATTTAGGATGTTAGAAGGTTCCACACTGGCTTGCTTGCTTATTTGACTATTTGCTAGCTGCTTGCTAAACTCAGGTGAGTTTCATAGCCCCCTTTTTACTTGTTTTTGAACTGTTTTGGGGTGAGACTACATACACATGCTTTTACAGTTTTTTACTTAAATAGAAGCATAAACTGTTACAGATTTTACTTATGATTGCTAGAAACAGAAACTTTATTATTCAAAACTTGATTATTCAGAAACTGTACTATGTTACAGGACTTCATTACACATAATCTTTATGATACTAAACATTATTTTACAAACAGGGAACTTGGTTTTTATATAATTACTTTACATATTAAACCTATGAACTCACCAACTTTATGTTGACCCTTTTAGTATGTATTCTCAGGTTTACAGACGCAGTAGGACTACCCAAAGGAAACAGGACAGTAGAATGCTTTTGGAAAGCATAGCTCGAGTCGCATATTTTCAAATAGAAGATTTAAATTGCATTACGACATTTTGTATTAACGATTATTTATTATAAATCTCTAGACTATGTTTGCGAAATTTAGAATCTTATGTAAACTTTTATTTATGGAATGTAACATTTTCAAACGTCTCATATAGAGGTCGTTTGCTTAAATATTTGTGTTGTGATATTTGATTTGGTCGTAGCCCCCGTGACACCTCATGCTTCCGCTGCCACATGTTTTGGGGGTGCGACAGATTTGTATCGGAGCCAAAGGTTATAGCGAACTAGGATTGCATTAGTGACCTAGACTATAACCATTAGGTTAGTATTTCTTGTTTAGTATGAATCGTTCAGCGATTACATCATTTGAATTTAATTTAACATAGCCTGATCAACTATGTACAATTAAAGGAGAATTGATGCAAGACCTGAAATGGTTATAGTGAATGGGAATGCATTAGAAGACTTTGACCAAGGATAGAAATGGGACCAACCCTATACGTGCTTATGTGCTAGGTTATTATATTTCTATATATATAACGTTAACTTCTCGTATACTAAACATCTTGCCACAGAAAATGGCAACTACTCCCACAACTACGTCACCTGACATCAAAAACGAAACACAAACCTTACTTACTACTGTGGAGATTTCCACGGTACCCACTCGCCCAACCAAATTGGGCAACGAGATAATCGAATAGGACTCACTTGAGGAAAATCCACCTAAGGATTCACCACCCAAACAAGTGACATCTACTCTACTCTCTTCTTTCCGCTTGCAACTAATTCAGTCGGGAACACGTATAAAAGTTGAACAATATGATACTTCGTCACTTAGATGAACTACACCTACTTCCGTCACTTCACACTCTCCCTTCCCACTCACATCGTAGATCTATGGATCGCATACATTACAAACAACTAGAGGAAACACTAGAACCGCCTCGAACTATAATCTATCTTCTTCATACTACTACTGATACTCCAACCACTAGAACCCGTTGTTATGCAAGGGTCCGTGGATGAACTTTGTCAACCACAACACCTACATAATGGAAGTAACCATTAGAAAAATTGTGTGAATTTCAACAATCCACTTAACTCCTTACTTGATCATGATTGCTCACTCTTTGACTTGTATGTCAACAATTCTTTCAAACACGAGACTTACTACTTGATCATGTTTGGTCATCATTTCGACACGTTTGTCAAACGAGTTACTTATAACTTGATTCGCGACTTTGTATGCTTCAAACTATGACTTGAACATTCTAATTACTACTGCAAGGACTACCCGCAGCTACGAATTTGTCAACTATCTTCACCAAACACCTTCACCAATCATTTGTTTACTTCGAAACAACAATATAGTCATGATTGACTACTTTGAGAACACTACCCGGTCATATTTGTGACTACTCTTTTTGACTAAAACTTCTTGTTGTTGATTCATTGCCCTAATAGAATGCCCTCCCGAAAAAGATGGCAAACTCCCCTAAGAATGACTACTCATCATACAACATCTTACTCCACTCTGCACTCCCGCGATACAGTGTCATGCTCGAAGCACGTTACTATCCACATGACCTGAATCAAGAATAGATTAGACATAGACCCGAACAACGGTGAACATAGCTAGTGTTAGCTCAATGATCTATCGATGGGTGTATAAAACCCCATCACATTTTGTATAAGACTTAAGCTTTCGTACGGATGTAACGGTGCCCGACATGTTTTGTAAACTTTGAATTCGGTAAGCTATCAACCTACTAACCTTGCACCTTGTTGGTTACAAATCACATTACCTTGTATTGATTCATCATCATATTACTTTTCATCATGATTGTGATAATCTTGACTCTCATACAAAGACCTCATTCATTCTTTTAATCCCCTTTTCGTTTAAGGAGACACCACTATAAGAATCAACTAAAATTTTCAACACTTTACAATAACAGAAGTTTTCAACAGATTTCTACCAATTCAAGTTTTCAAAGAATTTTCACCATATAACTACCCTGAACTATATACAACTTTTTAATGTTCAATTAATTTGGCTAGATAGAAATTTTCAACGACTTATTAACGACCAGATTTTTCCAACACATTTTGATTAACTTAAGTTTTCAACGTACTTCATAGTTCCAAACAAACTATTATCATAGAAGATTATTGACTGATTCTACACCATCGCAAGCGAACATTTCCCCATAGATCTCGTACCCATCAAAATCAGAAACCTTGATATCATCATAGGCATCAACTAATTGTCCAAACACAGTGCCGAAATCGTTTGTCTAAAATCGTTCGTATTCCCTTCATTACCGGAGGAACTTTGATCAAACAAGGGAAGAGCGGTAGACCGTGAACTCAAAAAACTTACTATCAAAAACTGATACCCACTTCCAAAAATCAATGACCTGTTTGACCAGTGAAAAATTTCTCTAAGAATGCATAGTATGTGTGAAAACAATTCTCAACAATTTTTCGCTAGACATCCTTCGAGGACCTTTCTCAAACGTAAATCTTTCTACAAATTCTCATCGAACATCTACTCCAAACTTTTCACAAATTTCGTAAACAGAATTTCCAACGTATGGTCGATGACAAAGAATTTTCAACACATTTGATTAACTTTCAGATTTCAACGAAATTCTATCATCTCAAGTTTTCAGTGGATTTAGACCAGCAAGGGTTTGTAAATAAAAAAATTTCCCACAAAGAGCTTTATGAAATTTTCTAAATCCATAAGTTATTAACAAAGTTATCCAAATTTCGATGATGTTCCTTTTTAGCCAGAAGAAAACCACATATATGAACCCATTTATCTCTATGATCTAAACCCTAGTCCCACTTTAAAAACTAGGACAACGATAACAACTTATACAAGTGAATACCTGCGGATCCTATAACGATTTACATACTGAAGCTAGGTTCCAACGGTTCATTTTGGATGTAATCCAACGATTAACTCGCGTTTTCATAACTCAAAGTAGGATGTTATCCACCATACTCATACGAAACTCGTTATTTGATCATGTTTGGTCACTATCTCAACACATACAACAAGCGATCCACTCATAACACAAAACACATTATTTAATCATAATTTGATCACCTTTGACTTTGATTGTCATCAATTTCTGATACGCCTTATTGGATCATGATTGACCACTACACGATTCGACTACCGCTCGAACAATGAACTAGTCTTTATTGGACTACTATTTTAACAACAAAATGGCCAAGGATAGACCACTTTTTTATAAATCGACTTAGGCTGGTTAGCACAATTCAAATCCCACTTCAAGATTGCAGATTAAGCTCTTCTCTCTAGACATGATAATCAATCGAGATCGAAATACGCCCGTTAAACAAAAGCTCTGCAGTGCACCTATTCTATCCTTACCCGAAGGCAACGATGACTTCGTAGTATACTGCGATGCTTCACACCAAGATCTCAGTTGCGTCCTGATGCAACGAGACAAGGTCATTGCCTACACCTCTCGACAACTCAAAGTTCACAAAAAGAATTACACCACTCATGATCTCGAATTGGGGGCCGTAGTGTTTGCACTCAAAATCTGGAGACACTATCTGTACGGCACAAAATGTAGAATCTTCACGGACCACAAGAGTCTCCAGCATATCTTTGATCAAAAGGATCTCAATATGAGGCAACGTCGATGGGTTGAGTTGCTCACAGATTATGATTGCGAGATCCGTTATCATCCAGGAAAGGCAAACGTTGTTGCCGATGCCCTCAGTCGAAAGGAACGTGTAAAACCTTTTCGAGTCCGAGCCCTCAGCATGACCATTCACAATGACCTTATCATTCAAATCATTACCGCTCAACTCGAAGCACTCGAACCTGAGAACATTAAAAATGAGTCCTTCCGTGGCATGGACCAACAATTTGAAACCAAATCCAACAGAGCCAAATACTTCTCAAACCGAATCTGGTTACCTAATTTTGGGAACCTACGAGACTTGGTGATGGATGAAGCTCACAAGTCTAAATACTCCATACATCCTGGATCTGACAAGATGTATCATGGCATCAAGGAGTTGTATTGGTGGCCAAACATTAAAGCTGACATCGCCACATATGTCGGCAAGTGCCTCACATGCTCTAAAGTCAAAGCCGAGTATCAGAAACCCTCCGGATTACCCCAACAACCGGAAATCCCTCAATGGAAATGGGAGCAGATCTCCATGGACTTTATCACGAAACTTCCAAAGACATCGAGCGGTTGCGATACCATTTGGATGATCGTCGATCGTCTCACCAAATCTGCTCATTTCCTAGCCATCAAAGAAACCGACAAAATGGAACGCCTCACGCGAATTTACCTTAAGGAAATTGTATCCCGACACGGCATTCCCATTTCGATTATCTCTGATAGGGATAGTCATTTCACATCTCATTTTTGGCAGTCACTTCAGAATTCATTGGGTACTCGTCTAGATATGAGTACTGCATATCATCCTCAAACCGACGGCCAGAGTGAACGAACCATTCAAACACTGGAAGATATGCTACGGGCTTGCGTAGTAGACTTCGGTGCAAATTGGGAACATCATTTACCCTTATGCGAGTTTTTGTACGACAACAGCTACCATACCAGTATTGGAGTTGCACCTTTCGAGGCACTGTACGGTCGTAAGTGCCGATCACCTGTCTGTTGGACCGAAGTGGGAGACAGCCAACTCACTGGTCCTGAGATCATACACGAAACAATAGAGAAAATTTTTGGAATCCAAAACAGACTCAAAGCTACACGTGATCGTCATAGAAGTTATGCTGACGTGAGACGCAAACATCTCGAGTTCCAAGTTGAGGATCGAGTACTCTTGAAAGATTCACCTTGGAAAGGTGTTATCCGATTCGGTAAACGTGGGAAGTTAAATCCCAGATACATTGGACCATTCAAAATTCTTGAGAGGATTGGTCCAGTGGCATATCGATTGCAGCTGCCACCCGAACTCAGCAGCGTGCATCCCACATTTCACATTTCTAATCTTCAGAAATGCCTATCTGATGAGGCACTTATCATTCCTCTTGACGAAATTCATATCGATGATAAAATTCATTTCGTCGGACACCTGTGGAAATCATGGAGCGTGAGGTCAAACAGTTGAAACAAAGTCGTATTCCCATCGTCAAAGTCCGGTGGAATTCGCGGAGTGGTCCGGAATTCACCTGGGAACGGGAAGACCAGATGCGACTCAAATATCCACACCTCTTCACAGACTCCACTCAAAACATGACTCAGAGCTAAATTTCAGGACGAAATTCTCTTAACAAGGGGAGAATTTGACACCCGACAAATTATGGCTAGATATTAGTTTCTAATTATCTGCTAATACATGTAATTAGTGCTGGATTAGGCTAATTGTATGTATCAATATATATATTTGAATATATATATACACGTACGCGATTATGTTCAATCGTGCATTTTCATATCGGGCGGATCCTGATACATTAATACGGACGTTAGTGAACTCAATTTATTAAATAATATGAAATTATTTGATAAACATACTTATTTCCAAATATTATTGCGATAATATTTCATAAGCATTTCGTATTGTATATAATGCACGGAAACGACCAAAAACACGCCCGACAAACAAAATAAACCCAAATTATATTTTTGTAATTCATTATTAAGTATTTTGATAAAATACTTCAAGTAAAAATATTGAGATTTAAATCGTTAGATAAACACGCGTGTCAAACGTTACACACCTAAATAAACGTCGAGACAAACGGGTAAACGATCACCGCACGGAGTGCAACTTTGAGAAAACAATTTAAGCACCCACATGGAGTGGGGGCCCACCAAAATCTGCAGAAGATGAGGCCATGCCCCATTTTCTTTACTTCCTTGACTCTATAATCACCAACATCTCCATAACTTCATTTTCCAACTTACACCCTACCTCTTCTCCCACTTTTACTCAATCCATTCTCTCCCATCCTCTCTCTGGCCGAATTCAGTGTCACACCCCACCTCGGCGGAAGGTTGCGAGATGCGACTATCATGAGATCACAACACAAGAATTACAATGAACGACCTCTACATGAGTCGTTTTAAACATACTTCATAAAAGTTTAAATTGTCTTACAGACTTAGAACATTTGTCTTAAAAAGTATACAAACAATTCCCATAAGTTACAAAATAGTTAGGAGTTTAAGAATTTAAGATCAAAAGCAATGTTCGTCCATGCAAATGTAGTTCCTAACTTCAATAGGGGTATGCCATCTTCACAAATAGCAAGCATCTTAATTACCTGAGAATAACATGTAAAAATGGATCAACATAAAGTTGGTGAGCTCATAGGTTTTAATAGTTGTAAAACATTACCGTGGATCACGAGATTTCAAGTTATATTGCCATTCAACAATATAGTAAAATAAATTGTATTACTATTGCCATAAGCTCATGAATTGAAACCTTAACATTTAGTGCCTCGCAAGTGTCCTATCCAAACACTAGTAGTTCTCAAATGACAATGCACCCATTTGACTTATAGTCATGTTGGCGCTACCAACCCGGATAGGGGCGTCAACCCAAATAGATCTATTCATGACATTCACGTTTAAGTCCTTAACTAACAATTCATGATAAAGGCCTACATAATGGATAATGTCAACTCATGCAATCAGTAACAGTTTAGTTTGTGTCCACAAAGAAAAGAACATGTATTCTCACCCCAAAAACATGTCAAAGCATTTAAAAAGAAGTAGGGGCCATGAGACTCACCTTAGTGAGAGAGCGGAAAGTTGCAAGTACTTGTTTGGGTCTCGGTGGGGTTTATGCGTTCTAGATCACATAAAATGTTTAAGTTTAGTCATATAGTATATATATATTAATTATAATTTTTGTAAAGTTTCATCACCCATAGTTTTAGTTTAAGTGTCACGTTTTATTTAACCATTGACGGGTGCATTTACACCCTTTTAAGTAATTCTTAGTAAAAGTCCAACTTATTTCCAGAAACTTCCAGACCAGACCCTTAAATCGGCTTGTAGAGAAAAATGTTTGCATTTCTGGAAAAAGTTTAAAACATGAAAGTTGTAGATCTTTTCAATACGTAAATTTCAAAAAAAAAAATGCATCTTCTAAATCTTCCTAGAACTCAAGTTATGACCATTTTAGTAACCTGTGTTTTTCTAGACAGATTGTGTGTTCTTGTGTATAAATTTATAGAAACGTATTTTAAACTTGTATTTGAACATAATCTTGTAGATGAGCTTGATATCATTAAAAATCAGTAACAAAATGGTAGTATTTATTTAAGTTTTCATGGAGTTATGATCTTGTAAAGTGAGGTATACGAATTTGCCACAACATGCGCAATAGTTTCCTATGGGCTGTTTGGAGGTCGAATACTCCATATTTTCGAGTGAGACCACTTGGGTCTGAAAGCTAATACATAAAAGTAATTTCAATAGTAAAATGGTGGTATTTTGTTAAGTATACACGGATTTATGACCTCACAAAGTGAGATATAGAAATCTGGACAGATTGCATGTAGTGTGTATGGGTTAGGATTTTGAGTCATAGACTACTATCCTAACTCCTAGGTACCAAATCATTGTTCTAGTCCTTTTTCCCACATGCCTTTGCCATCATTTTTCCATAGATTTTGATTACATTTACATGCATGAGATCTTTGAAAGATTTATAGATATGTATAGGTATATTTTACATCTTTTAAGACTTGACATAGGTTTGATCATGGATTATCACCTCTTTTTAACACATGAACGTGTGCAAGTGAAAATCTACAAACATCAAGTTATTTTGTAGGCTTAGCCATACTTTTCAATATTTCATATTAAAAGAAAAAGAAAGTAAAAGAGATGCATGTAGGCCTTGCCATACATAAGTTTATAAACAAATGAAATACGAATTGCATGTTTACATATATGATTGTAGGCATAGCCATACATAAGATCATAACAAAAAATGAAATATAAAGTGCATATATACATATGTAGATTTGTAGGCATAGCCTTACATAAAATCTTACATATGTATATAGTAAGATATAAGATGTATATACATAGATATAGATATATTTTTATAAGTCTTGTATTATTCATCCATGGGTGATGATTAGTGTGAAAAATGAAGGCATAGAGTAGAGAAATTCGTGTATCATCTTACCAACACAAAGGGTGATGAAAGTAGGTTGTTTTGGGTGGATTAAAGGGTTGTTTGAGTGGTGATTTGTGGTGGTTTAGGGTGGTTGTTTATGGCAGATTTTTGGAGAGAAAATGGAAGGAAAATGGTGTGAGGAAGAGAGAAATGGATGTGTGTGTGTGAAAAGTGAGAAAAGGGTGGATGTAAGCTCTTTAAATAGAAAAAGTGAGGGAGGGGGGGGGGGGGGGGGAGGGGAATGGTTTTGGTTTGTGATTGGTGGAGAATGGAGATGATTAGTTGGTGATTAATTGTTTTAATTAATTAAATTAGTTTTATTTAATTAATTTATAATTAAAAATCAGATTTTTATTTATAATTTAACTAAGTTTTTAATTAATTCAATTATAAGTATTTATTTAATTATTATATTGTATTTCATGCAAAGGTGGTGGTTTGTTACTTTCATGCAAGTAAGTGTACTTATCACTATATTATTGTTTCACACATACTTATATATATATATATATATATATATATATATATATATATAGGGTTTACTAAATGAATAAATAAACATAAACGTAAGCACTTTGTCACATTATATACATCCACGGATAAACGCTTGTTTAGTGTCAGGTTGTAACGATAAGGCGCCTAAATTCAATGTTATTTAATTATAGGCGTTAATTCACTAAAATTATAGTTTAACTAAAAAAAAAAAATTTCTCTAAGTTTATTACCTGAGCGGAGTTGAATCATAAATTTTTGCCGGTTGTCACATTCTCCCCCTGTTAAAAGAATTTCGTCCCGAAATTTAGTTCGTGACCTCGGGTAGTGCAGGGTTTGAGAATAAGTGGGGATACTTGCGACGGATTTGATCCTCGCGCTCCCAGGTGAATTCCGGACCTTGTTTCGAATTCCACCTAACCTTTACAATGGGTATACGACTCCGCTTCAAGGTCTTTATCTCTCGGTCCATGATCTCGATTGGTTCTTCGACAAAATGCAATTTCTCATTGATTTGTACTTCTCCGACTGGTATGATAAGGGATTCGTCTGATAAACACTTTTTCAGATTTGACACATGAAATGTGTCATGTACATTACTGAGTTCTTGAGGCAACTTAAGTTTGTATGCAACTGGACCAATTCTCTCCAGTATCTCGAATGGTCTGACATATCTGGGGTTTAGCTTTCCTCGTTTCCCAAAACGGACTACGCCTTTCCAAGGCGACACTTTCAACATGACTCTATCCCCAATTTGAAATTCTAGCGGTTTGCGCCTCGTATCTGCATAACTCTTTTGGCGGTCACGGGCTGCCTTTAGTCTGTTTTCGATTTGCACAATCTTCTCAGTCGTTTCGTGTATAATCTCTGGACCAAGGAGTTGACTATCTCCCACCTCAGTCCAACATACAGGCGATCGACACTTTCATCTATAAAGTGCTTCGAATGGGGCGGCCTTGATGCTGGTGTGATAACTGTTGTTGTAAGAGAACTCGCATAATGGCAGGTGGTTCTCCCAGCCACGTCCAAAGTCGATAACACATGCGCGTAACATATCTTCTAGGGTTTGAGTTGTCCTTTCGCTTTGGCCATCTGTCTAAGGGTGGTATGCGGTACTCATATCCAAGCGAGTACCTAGAGCTTTTTGGAGTAATTGCCAAAATCTAGAGGTGAAACGGCTATCTCGATCAGAGATAATCGAGATGGGCACCCCGTGCCTTGTCACTACCTCTTTCAAGTAAATCCTAGTTAATCTTTCCATTGTGTCGGTCTCCTTGATTGCTAGAAAGTGGGCGGACTTTGTCAGGCGATCAACAATTACCCAAATCGTATCACAACCATTTGCTGTCTTAGGAAGCTTAGTAATAAAGTCCTTGTTATTTGCTCCCACTTCCATTGGGGTATTTCGGGTTGTTGCAATAGACCTGATGGTTTCTGATACTCGACCTTTACCTTGGCACACGTCAAGCATTTACTAACATAGGTGGCCACCTCAGCCTTCATGTTAGGCCACCAATACAAGTCCTTAAGCCCATGGTACATCTTGTCAACACCCAGATGGATGGAATACCTAGATTTATGTGCCTCGTCCATTACCAACTTCCTCAAGTTACCAAAACTTGGTATCCATATGCGATTTATATAATATCGGATTCCATCGGACTTAACCTCAATTTGCTTATCCATACCGCGTAGAGATTCGCCCTTTACATTCTCCTCCTTGATTGCCTCGAGTTGAGCATCACGAATTTGAGAGGTAAGGTTCGTATGAATGGTCATACCTAAAGCCCTAACTCGTAGTGGTTTCATCCGTTCTTTTCTGCTCAAAGCATCAGCTACAACATTTGCCTTGCCCGGGTGATAACGAATTTCGCAATCGTAATCACTGAGCAATTCAACCCACCTACGCTGTCTCATGTTCAGATCCTTTTGATCGAAAATGTGCTGAAGGCTTTTATGATCTGTAAACACGGTACACTTTGTACCATAAAGGTAATGCCTCCAAATCTTGAGTGCAAACACCACTGCTCCCAATTCCAGATCATGGGTTGTGTAGTTTTTCTCATGCACCTTAAGTTGACGAGAAGCATAAGCTATGACCTTCTCCTTTTTCATTAACACACATCCTAGCCCTTGTCGTGAAGCATCGCAAAAGACTACAAAATTTTCGGTTCCCTCCGGCAATGATAATACTAGTGCGCTACAAAGTTTTTGCTTCAACAATTGGAAAGCTTCCTCCTGCTCATCACTCCAATTATACTTTGCTATTTTCTGAGTTAGCAGTGTCAAGGGTTTGGCTATTTTAGAAAAATTCTCGATGAATCGTCTATAGTAACCAGCAAGACCTAAGAATTGCCGTACTTCTGTTGGGGTTCTAGGCGTCTCCCAATTTTTGATAGCCTCAATCTTGGCAGGGTCGACATGTATTCCTTGACTATCAATAACATGTCCTAGAAATTGCACTCTTCGTAACCAAAACTCACAATTTGAGAACTTAGCATACAACTCCTCCTTTTTAAGCAACTCCAGGATTGATCTCAAATGCTTTTCATGGTCCTCTTTGTTCTTCGAATAGATCAAAATGTCATCGATGAATACGATGACAAACTTATCTAAGTACGGTTTACACACGCGGTTCATGAGGTCCATGAATACTGCCGGTGCGTTAGTGAGGCCGAACGGCATTACTTGGAACTCGTAATGACCATACCGAGTTCTAAATGCCGTCTTTGGGATGCTTTCTTCTCCGACTCTCAACTGATGATACCCCGATCGTAGGTCAATTTTTGAGTAAAAACTCGAGCCTTGCAGCTGATCGAATAAGTCATCAATTCTAGGGAGTGGGTAACGGTTCTTCACGGTTAGTTTATTCAATTCCTGGTAATCGATGCACATCCTTAAGGATCCATCCTTCTTTTTCACAAATAAGACGGGAGCTCCCCAAGGTGAGGAACTTGGCCGGATAAACCCTTTATCTAAAAGCTCTTGTAGTTGACTTGACAACTCTTGCATTTCGGAAGGGGCTAATCGATATGGTGCTCGGGCAACGGGTGCAGCACCAGGCACCAAGTTGATATGAAACTCCACTTGCCGGGCTGGTGGTAGTCCAGGCAAGTCTTCAGGGAAAACTTCGGGAAAATCCCGCACGATAGGGACATCCTCGAGTCGTCTCTCTTCCGGTTTCTCCTCTACAACATGAGCTAAGATTTCTTGGTACCCTTTTCTTAGGTACTTCTGTGTTTTCATGCACGATATGATGTTTAATCTCGTTCCACTCTTTTCTCCTTGTATTATTAAAGTTGCTCCGCTAGAGAGGGGTATGCGGACAATCTTATCATAACATACTATTTCAGCACGATTCTTGGACAGCCAATCCATGCCAACGATGACGTCAAAGCTTCCTATTTTGACGGGTATCAAATTTATGGGAAAGATTTCGCTTGCTAAGTTTAGGGAATAGTTTCGAATTATACTATCAGCTTCAATTAATTTACCATTAGCTAACTCTATCGTGTATTTAGTGTCTAAGGCAGTTGGAGTGATATCAAGTAAGGGCCTAAAATCGTTAGACACGAAACTCTCATCAGCACCAGTATCAAATAAGACTGAAACAACCTTGTCATTTAGGAGAAACGTACCCGTGACTAGGTTGGGATCTTGGCGTGCTTCATTGGTATTGATCACGAATGCCCTGCCGCGCGCCGCATTGTTATTCTGATTTTTCAGCTTCGGAGAATCCTTTTTAAAGTGTCCAGCACTTCCGCACCCGTAGCATGTGTTTGGAGTGTTAGTGTTGGCGACAGGTGCAGGGCTCCCACAATCCTTGGCTTGATGGCCAGGCTTCTTACATCTCCCACATGCATTGCTACAGGGACCTTTGTGGTGAAGGTTGCAACGCTTACAATATGGTTTGTTTCCAGCATAACCTTTCTTAGCATCTGGCCCTGCAGCATAAGCCCTAACTGTCTCGGTCTTCTTATTTTGTTGTTGGCTGGTGTTTCCCCTAGAACTTTCCTCCCATTTCCTTTTACCATCAGAATTCTTATCAACATTTCCCCTTTCCAATGCCCCACGTCGTACAATTTGATCCATTAAACTGTGTGCCATGCGGACGGCATCGTGGATCGTATTGGGCTTGGATGAAGTTACCTGAGCGGAGTTGAATCATAAATGTTTGCCGGTTGTCACATTCAGGCTGTCACTAGCCACCACCACACCACCTAGACACCACCACAAGTCCACCCTATCACCACCATAGTGCCATCGCAAACCGCCACGCTGGAAATCAAGAAAACGCAAGAAAACGAGCTTTCGACTTCATTTCTTTCACTCTTCATCTAGATCATTGTAAGGACTCTTTTATTTTCATAGTTCTACTTGCTTTATGGTTATTAACATGTGTTAGTGTTCACTCAACTTTTGGATGTCCAAAACATTAACCGAAACACGATTTAAGACTCGTAATCTTGAGTTATACTTTCTGTCCAGAAAAATGGTCAACTACCATGATTTTTATAAAATTCATCTCTTGACTAAAATGACGTTTCTTAAGCCTAAAATGTAGTTCGTGATGATAGCTTTCCAACAACACCAATTTTGGAACATATTGACTTGGTTTGCTATTTTAAAATAATATTTCCGTTAAGGTGCGCATTACTGTTCCGGAGGACAGAAACATCCGCCTCCTTCTCAAGACCATATCTTGAGTTCTAGACCACTAAAACATATGAGACCTGTGCTAAAACCTCACCTAATTTGTTAACTTTAAAAAGTTCTGCTTGGACCATTTCTAGAAATATCCGTATTTTGATGTATAAATCAATCTTTGAATGAATGTTTGTTTTAGACCAAATTTGACCACCATTCAAAGTATTTTTGTTAAAAATGGTAAATAAACTTATAAAACTACCATAAAGTGCAGATTTATTCTAGACATATAGGAGAACATGTATGATTTTTGGTTAGACTTGATTCGGACTAGAAATGGGGAAGATCGGGAATTGATTTGGGTTAAAAATCTGGAACCAAACCTAAAAGGGACTATTTTTGTCATTTCACAAAACTGACAATACCATTGTCGCATGAACGAAATCCGTAAATACCATTGCCGCATGAACAGTGTCCGTGAATACCATTGTCGCATGAACAGTGCTCCGAGAATCCCTATTGTCGCATAACTATTGTCGTATAAAACAGCATTGTCGTAAACCTTATTGTCGCAAGAAATAATTCCGTCAATCCTTATTGTCGCATGAATCTTAATTCCGTTAATCCTTATTGTCGCATGAACCTTAATTCCGACAATCCCTATTGTCGCATAAATCGTAGTTCCGACAAATCCTTATTGTCACATGAGTGAAAATTCCGATAATCCTTATACATTGATACAATATTTGGACAATCAACAACAAATATATTGATAAGTATACATCACAGCAAAACATATAATAATAACACTTTTGGATTATTATTACAAACCATCACCAACGGGCCGTACATATTTTCAAAACTTAAACTAATCAATCAAACAACCAAATTATTTGGACATTACTAGTTGAATGAACAACTAGCATGGACGGTCTTTTGAGACGTCTACTAATACTTATAACCTTGCGCGTTTTGAACGCCCGGCAGGTTACCGTCTTCGGACAACATCACCTTGTGCAACATCATACTTGCTTGATAGCAACACACCATACTCAGGTGTGTTACTTGATAGCAACATCATACTTACATATTTTCAAAACTCAAACTAATCAATCAAACCACCAAATTATTTGGACATTACTTGTTGAATGAACAACTAGCATGGACGGTCTTTTGAGACGTCTACATATACTTATAACCTTGCGCGTTTTGAACACCCGGCAGGTTACCGTCTTCGGACAACATCACCTTGTGCAGCATCATACTTGCTTGATAGCAACACACCAGACTCAGGTGAGTCTCATAGCCCCTCATTTTTACTGTTTTTAACCAAGGGGTGGGAATACATACTCGTTTTGTTTTACATGTGGACATGAGTACTAAACCTCGATATATACTGCATGAGTTGTTTTGATAATCATTTAAAGCCCTCCACTACATAGTTTGTTTATATGGATTTAGCGCGATTGTTAGTGTATGGTACCATATGGGATTGACAATCCCCGTCCGGGTTAGCACGCACTAACTGGTCAAACGGACGCATTAGCATTTGTTCATACGAGTGTAGATTAGGCACTCGCAGGGAGGTACCCTCGCTCAGGCACTTGGTTATGATCCTGACACCTCAGTTAAGCTCAAACTATGGGCTCATGGCAGTGATATACATCTATTTTATTTGCTTGATTGCAAATCATTATATTAAATCTCATGGTTCACTCATCATGTTTATCAATACAAACCTGTGAGCTCACCAGCTTTTAGCTGACATTTTAGTATGTATTCTCAGGTACTCAGCAGTAGTAGACCTGCTCAGGATTATTAGCTCGAGTCGCATACAGACACCAGGAGATTCCCCTGCATTTCTACATTTTGTAAACTAGATATGCCTTAGAATCTCTAAACACTAATTATGACCTTTTGTAAACATTATTACATTGCAAAATTTTATAATATCAATGTAAGCAATAAATGACGCATATTGTAACAACTCACAAATTTAAACGTAATTACGAGCTTTAAACATTTGCATTATTAGGCTAATTCCCTACTTTGAGTGAATTTACAACCCATTTTAGAGGTAAGTCTAGCAAAGCCCAACTAGCTATTACGCGTAGTAATACTTAATCATAATGGGTAGTAATTATGTACAGAACAATTTAGACAACGCGACAAAAATATACGACTGTTGGTGAACAAAATCATTTAATAAAGCGAAATTATTAAATAACACTAACGTTTATTAAATATTATGACGATAATATTTACAAAGTATTTCATAACGTATGAACATTTATTTTGTAAACTAAAACGAAACAGAGTTAAAATTTTTATTAAACCTAACTAAATTACTCCCATAAAATATTTCAACCAAAAATATAAGCAAAAACGTATTTAAATATTTACCATTTAAAAGATTGTAACATTGAATAAACGGGGAAAACGAACACCGCACGGAGCGCAAACGCGGAGCTAAAATTTGGGAGATTCCCTCCCCCTAAACCCCCCAAAAATCTGCATTTTTCCCTCCTCCCCACCCTCATTTCACCCACTCACTCTCTCTCTTCCATCTCTTTTCTCCCTTTTCTCTCTAACCACAACCACCACACCTCCTCCACTTAAATCACTAAAATAACACCACAAAACGCACTCGAATCATCTAGCTCCTTTGGAATAAAACATTCACGAGATCACGAGCAACATTTCTACCTTTTCGGATTTTAAAATCGACGCGCGTAAGTTTCCGACACTTTTCGAAAACTCTTAGATTTCGGTATTTCTTTGTTATTTCATGTCTATAATGATTAATACACCATGTATTAGTTTTATATCAACTGTTTATGTCCAAAAATCGACTTGAAATGTGTTTAAAAACCAAACTCGCACAAACAGCTACGTCTACGAACTGAGATGCGTCTCAGCTCGCAGATCGTACTGCGAACCAAGACTGAACCTGTGAACTGACCTGCGAACCGAACTGACTGTGAGTCGAGACTTGCGAGTTGAGACTTGCGAACCGAACTTTGGCCTGCGAACCCAACTCGGTTCGCAGCCTACTTTGCCTTGCGAGTCCAACCTCACCTCGCACCACGAACTCAGTTCGCAACACCATTTCGGTCCGCAGCCAGATTTTTAAATTTTTTATACGTTTTTAATAAAGCAATGTAGTAGAAATAAAAAATTTCCAAGCTGACCTGGCAGCTCGACCCCAGCCAGGGGCTCTGCCCCTTGGACCCCGCTACCAGGGGCGCTGCCCCCGGACCCCCGTACACAATTTCATACTTTATGAAACACTATGATAATACTTTCAGAGATTATTATTACCAACGAGTCGTATACATTTTCAAAACTTCAAACATAAACATCGAGCAAACAATTGGACATAACTTAGTTGTACGAACATTAGCATGGATGGTTAAACTTAGACCTCCACATACTTACAAAATCTCATACGTTTAGGGCGTTAGGGGATTTCGACTAGATTTATTGGACTTTAGGCTTTGCTAGCGCTCGAACCTACTCAACTCAACAGGTGAGTTCACAGCCCCTACTTTTACTGTTTCAACTGCTTTTGAACAGGGGTGGAAAACATAGTCAACTGTTTTACTTATTGCCATAACTGCTTTTACTCATATGATTGTTTATCATACTTGTTTGCTCACACGATTAGAGTGCTTAAACTGTTAATCTCATACACAAAACTGGAATTTATGATACAACATTTTCATACGAATGTCGTGTTAAACTTTGTTTGGTATACCGGAGAACGACCGGTACTTTTATAAAAATGCTGGAGAACGACCAGCTACGTATTTTAGTGCCAGAGAACGACTGGCCAAGTGGACGGGAGAACGACCCGTGCGTATTCTGGACCGGAGAACGACCGGTGCGTATTTCGCTAGAGAACGACCAACAGTGTTTGGACGGGAGAACGACCCGTGCGTATCTAGACCGGAGAACGACCGGTAAACTGTTTTTATTAGACGGGAGAACAACCCGTGCGTATCTAGACCGGAGAACGACCGGTAAACTGTTTTATTGGACGGGAGAACGACCCGTGCGTCTTTTGACCGGAGAACGACCGGTACTGTTTTGGAAAATGCTGGAGAACGACCAGCTACATATTTTAAACTGTATTTGGGTAACATCCCACGTAAACTGTATTTTGGGTAACATCCCACGTGAACTGTATTTTGGGCAACATCCCATCCGAACTATATTTGGATAGCATTCCACAAAACGTTTATTCAACTATTATGGCAATACTACTTGTGAACATATTTGATATTCAACAACTGTGAGCGTCCTTGGATCAGAATACGCAAATTAGAACGTATGTATATTCGTGCGGAATACAAATATACACAATCACAATGTGAATTATAGTAAAGAAGAAAGAGAATAAATGTATCCAACAAGAAATATTGATTTGTATTGCAATATCAATCTTTCATATACAAGAAGTCAAAAATACAAGTGAATGTCTACAAGTGATCTCTAAAAATCTCTCCAAAGGAACATACACAAACTGACTTCAACTATGCTATTTATAGACGACTAACTACGACAATGCCAAGTATAATCCGTGAATAAGAATTCACGGAATTACACCGTCCGTGAATCCAAGCATTCACGGAATGCAAATGTCGAATCAGGCATTCACGGACAATCCATTATTGTCGAATCATTAACATTCACGGACACTCATCTATTGTCGAATCTTTAACATTCACGGATAACCTAATCACGGATTAACACTTGAACAAAAATTAAGTATTAATCAAAACATGTCTTTACAAACTCCCCCTTTGATAATACTTGATTCTTTTCTTCAAATCTTCAAGCATATCCAGGAAGATTGCATCCAGCAAAAATACCTTTTGAGCAACATACTTCTACAACCCGTTGAAACTTCAAAGCTATCTTTTCGTCATCATATGCATCATCATACACAATCGGATTCTCGAGCAAGACTTCAAGATCATCTTTTGATAGATTTATTAAGCTCAGAGGATCAAACACATATACAATTGACTCTCTATTCCACATCACTTCTCCATTCAAATCTCTATCATAACAAGCAATTTCTGCTTCTCCAGTTAATCCGTTATATCTCCAATGACTAACAAACTTAGAAAAATTCACAGGCAATTTCTCAAGTGGAATCTTTGTCATGCATTTAACTCGAGGATATGTCAAAGTAACTCTTGGTTGATTAGAAATCGGATCGATATCAAAATAATCAACGGTTCTCAATGGGAAAGTTTCCTTAACCCATGTGAATTTCCCATTATTACTTTCTCTTGTTAAAGTATCTGCCATCCAATTTATCAAACCATGTCTTGAACGATTAATGATATCCACAGAAGCCAAATGATTGATTTCACACTTAGGCAATTTTTCTAAGGCTTTGAATGTAGAGTGGAAGTATTGAAGTCCATCAGTCCTTTTAATGATGAATACTTTGTTGTCATTATCATATTTCCATCTGATAATTCTACCAACGCATTCATATCTTGGTATTTTAAAGAACTTACGAACTGTAACCACTGGAGTTGGTTGTTTAGGAAACCACCAAGAGACTTTTTGCTCTGGCTCTTTATCATCATCAGAATCTTTCCATAACCCTTCTTGTGAACACATATCTGACTGAACATTCTCCGGATGAAGTTCATCTTCAGAATCTTCCCAGTCTTCAACGTGAACATAATCGAAATCAGGTTCAAATCCCGGAGGATATTCTGGATCGAAATCTTCAAAATCATAATCACCATCATTGCAAAGTTCGACAAATGGTATTAGATCTTCAATAATCACATTCAAAGGAGTTGGACAAAGCATCTCTTCATCTTCAATGCTATCCATTAATTCCTCCTGATCAAAAATACGAGATGATTCTCCAAGCTCAAACATTCTTGACTCATGTATTGCATTTATTGGATCAACTTCTCATGGTTCGTTTTCTTGAAATACAACCAATGCTTGTGAGAAATTTGGTTGATCACTATCATTTCCATCATTAGTGTCATCAGCATTTTTAGTCATAACATCACCATGATCACCATCATCATCATCACCATCATCACCATCACCATCATCACCATCATCACCATCATCACCATCATCACCATCATCACCATCACCATCATCATCATCACCATCATCACTATCATCATTACCATCATTATCATCATTAACATTATTCTCCCCCTGATCAACCAACATTTCTTTCAGAAGAAAAACGTCAAGTTCCAATTCTTCTATTCGATCTTTCTGAGATAGAATTTGCTGTCGTTGTTCCTCGAGAAGAATGTCTTGAGTATTGATTCGTTGTAAAGCATTAAGTAAATCCAATTGTAGCTTTTCAACAAGAGTCATCAACGGTTTTACAGCTCATTGTAAAGATGCATCAAGGTTAGCCATGCTAACACTTGGTCCAGGTGAAGAAGAAAATGTGCCAGCTGCAACAGAAACAGCAACAGGAATTGTAGAAGTAGCTGGAACAGAGGCAGGAATACCTTGTGATGACATAACAGACATAGAGGTAGAAGCAATATCAGCAGATGAACTAGGTTCAGAAATTCTGCGTCTTTGAGATGGCCGAATATCAGGTACATATTCAGGATCTTGTGCCTCTTCGCGTTGACGTCTTAAATCCTGTCATTCTTTTTCAATATTTTCAGCAATAAGTCTTTGAGGGACTAAAGATTCTTCAACAGATTGTAGACGAAAAGATTGATCATCTTCAGAACTTGAAGATTCTACTTCCTCATGATCAATCAAAGGAACCTCCTGCTCCCCCTCAGATGATTCACTATCAGTAGTAGAATCAGCAGGTTGTACAATCTGTGGCAATGCAAATTGTGGTGGTTGAAAGTCAGCATCAATGATATGGCCAAACAAATCAACAGTAGGCGGCACTGGTTTGCCCCTATATCCATTGCAATCTGCAAACAGTCTTTTGGGAATAGGAGTGTAGTGTAGAATGCTTCCATGATAAGTAATCGCATTGATATGATTATCAAAAATATGCAGAAGAAACCGAGGATACATGAAGAATCCATCATCATTAATGTTGCCAGCCAAATTCTCAAAGATGTATCTCAAAAAATTAAATGGAATATTCAGAACAAGAGCTGTCATTATTCCTGCAAGCTGATAACTCATCGAATCAAATCCAGCTTTTCTCGGAGAGATACACCCGATCAACATATGTGCCAAAAACTTCCAGTGTGGACAGAAATGGTTCTTCAGGATTTGAACATCATGAGGTCCTTTAGTACATCCCATTTGATGAAGACACTGATCAATGACGTTTCGAGGGATGTCATTTGATGCATTCAAAGTATCTCCAAATTGGAGAGTATGACGAATCAGCTCTTCAGTCAGCAACAACGGTTTTCCATCAACCGTAGATGTAATACATGGAGGATTGACATCTGTTTGATATACAGCTGAAGTCCAGAAGTCTATCATGTGGTCTTCGTACAGATTGGGAACAGATACAGTCAAAGCATACGATATGCGTGATCGTAGAAGAAACCTTATCATAGGGAAAAACTTCCTATTTTCAGGTTTATCAGGTTGTTCCAGAAGATATGCAGTTGCATTGTGTCGTTTTTCAAACACGACTGCTCGATGTCTAACCTCGGGTTGAACAGCAGCAATGGGATCTAAATCTGCCATTTAGAAATAAAATCTGCACCAAGAGTTTATTAGATACACAAAATTTAAACAGAAAGTTTGTTTGAAAAATTTTCAACACTTAGAAAAAATTTCAAACTTTCAAGTATCCGACAATAACAAAATGTATACTGTTCATGCGACAATGATTAATCTTATGCGACAATATGACTTAGCTATGTACTATTCATACGACAATCATGTATTGATCCGTGAATCATATTGTCCGTGAATAATATTTATGCGACAATTCAAAAATAATTTCAAAAAATTTTGTCCGTGATTCATATTGTCGTAACACTATTCATCCGTGAATAATATTGTCGAAGTACTATTCATCCGTGAATAAATACTGTTTATACGACAATATGATTGTCGTAGTCAAATAGTCAAACAAGTCAATATAGTCAAACATAAGAATAAATCACGGAGTACTGTTTATCCGAGAATTCAATATTCACGGATAACCCTTACACTATTCATCCGACAATACTGTATTGTCCGGTGGTCCGACAATTCGAATTGTCGGACGATTTTATTGAGCAGTATCAACAGTTATTGAAGTGATCGATTAAGCATGAAATCCTTAACAATAATGAAAGAAATTTATACCAGTCGATGCGGAATACAAAAACGAGTAAGTCTGTCGGATTTGTTTTTAATGAAACCAAGTAATCAGAAAGAAATCGAAGAAAAAATAATTGTCGGAATTGTGGAATTGTCGGAGTAATAATCACGGAAAAGGAAAAGTATAAGTTTTTCAAATTTTGAAATTATTTATACTGTTTCAATTATTCCGTGAAAACAAATAATTCCGTGAATATATATATCTTTATCCGTGAATAAAGGTATATATTCATCCGGCAATTCAAAAATTATAGATAAAACATTTGTATCAATTTAAACTAACTTTGGATAAAATTTTCTAACCTATTTAAAAATGAAAAATGAAAAATTAATAAACTAAATATGTACAAAAATAAAATCTTTTTGTTTGAGTAATTTTCGTGACTTGGGATCATATTGGGATAAATGAATGTATTTAATTTGTAATTTTTAGAAATGAAAGTCTATTTTCATTGCTAATATTTTTGACCAATTTCAAATCTACATAGCATTAATAAAACATACTTTCTAAAAATCATTTTATATATGATTTTTGGTATGTGTTATATACTTGAACACTTTGGCATCTAAAATATCTTTTTCTTTTTATTATTAATATGCATATCATTTTATATAACCAAAATAAAAATATACTTTCAAATTCATAATATATTAATATTTTCATATAAAGAGTGAAAATATGATGATATCTTTAGAAGTACATACATATGTTGGAATGACTTTTAGTCACATATGTCATACTTCGGGTTGGACTAATAAACTGTATCACAGGTCTATACATCGTATAACAAAGTGATAGAGTTTATTATGATAGATATTTATATCTTTATCAATATATGTATGTCCGTTTATAAAAAATATACCGACTAAGGTCTGTACACCGTACAACAAATAGTCAATACATTTTTCCCAGATATCATAATATAAAGACCCTAAATCATGAATCATAATATATTAATCCTTCAAAATTTAAGACTTTTATTATCATTTTGATAATTTTATTGTCATACACTAATATTTTGGAAGATATAAAATAATATGCAAATATGTTTAGACATTTCTTAGACTAGATATGATAGACCCACAAATGCCTACCAATAAACCATATTTAAAATTACATTAGTAGAAAATTTGGTTTAAAAATGCTATATAAACCTATTAGCATATCAAAAATAGTACGTAACATTTTTTTTCAGATTTATATGTAAATACAATTCCCAATGTACTATCATTTCCCAACTTTTACACAAAAATCTCCCCCCATTTTTTTATTTTTCATATGTTTTTGAATTTTTTTATTTTGAAAAAGTAAGAAAGTAAACAACAAAGAAAATTCAAAAAGATCCAAAGTTTATTTAATTTTATCTAAATGCTTCATTCCGAGCATCAAGATTAATTCTTCAAAATGAGGTTTAGAAAACGCTTTTGTAAACAGATCAGCTCGTTGTTTCAAAGTATCAATATGGACTAAGGTAATCAAGTGTTTCTCATAGCAATCCCGTATAAAATGAAAACGAATTTCGATGTGTTTCGTTTTAGAATGCTGTACGGGATTACGTATGATACTTATGGCAGCAATATTATCTATATGCAAAGGAGTTTGGTTTAAAAGAAACCCATAATCTCTAAGTTGTTGTTGAATCCAAAGGATTTGGGAACAACAACTTGCAGCAGAGATATATTCTGCCTCTGCAGTAGAGGTAGAAACTGTATCCTGTTTCTTACACTGCCATGTCACAAGACGTTCTCCTAGAAATTGACATCCACCCGATGTGGATTTGAAGTCAATACCACATCCGCCATAGTCTGAATCGGAATATGCAGAAAGAGAAAAGTCATCATCATGTGAATACCAAATGCCTAAATTAGGCTTTCCTTTCAAGTATCGGAAAATACGTTGAACGGCCTTCAGATGAGAAACTTTAGGATTTGCCTGATATCTTGAACAAATGGAGACAGCAAACATAATATCTGGACGCGAAGCTGTCAAATACATAAGAGACCCAATCATGGACCGATATTCCTTTTCATCGGTTGATTGATCATCAAGAGCAGGGCCAATCTTTTCAACAAGATCAATGGGTGTAGAAATGGATTTGACATCTGTCATCAGAAATTTCTTTAAGATTTCAGTAACATACTTTGTTTGATGTATGAAAATGCCTGAATCAAGTTGCTGGACTTGCAACCCAAGAAAAAATGCCATTTCACCCATTGAACTCATTTCAAATTTTGAGTTCATAATCTGCTCAAACTCTCTGCATAAGCTTTCATTTGTCGACCCAAATATGATGTCATCGACATACACTTGAACAAGCAACAAATTTCCTTTTACTTTTCTGATAAAAAGAGTGCTGTCAATCTGTCCTCTAGAAAACCCATTTGCAAGCAGATGTTGAGATAAAGTTTCATACCAAGCTCTGGGAGCTTGGTGTAAACCATACAAAGCTTTATCCAACCGATACACATAATCTGGGAATTTAGAGTCTTCAAAACCTGGTGGTTGTTTGACAAACACTTCTTCATGCACTTTCCCATACAAAAATGCGCACTTGACGTCCAACTGATATACTTTAAACCTCATGAAGGAAGCATAAGCTAGAAAAATACGAATTGATTCAAGTCTAGCAACCGGTGCAAACACTTCATCATAATCTAAACCTTCGATCTGAGTAAAACCTTGAACAACTAATCTGGCCTTATTTCGGACCACGATTCCTCGATCATCTTTCTTATTACGAAAAACCCATCGAGTGCCAATCGGATGCACATCTTTAGGTGGTTTCACTAAAGTCCAAACTTGCAATTTCACAAACTGTTGTAATTCTTCTTGCATTGCTTGAACCCAAGAAGATTCAGTCAAAGCAATTTGAACATTTTTTGGTTCAATTTGTGATAAAAAACAAGAAGAAGAATCAGATTTGAGTTGCTGCCGAGTCTTAATTCCTTCTGACACATCTCCAATCACATTCTTTAGAGGATGTCGATACTTAGAATTAATTCGCAATGTAGGAACCGAATCTATATACAAATTATTTCCTAAGTTAGAATCTTCAGGATTACTAACTACTTCATCACTAGAGTCATCAAGAATTGGTTCTTCTAGTTCAGCAGAAGGTTCCTGAAAATTGTTAGTATCGTCAGGATTGGAAGTTGTTTCTTCTTCAACAGTTGTCAAAGGTGAAGAAATTTCATGAGCAATTGAGTCATCAGAAGATTGTGGTGGAGTAAGATGAGAAGTAGAAACTGGTGAAGCTGAAGTAATAATCGGCTCAGCAGGAACAGATGTAACTGGAATAACAAAGTCATCCAAATCGGTAGCAGAAGAAGAAGACACGTCATGCTGAAAAATAGCAAGAGAATTAAAGAATGTGTCGTAATCGCATAACCATTTTGGACCTATGCCATTAGAAGAGGGAGAATGCCGAAGAAATTCAACTTCATAGCATTCCTCTATACGATGTGATACCGTGTTATAAACTCTCTTGTTGTGAGAATTTGTAGAATAACCCAAGAAAAATCCAGATTCAGATTTTTCAGCAAACTTAGGAAGGCGATCCTTAGTTTTCAACAACAAACACGGACATCCAAAAGGTTCCAAAAAATGAATATTCGGTTTCCGATTATTCAGTAATTCATAGCTCGTTTTCTGCTTATCTTTGACCACAAGAACTCTATTTAATACGAAACAAGCCGTATTAACTGCTTCTGCCCAAAAAGTTGTTGGCAACTTTGCATCTGAGAGCATTGTTCTTGCAGCTTCGATCAAAGTTCTGTTCTTCCTTTCAGCAACTCCATTTTGTTGTGGAGTTCGAGGTGCACTAAATTGTTGAGTAATTCCGTGCTGAAGATAAAACATTTCCATTAAGTAGTTCTTGAATTCTGTACCATTATCACTTCTCAAAATTTTCACTTTTAGAGAAAACAAAGTTTCTAATCTCAGAATTAGATACTTGATTTTCTCAGCAGCCTCATCTTTTGTACTAAGGAAGTAAACCCATGAAAATCTGGAGTAATCATCAGTGATTACTAAACAATAGGATTTACCCCCAATACTCCGAACACTTACGGGTCCAAACAAATCCATATGGAGAAGTTCCAAAGGAATGTTAATCAAATTCATCAATTTAGGTTTATGAGACTTCTTAGTTTGCTTTCCCTTTTTACAGGAAATACAGTGATCATTTAGTGAAAAGGTTTGTTTAGGAACCCCAATCACTAAATCATTCTTAACTAAGAAGTTCATTTTCCTAAAGTTAATGTGACCCATTCTTCTGTGCCACAAAATTGATTCCTTTTCTGTAGCTTTTGACAATAAGCAAGTATGCTCTGTAGATCGAGTAATGGTACGCATGTCTAAGACATACATATTCTTTACCCTTGGAGCTCGCATAAGAATCCACTCTTGAGGTACCACAAACCCTGGCTTAAGAATTAAGCACTCTTCATCGTTAAACCAAGTTGACAGTTTCTTGTCACAAACTTGGGAAACACTAAGTAGATTATGTTGAAGTTGTTCAACATAATTTACTTTGTCAAAGCTGATTTCCCCGTTTGAAACAGTTCCCTCACCAGAAATCATGCCACCTTTGTCTCCGGCAAATGCAACAAACCCTCCGTCTTTAACCTTAACATCCTCAAGCAGAGAGAGATTCCTTGTCATATGTCTTGAACAGCCACTATCGATGTACCATATGTTATCAATAGCTCGGGAAGACTGTAAGACATTTGATCAAAAACGGATTAGTTGCTAATGGAGACCCAAGCCTTTGAGGCTATGGGTCGTCCAGTAATGACATCCATGATGAAAACGTCAATTTGTTTCAAATTCCTTTTGATTGACGCATCATGAGATTTTGTTTTCTTCTTTGAAGAAACAGAAGATGTTACTTTCGGTTTTGATGATTTTTCGTGGATAGTTTTTAAATCATCTTTGATTTCAGAATGTTGAGCTTGCTTCGAAATGTCTTTTGAACGTTTTTTAGCAAGCTTGTGACACTCATTGATAAGATGTCCACGAACACTACAATAGAAACATTTTCTTGTTTCATATTGTTTCCGAGAAGTAACCCTTTTATCAGAAACATGAAGTGAAGTCTTACTTGTAGAAGCCTCACATTTAGAATGTGATTTTCTACTTGTAGAAACTTCACTTTTGGTAGAAACAAAGTGAGAAGAAGGAATTTTAGCTTTTGATGAAGAAGTAGATGATTGTGATTTTTGTGGTGAAGAAGATTGTTTCAAAATCTGTTTAACTTGTGTTGGTGTGTCACAAGCTTTTGATTTTTCTTTTAAATTTTTTAAAACACAATCTTTAATCTTGTCACTACATTCACAATCATGCTTCTTCATTTTGGAAGCATCAACTTTGGATTCATCAGCTAGTGAATCACCAACTTTGGAATCATCTTTAAAAGATGATTCTAGAGTCTCACTTGAAGACACCTTTTGATGTGTGTCTTTCAAATCAACCTTTCCTTTTCCATAAGCAAACTCAACATTTGCTTCATCTTTAACTGGCAATGCAGAATAGGTAGTTGGTGGAGGAACAAAATGATATTCAACTTTTGAGTCTTTTGTTTTTGAATCATTTTGATATCCAATACCAGATTTAGATTTAGTATCTAAACGTTGGTTATTGATTATCTCATCAAAAACAACAGCAGATGTTGAAACATTTAGCAATTTTCTTTCAAGATCTAAAAGCATAGAATCAGCATCTGATTTTTCCTTTTTTAATAAATCCATTTCAACCAAATAGCTATTAATAATGGATTGCTGATTGAAATTTTTTGCTTTTAAATCATGTGTTTCAACATTTGTTGACTCAAAACGTTTATTTAAAAGATTATTATTTTCAACCAATTCCTTGTTCTGTATTTTTAACTTTTCATTGTCAGTTAAAAGTTTAGCATTTTGAGTTTGATAAATGCTGATTTGATTCTTCAAATCAGTGCAAGTTGAGCAAATTTGATCAGCAAGGGAAGAATCGACCTCGAAAACATTCGCCATAAATGCTTGGTTATGGGAATACTCATCCACGTGTGCACTCCAATCATAAAACTCATCAGAAGTAGAAATGAGTGCAGAAGACGTAGGAGTAGCAGATGTTTCCTTTGTTTGAGGTTGAGCAGATGAAGAATATGTCTTGGAAGTTGATGGCTTGGTAAAACCAGAAGTAGGAGCTTTATTCTTCTCACACTCTCTTGCAAAGTGACCAAGGTTTTGACAATTGTAACAACGAACTCTTGATTTGTCAAAACCTGGTTTACCTCCCAGTTTATTTTTACCAGTTCTTTGTAAAAACCTTTTAACCCGCCTAGTAAGCATAGCCATATTCCATTGCAAATCCATCTCTTCTAGGTCATCTGGATGCAATTGATCATAATCCTCTTCAACTAACTCAACATTTCCAACTCTTCCAGAAATAAAAGCTTCATATGAAGACAAGAATGCAGTAACAACATTTGCATGGTCTTCAGTCACTCTTGAAACTTGTGGATTAGAATTCTGTTGTTGTTGATGGCTTGAAGTTGGAGAACTTCCAGAACCATAAAAACCAAAACTTGAATAACCACCAGATGTGGTTCCACTTGGATTTCCACTAGAATAAGTTTCAGATCCTGAATATAATGTCGTTGTTTCAGAAGATTTGGTAGTACCAAATTGAGTAAACTGCATCATTTTTCCTGTCTCCTTTTTCTGGAGAGACACATCATACACCTGAAGCTTATTAATTAAATCCTCAAATGCATATTCCCCTAATGACTCATCTTCCATCAAGATATTTGCTTTGATGTCCCATCGAGAAGGCAAGGCTTCAATCAATTTTTCATTGATTTCAAGACGCTCAAGAATCATTCCATGTCTTTTTAACTCACTGATAAGCTGTGAGTACCTAACAATCAAATCGTTAAAAGACTCATTGGGAATACAGGTGAAAACATCCCATTGTTTCTTTAGTAAATCGCATTTGCTCTTTTTCAATTTATCATTACCAGCAAACCGCTTTTCCATTGCTTTGTACAATTCAAAAGCAGTAGACAAATCTTTCCACCCTGCTAAAACATCGCTTGGAAGACTCATTGAAATGATGGATTTGGCCTTCTTATCACGATCATGTTCTTTTCGTTCTTCCGAATTCATCATCTTTAATGATTTAGGTGGAGGATTATCTCGATAAATGCCTTCTGCTCTCGGATGTATATATTGTTCCAATATTGGAATCATCAAGTCAGGATCATACAAAGCAATAAACGATTCAAAACGATATCTCCAGTCATCGTAATCGTTTTGACAAAGAAACTTGGGTGGTTTTGTAGTTGTTCCAGTCTCTTGATCATTTTTCATCATCGTTTGCCAGTTAACATGAGCCATCTTTCCAAGATTAAAACCTTTAATGCTAAATCCGAGAATATTAATATCCGATAATACTAATATCCGTGAATATTAATATCTTGTAAATATTAATATCCGTGAATATTAATATAAGTGAATACTAATATCCGTGAATATGAGTATCCGTTAATACAATTATCCGTGAATACAATATCCGAGAATAACCAAATACTAATATCCGTGAATATTAAAAAACAGTTAGTAATATTTTGAAAATTTTTAATCCGTGAATGTAATACCACTGTTTATGCGACAATAGTATAATTCACGGATACTGTTTATGAGACAATAGTAATATTCATGGAGTATATATACTCACGGAATTCTGAATTCACGGAAAATGTTAATTCACGGAAGATGATTTCCAGAATTTTCAAAATGATCTAGATTCTTCAAAACAGACTTGTTTTTGATGAAACTTGATGCAATGTGCTCGGAATTCAATTTCCGACACTCAGAAACGATCAATTTGAACTTTGAACGTCAAAGTTTCAAACATGCAGAAAAGACGTGAACTCCTGGTATGTTTCTTGATCAACGCGTCATCATAGAGTAAATGTGAATGAATTCAGAAGAGATTCTATATCAGAAATCACTTGTTAACACCTTCAGAATGACTTTGACGCTGTTTCAAATGATTGTAACACTAGACATCACTGTAACTTCTTCAAATCTTCATCTTCACACTTTAATTCACACAAATGTTCTAATTTCTTATCCTTTGGCTCTGATTCCACTTGTGAGAGTCCTCGGATCAGAATACGCAAACTAGAACGTATGTATATTCGTGCGGAATACAAATATACACAATCACAATGTGAATTATAGTAAAGAAGAAAGAGAATAAATGTATCCAACAAGAAATATTGATTTGTATTGCAATATCAATCTTTCATATACAAGAAGTCAAAAATACAAGTGAATGTCTACAAGTGATCTCTAAAAATCTCTCCAAAGGAACATACACAAACTGACTTCAACTATGCTATTTATAGACGACTAACTACGACAATGCCAAGTATAATCCGTGAATAAGAATTCACGGAATTACACCGTCCGTGAATCCAAGCATTCACGGAATGCAAATGTCGAATCAGGCATTCACGGACAATCCATTATTGTCGAATCATTAACATTCACGGACACTCATCTATTGTCGAATCTTTAACATTCACGGATAACCTAATCACGGATTAACACTTGAACAAAAATTAAGTATTAATCAAAACATGTCTTTACAACAACTGTTTACAAACGTATTTGGTTAAACAAACTGTATTTGCAAACATAGAAACCTGTGAATTCACGATGAATAGGATGCCAACTTTTGACAACTGGATTTCTTCTATATAACTGAAATTGTTTAGTCATATTTACGAAATCTACTTTTGTAAACTTAATACTTTTAACTTGTATGATTCAAGGAATCGTAAACTTTGTAACTAATACATTTGGCATCTTAATATATTATGTTCTGTTGTAATCTTAAGCTCTGATACGTATGCATGTACCGTGTATTGTGGCACTCCCCATACTTAGATAAATGCTTCCGCTAAAACAAAATCGACGAATTTGGGGGTGTTACAGATTGGTATCAGAGCCATTGGTTATAGCGAACTAGATTTCTTAGGTGACTTAGAGACCTTAGAGACCTAGATTATAGCCTTGGCTAGAACACACATGCATACACACATTTGCATACGTTTAACTAATCTACGACTCATCGATACGAGAAATCCATTATTTGAACCGTGCTACATTCGATTCGTTCAAACTCGCTCAAATCTCATGAGAACCTGATCGTATTAAGTGGTTGATGAAAAGAAGTATGTATTTAGCATCTTATAATGACGCCTGGCCAACGTGATAATATTATACTAAGTACATATGGGCGTTTCATAGTCGCAAGATACGTGATGGGGATCTTGTCAATCCTTTTTTAATGTTCTCTAACTAAAAACATGTGAAACTTTATTCTTCACCTCCTTTTTCATTGGCATTGACTTCTGCACTCCTTCATCGCAGAACGTCATCATGCCACCTAAACGAAGAAATACCCGAAACAGTCGTCGAGCGCCTACACCTCCTGTCGTCGAAACTACCGAACAGATCATCGAACGACGTGTGGCTGAAGCAATTGCCCAGTACGAGGCAAGCCGCAATCGTGATAACGTGGTGCACAACAGTGGAACCACTCCTGTCAACAGCGAAACTCCTACGAATACCCAACAGGGGTGTTCGTACAAAACTTTCCAGGCTTGCAAACCAAGTACCTTCACCGGGACTGAAGGGGCCATCGGCCTAGTCCACTGGATCGAGAAGATGGAATCGGTCCTCGACATCAGCGACTGCACTACCAACAACGTAGTGAAATATGCCACCTGTACTCTAGCTGACAGGGCATTAACCTGGTGGAGCGCTCAGGTCCAGATTATTGGACGCTCAGCCGCTTACTCCATGACCTGGGAAACTCTGAAACAAATGATGATGGAGGAATTTTGCTCTCCCAACGAGATCCAGAAACTCGAGACCGAACTCTGGAACATACAGATGACCGGCGCTGAAATTACCGGTTATACAACTAGATTTCAAGAGCTTGCACGACTTGTGCCCCACATGGTGACTCCTGAGAAGGAACGCATCAAACGATACATCAGGGGATTGGCCCCATAGATCAGAGGCATGGTTATGTCCTCCAAACCCACCACCTTTAGGAGCGCAGTTGACCTGGCTCAGAGTTTGACCGACGACGCCATTCTGATTGGCACGTTGAAAGATGCTACTGGGAAGGATGAACCGAGCAGCACTGAGATCGTTGGTCACGGGGGAGAAAAACGGAAATGGATCAACGAGGGAAACAGCAACCAGAACCAAGAAAACAAGAAACCTATGGGTAATCATGGGAAAACCGGTACTTCTAATGCAAATCAGGACGATTATCAGTTGCAGTTAGAGGATGAGGTGATCAGACTTAGAAAGATAGAACAGCTGTATTTGGAACAACAACAAGCTAGGTTGACTCAGCAGAGAGACATTGGTTATCAGTTTCCTTCGTCTCAACAACAGAAAAAGTTGTGTTCGTTTAAGACATTCAAGGCTAGTGGTCCAAAAGAATTCGAAGGAGGCAATGATCCTACAATGACTCTGAATTGGTTAAGGGATACGGAGCGAAAGTTTGAAGTGTGTCGGTGTGAGGAGGAATTAAGAGTTGGATATGCAGTGCAATTGTTGAAAGGTTAGGCCATGAATTGGTGGGATTCTATAACTGCACATCTGACACCGGAGCAGAGATCGAGTATCCGTTGGGAAGATTTTCATAATGAGATTTGTAAATAATTCTGTTCGGAGTTCGATATGATTAGGATTAGGCAGGAGTTTTTGGATTTGCAGTAGACTGTGCAAATGACTATGGATGAGCTTTTTAATCAATTTACAGAGAAGTTACATTTTGTTCAGCTATGGGTTCCAGACGAGAGGACAAGGATTACTCATTTTGTTAAGAAATTACCCCCAGATTATCGGACGTCCGTGAGGTTGGCCAATACTTTGATACAGGCTTTTACTTTAGCTAGGTCGGTGGATGGTGATTTACGGGCAAGAGAAAAGTTGATTAAGTATAAGGCTTCGCATCAGTCCAAAAGTAATTCTTCTGGGAATAAGGGACATAACCGGAGGATTGAGTTTAGTGATAATTCAATAAGTA
The DNA here is from genome assembly GCA_963422505.1 of Pseudognaphalium luteoalbum. Lineage (NCBI taxonomy): Eukaryota > Viridiplantae > Streptophyta > Magnoliopsida > Asterales > Asteraceae > Pseudognaphalium > Pseudognaphalium luteoalbum. The sequence goes on from OY730194.1 coordinate 66,546,904, forward strand.
GTAATCCTGGTGTGCAAATTGTAAGTCGAGACATTCGGGTCCATGTACTTCTCAGACATCAAGGTGTATTAAATGTGGATCGTTGGGGCATGGTATTAGAGACTGCATTTTTCCTCAGTTTGTATGCTGGAACTGTCAGAAGGAAGGACGTCGGGTAGGGCAATGTCAGGAAAACGTAAGGCAAGGACGTCAAGACATTTAGCTGGAAGCTCGGGTTCAGGTTCAACGGCGTCAGTTGGGCAGAAAAGGAAGAATATTCCACCGGCGACTGGTAGAGCATTTCAGATGACTGTGGGAGAAATGCTTGGTCTGGACAACGACATGATAGGTATATTCTATGTTTACTTTGTTTATAACATATAGTAATGTGATTAGAGTTGTATGACAATAGGAGATTTGAGTATGTTTAGTTTATTTGGGTGTAATTGGATTTCGGGGACGAAATCCTCTAAGGGGAAACATTTGTAACACCCGGTTTCTGGGCCTGGAAATAAACGGTTGTTTTAATAATGGGAAATATTTTAAATGGTTTATTTGAAAATAAACAAGTAAAAGAGCCTCAGGTTTTATTGTGACTAGTAGAAATTTACTTGTTTTAAATTAATAAAGTTGACAGTAAAATAAAATATTTTGACTCGCGAGTATTTTCAGGTTCCAGACAATAGAATTAGAAGGGGATAAAATTTATATCAATTAAAAGTTGAGGCGGTGGGGAGTCGACCTATTTTCTCAGACCTTCTTCATATTTCTTTTGTTTGCTTATACTTTCAATTACTCTCTCTCAAAAACTATTTCAAAAAATTTAATTGATTAAGATGTGATTTGGATTCAAGTTCAAGAAAATCATATTATCATCATCTTCATCTTATTAACATAAAGATTGAGTATTTCATATTTTATCTTGAGTTTGATTTGATAAAGGAAATTATTAGGGTTTATGAATTTTGAAAAGAAATTGTTAGATAGGATGTTTGTTACTGATTTTATGATGATATTTGATGATTGTATGAAGATATATTGTTAGAATTAGCTTGTGTTCTTCATGTTTGAATGTCAAAGTTAGGGCTTGGTGAATTTATAGGTTAGATGATGATGCATGATTGAAATTCATGTTATAATTACTTATTAGATGTTATAATATGTTTGTAGTTAAAGTTGTGGTCAAATATTGAGTGAATTCGTATATTGAAGATGAAGTTTTGTAAAATTGGGTTTTTGGTTCGTGGTGTTTAGTTGCAGAATGTGCAGGTCTGGACGACCATTGGAATCCGGCGGATTCAAGGGAATCCGGCGGATTCTGGCCAGTTTTGGGTACCGGATTCAGGTTAAATCCAGCGGATTCAGGGGGCGGATTCGTTAATATTTTTCTAGTCAATTTGAATCCGGCGGATTCACGGTGAATCCGACGGATTCCTTTGTTAGACAGAAGTTAAATTTATTTTTTTTGAGTACTTATACTTGTGATAATTGATAGTATATCACATTTATAATGTGATTAGTATATATATGATGTTGATCTTAAGAATACATGTTTTAAAGAATTATTTATGTGATTGAATAAGTTTTGGAATAAGATACTAATTTATTATTATTGTATTCTCAGATAAGCAGGCGGTAACTCAGTAATATAAGACCACTGAGTTGAAGGACTGGTCATCTTGGTGAGTGGTTACTGTAATCCTCGGTTCAACTCAGTTGTAACGGGTTTGGTTACAACGGGTAAACCAGGATAGTTTTTGATATATTATGTTATTGTTGTTTGGTTTATATTGTGATATTGATTAGTTGATTTGTAGTTGCTGATTGTTATTGGTTGTTAATTGTTGGTTGTTTGGTTGGTTGACTATGTGGTTGATTCAGAGGTCAACGTTGGTTGGTTGGGCTTGTGTACTACTGTGTAGCTGTCTGGGTCTTCCGATACACATAGTTGAGGATGTACTTATGTCAGTGAAGGTAGTACTCAAGCTATCGGTAGGTTTCTGTGATGGTATACCAGGAACCTCCGATCCTCTTGACGATACTTGCTTATGTGTTTATTTGTTGCAGTTTATTAGTTGTAAGACTTGTTGCTTGTGGGTTGAACTGTCGGTTACAGTTCCATTCACTTAGCATGAGCTAATCCCCTTGTTGCACCCGCAACCGTCGGTTTAGTGTCGTTGCGATTCCTAATGGTGATGTGGGCGCAGCAGGGGTTTTAAAATTTATATTTTGCTGGGCTTAAATTATACGTACTACCTACTTTGGTTAGTAAGCGGTAAGTATGACCTAAGATCGTTCTATGAATCCAAACGTGTGCGCGATTAAAGCTAGTGCTTTCGGTAGGAGATATTTAGGATGGAACAAAGTAGGTATGTTTGGGGGTTTTAAACTAAAGACAGGTAATTAAAATGCAGAAAAGTAAATTACAGGAAAACAAATAAAGATAAACATGTGATTGCTGAGATTTCGATAATTAATGTTTCAGGATGACAGATAAATAGGGACAATGCTAAATGTAATGGTCTAAACTATCAGGTGTAAACTCTAGAACCCTACCAAATAAATTTCCCATTGGCATGTCACTAGGAACTAGGTTATAAAGATTCTGATCGGAGCAATACGCAAACTTCCAATACTTATCTAGTTAAAAGATAAACAACCTATCTTGGCTTGACGCCGAGGTGCATGAATCAGTAGCGTATCGTCTCATAGGTCCGACCTTTCTTAACCCCTAAAATAGTTTAGTATTTCATTAGCATGAAAATTAATAACTTTGTATGTTTTGACCGCTGATTGTGTAAGACTTAATGTTTTAAGGTATTTAAATCACTAGGATATTATCCTTATTCCTAAGTCTTGTTTTATACATTAAGGCTGGGTTACTTCAACTTATGACTTGAGTCCTCCTTTTCAAACCGTTATACATCCCTAGATTATTCGCAGTTTATAAAAACGTGTTTCATATGCAGGCCATGCCTTTCAGTAATCGGACAGTGTACTTTACATGGTAGTTCGACTGCTTCTTACATCAGACATGCGGTCAGGAGTAATTGACGGTGAATGTGACACTCTAAACTAACTAAATGTAAAGCGATGCATAAATGTAAACCTAATATGTACAATGAGTGGGTTCATTGTGTCTTACTTGTTGCATGTCATGGGCACAAATAACTACTTACCATAATTAAGGTTGATCAAGTACTAATTACTAGGTTGCAGTCACGTGGATAACTGGAAAGAGTACTCCATAAATTAAACTGAAGTTCATAAAGTCTTAACGATACAAAGGTCATTAATTCCTATTTTATCTGAACGCGTTTTTGAAAATTATTTTATTGTGCATTGATTTTCGTAGGATATACCAGTTAGTTGTGAAGTTGTATTATACTTTCCGAATTCCAACTGTTAAACCAGAGCTGATTCCAGTGATGTAACTACCTTCGGTCGTTTATCGACTTCCATACATTTGTACTCCATATAAAATGTTTCCAATACTATATCAGATAAACTGTCGAATAGGGGTCGTTACATCACGTTTACAATTGTCGTACACTTAATTATATAACGTCATCTTACTTATAATTATCTATATCATCAACAATCACAATAATAAACTACTCGCAATTCATGGCAATAGAAAAATCACATACCAGGCAATAATACATATTTAAAATATGAAATAAAACAAGTATGATAAAGGTTTTGATATCACCCGGAAATAAATACGCAGCAGCGTATTATTATGACTGATAACTCATTCACACGTACAAAGATGAATCTCCAAACTCCTAACGTTCGCTCTAACCTCTATATTAATCCGTAGATTAATTACAATAACCCTAGACTAAAATATAAGAGATTTTTAGAGTGAGAAAGTGAAAATGGAAGAATGAGAGTGTAAGTATGCGTGTGAATATGAGTGTGAATATGAGAGAGTATATGAGTGTATGAGTGTCTTGAAATGAGAGCTAGGGGCTGCCTTTTATAGAAGAAATTTGGCTCAAGTTAGCACCCCAAAGCTCATAATAGCAAAAGGTGGAAAAGGTAGTGGCACCAAGTACAAAAGGCGAAAAAGGTAGTGGCACCAGGTACGAAAAGCATGTAAAGATCTAGCACCGGGTACAAAAAAAGACAAAAAAGAGCAATCCGTGCGGGTGAGGGGCTGGCAGCCCGCGGCGGCTGGCACCACCCCGCACCGGTTCGCTGTCCGTTGCTTCGTTTCTCGATTCGTGCGTGTTTTCTTCGTTATGCATCCATTTGCGTTGATTATTTTTGCGTTGGATTCGTAATTCAAAAATGAAGCTTTTGATGAAAACACATCCGAAAAATATGTCTCTGAACTTTAGATGTGTCGTACGAATCATTTGGATCTTCCGGAGTGCGTAGAATCTTCATTCTTCGTCCGTTTTTTGTTGATTCTTCTTCTGTTGGATTTGTAATTTGAAAAAGAACATCTTAGGTCAAATAGATGTTGGTGATGGGCTCTTTGGTCTTGAAATCTTGTCTTGATGTCTGGAATCTGCAAATGTGCGTGGAATCTTCGTTTTCTGTCCGTTTTGCTTGATTTTCATCATGCAACCTTGTTTTTACCATCTTGACATAATATTACAGATTTGTAAGGTTTTTGAGTTAAAGTGCCAAGAATTGTTCCAGAATGAGAGAGATATCGATAGTAAAAATGTGACTTTTTACGCGATATCAAGTATCCCACACTTAGAACTTTGCTTGTCCTCAAGCAAACTCATTCTTAAAAGCTTCTGGAATGATTCTAATTGCATCAGTTTTTAGAGATACCTCTTTTTTTCAAAGAATATAAAGTTACTGTTATGATAGAGTTTTTACCGGAAACTAAGGGTTTATTGAACTTGATACCTTCTTCGAGCAACATGATGATCATGACCAGGCAATTGCAGCATTCTCGTCATAGGCTTGATCGAGAATCAAATCTCCATCACTTTTGATGAGGACGGTATTATCCTTTCGAGATATCTTGGAAGGAATCGGGTGTTTTTGGTGTGAAGAAGGTGTGAGGGTTTTCCTGGTATTTTCTCGAAACTTTTCTTGAGAGAGTTTCTCTGGAATTTCTCAGATTTTGAAAGGACTACATAGCCTTTTTCTTTGGAATTTTCCTTTTCTTGGCCCTTTTTCTTGATCCTTGGGCTTTTTTTTTTTTTGAGCAGCTTCTGCTGAATTTCTTTTTCTTGGAGCTCCTTTTACGGATGATGTTCATCCTTTGGGGAACGCTCCGATATAAGCTTTTTGCTGAGTTTCTTTTCTTGGAGCTCCTTTTACGGACGATGCTCATCCTTTGGGGAACGCTCCGATGGCTTTGTGTTAGGCTGCAGAAGTCTTGGAAAATCAAGAATATCTTTGAGAATTCGTTGGATAATGAATCTTCTGTAGGTTCGGGACGAATCTTAGGAGGTTTTAATTGGGTGTGAAGAGTGAGTGTTGAGTGGGTGGATGTTTGATGGTGGAAGGGTGTTTGGATTCCTTAGAAGTTATCAAGGTGGATTGTACCTATGGCACTCAACGGTGTGATCTCGAAATGTATTACAAGAGCAAGTTCTAATTCAAATGCATACATCGACGCCTAGCCATGTGTTGCCCTTTTCGTCTGTATCTTATTCTTAAAACAGTTTTGTTTCGTTGTCAAAACTCGTTCCTTGCTGTAATTTATAATTTTGAAAGATAGGATTTCTAAAGAACGATGTTTTTGAATCTGAAAATTTTGAAATTTTATCCATTTTTAGCCTTTTAAGAAAATGTTGTTTGACTTACGGACAAGAGGTAAAAACTTGCGGTTGAAGGCCGTATATCCCACACTTAGAGGAACATTGTCCCTAATGTTCAAATCTATTTGTTGAGTACCTCTTGTTGAAATATCCCACACTTAGAGATTCTACTTATTATTGGGTTGTTTCGTAGTGTGGTTTTTATGATCCCACACTTAGTGTTTGGAATATCGGATGAGGTAATCAAAACGGGTAGAGGGTTTTGGAATGGTGTACCGCTTTTGCTGTGCATGTTATCGGCTCCTTGTTGGAAGGTTGCTGGTCCGTGGCTTGTAGCTTATGGCTCTCGGCATTCTTCATTGCGTGGTCCACAGTCCTCCCTTGCTTAGGTCTTCAATAGTTTTTCAAATAAACCACTCAATTCAATCAAGTAATAGCTGCTGATAAGAAAAGTAAAGTAATAAAATGATAAAGTAGTAACTAGATAGATGTGATGTCTATGCATCCATAGTACATCAAATACACATAATAATAAAGTCTTGGTAGAAAATAGAAAGAAGTAAGAAGGCGGAGCAATCTATTGCTCGGCTGGTGGTGGTACTGCAGTCGAAGATGCTATGGGAGATGTTTCATCTGATGAAGAGTCATCATGCTGATAGTAGGTGCCCTTATCTGATGCATCCCTACCATCCTCTGCGTCTGGTGTACCCATGGTGAATATCCCGTCATGTATCAACTGATCAACAAACTCCCCTGCTGGCATGCCAAAGCTATAGAGTGGAGTCTCATGTATCCCCTGCTGAGAGTGCAATCTGAATAGATCGGTCTGTCTATGAGAAGATACTGGAGCAATCGGTGCAGCTGCAGGGCTAGTGCTCCTGAGAATCCTATGACTCTGAACAAAAGTGGCTCGAGTAGGGGCTCTGGATATCCTACTGCTACTCGAGACCTATCCTCTAGCTGAGCCGATGACTGAGGGAATCTGCTGTCTCTGAAGGGGGATCTGTGCTCGTGGTGCCTGTGGCCTGAGTGGAACTGTCTGAGGTGGTAAACCATGGCCATGGACTGGATGTCAGCGAGGTGCTGGAGTAGGAGCTGTAGGGGGATACAAATGTGGTGGGGCTCGGCCCATCCCTCACGGTATGTCCGGAAGTGGGCTCACTGGTATCCCTGCGATCTGCTGCCTCATAGCTCTATAGCTTCTGACTTGCATCTGCATCAGCCAGTACCAGTAATCGGGTCCTGGGTGTGTCCCGTAATGGTATATGTAAGCTGGTATCTGAGCTCTAGGGGCTGGGACAGAAGGTCCTGACCTAGTAGGCTGTGTTGGTGCATCTGGGACATCAGAATCTTGTGCCTCCTCATCTGAATCGGAGTCTGAACTTCGGGCCTCTCTCGGTTGCTTCCTCTTCCTGGATTCCCTGGGTAGGACTAGACCTACTACCAATGTATCAATACTCTCAGGGTCTGATGATCGTGCCCTGATGTAAACGGTACCATCCTTCAGAATCCTAAGTATATCCATTTTCCTTAGAAAATTATAGTCTATTGGTTGGGCACTCCATCCTGGCAGGCTTTTAAATTTTACTATCTTCGTCGTCCTAATGAATCCCATTTTCCGAATCAACCTAGTAATTACTGGGCCCATGAATGATCTTCTTGCACCAAACTCTTTTTCTTCCAAAATCCGTTGGGCAACTAGATGGGCAACCTGAATGTTTCTCCTCTCGAGGATACATGCCATCATGATAACATCAAACTCAGACACTCGGCCATTAGACGTAGGTTTCCCATCAAGTGAACAAGCCAGTAGTTTATGCAAAATCTGCATAACTGGGTCTGTGAGCTGGGTAGCTTTAATACCCGAGAAATATGGCTTTGGTGACCAGTGACTCCATGCCTCTGTGGTAGTAGTCGTGAAAGAAATCATGGTGGCTCCATCAGTAAACAGGGGTGAATCTATCTCTTCTGGAGTATAGAGATCTAGGTGACGTGCAAACTGAGCCAATGACAAGGTGAACAGGCTCCCCATATATCTAAACGTGATCACCCCGTCTCCAACTCTACTCCCTGGCTCAAATGTATAGGAGGTCATGAACTCGGTGATCATCTCCATATACACCGGTTCGTCAATGCTGAACAATCTCTTGAAAGACTCAAACTGCTGACCCTCTATTGAGTAACTGAGTAGACTCTCTAATTTCTGTCTGAATCCTAATATCTGTAGCTTTTCCCAATCTACATATCTAAAACGACCAAAAGGTTTATCTCTTCATATTCGTGCCATCCGGTCGTATGCTGGTGTTGCACTAAGGTATGCAAGAGATCCTGTAAGTGGACGTGTTGGTTTTAGCTTTTTCTTCTTCGGCGACATAGTACCTGAGAACATGAGAAATTTAAAGTAATAGGTCTTAAGAAAGGTGGAATTTAAAGCGCTTCCCGAATTTTCTAATGGAAAATTCGAAATGAGGGCTTTAAATTCTTGACAGTTCAAAGATTACAGTAAATATCAAATGCCCCCAAGTAACAATAGTAAGGCAATCATCAATGTGTGAAAACATATAGTCAGGGGATGGCGGTAACTAACTTGTGAATTAATGCCATTTACAAAGTCTGGTGTTTAGCCAAATTTGAAACGTCATTATTTCATAGTTTATAGTCTCATTGTATGTTTTTGACTTTTAAAAGTTCAACTTGAAGTAAGGTTTTTGAATAGAAATCGCAATTAATTTATATTTAAAAATGCAATACTTCAAGTTGACTTTTAGGTCAAAACTTACTTCGGACGATAATTCCAATTTGTCCGCATACCAAAATTATAACCTAAACATGTAACATTAATTTTATAGGCATTTTCCTACTAGATAATAAGCTAGGTCATGCACAAAAAATTATGTCATCCATGTGTTGGGTTTTATTCAAGACTTTTGTTTCTATTAACATTGCTTATTTTGACTAGTCAAACAAGTACAAGTGTCTTAGTAAGCAAGAGTTTTCAAGTGATCTTAATTTACTATTCTAATCATGCATGCTAGTTAACTTTTTGTTGACTTTCAAAAGTCAAATTTGCTAATCCTAATTTATCCGCATTATGCAATTAACATAGGGCAATCATTTAAAACACCACAATTACTTAAATATCTAACAACTAGCACTTAATCAAGCTAATTTCATTACTAGGTTAAGGTACATCTTCTTGAAAGATCCAAACTAGCATGAATTACCAAGGGTAAGTGGTAGTAGCATGTAGTTTCTAAGCATTCAACCAAGAAAAACACTAATTCCTAGTTACTACCTTAGCTAACTTCATAGAAGAAGACATTTTAAGTTCAAAGTGGGTTTTTCATGATCATACCTTGTTTTAGTGTGTTATGCTTCAAAACGAACGTACAACCGAGAATATCATGCAATGAGGAGTTCAAAAGGACATGAAATTAGAGAGGTTGGTGAAGATTGGGTGGTGATCCATGGAGTGGTGATAGTGGCCGGTTTTTAGGGTGAGGGAGGAAGTAGAAGAGAAGTTTTTGAGTTATTTTTGAATTATGGGATCAAATGGAAGGCTTGTGGTCCATGAGAATATTTGTCATACTCCCATGTACCATATTCCTTACATGGTCCCCTATGTACTTCTAAGTACTTCCCTAGATTAATTTCTAATGTCCCACTAATAATGATTACGAATCCTAAACGTATTTATCGTAATTACTTACTTGTTAGTCTTTCGTTACGTTATAAACAATTTAAGAAGCGCGTAAATTTTTGTGGAAAAACAATCCTAAGATATTAAACTTAAATTATTATTTGGGTGTTTTAAAATTAGTTGTCTGACGTGGACTTGTTGAATGTACATGTTTCGGCTAAAAGCTTAACGTTGTACGTTCTTGTTGTCGCGCACGTGTTTTCAGGCAAAAATTTAAAAACTTTTTTTTTTCAAAGGAAACTTTCAAAATTTTATTATATTACTATATTTATACTAAAATATGCTCATTTAAAGTCGCGAGCTTTGACCTTTTTCGGAAGGAATTGTTTTAAGATTCGTTCCGATCCCTCCATAGGGAAAGGGTCGAGATTTGCTCCCTTAAGCGAATGTTTTTTATCACAAAACATTTTGAAAGTTCCAAAATGGTGTTATAAACAAAATAGTAATGACAATTCTCTAATCCTAGCACTTCTCGTTCTTCGTATCCTAAATTGATAAGATCACCAATTAACTTATTGTACGCCTTCCTTATCTTTTTAGGGTTTGACAAACCGACGCGTGGACCTTGATCTTTGTAATTAAGATCGTGAGTGAGTTTATTCATGACTTCCAGAAATGCATTCTCTTCCTGTGAATCAGGTTCTCCGGTTGTAGACTTAACTATCCTACAGAGTTCACTGATTGTGGATTTTTGTACGAAAGTGAAAGGGTATTTGGTAAAGGCAAAGGTTCGAGTAAGCTTAACGTGAAGGTCAACAAAGAAAGGAATTTTACCAGGAATGATGATAGAAATCATCGGATCTCGTTCTTCCCAGAACTCAAGTTTGTTGATCATCGCGGCGACACTGTGATTGATTAACATCATAGATGTTGGAAGAAAATCCATGTCGGCGAGTGATTCAAAAAGTAGATCTAAATCTGCTATAAACTTTAGTTCTTGGTCTCTGAAATTTGTAGAAGTGCTTTCGCATTCATGATTTGACATGCGAAGAAGGAATTCTACTTGTTTTTCTAATTTGGCTATCGTTTCTCGTTGTTCGTAGGAATACGGGAGATTGGCATAGGTTAACTGCCTGATGAATGCTTTATAGACATCTACCCTACGGGGAGGATTGAAAGAAGCACCGAGGTGGCATTCTTCAAAACAAGGTTGTTCCGGCTCGGCTGATGGAACCTTGTCCACCACTCGGTAAATGGTGTATTGGTGTTTGTGTGAAATGAATGGAAAGATGCCGTAATTCCGAGAATCGAGTTTGGTTTGGGTGTACACCGATGTTTCAGGAATGAGGGTGATTAGGTCACAAGACTTCGGAGGTTTTTCTTCAAACTTATCTTCAGGAAAATAATCGAAGTGGGAAGAATTTTGTAAATCAGGTAGGTGTAAAGTTGGCGAGTGATCTTCTCGAGATGATGTAAGGTCATGTAACTGGTCCGTGTCATCAAAATCCAGGCAATGTTTTGGAATTGAAAGTGAGGTCCTATATTCTTCTTGGGTGTCGGAGATTTCCTTGGTTTTAGAGGAAGAAGGTGAAAATAAATCATATCCTAACTCTTTTCTAAGTAGTCAAAGAATTCCGTATCATCCGTTGAAATGAAGCAGGAAGTGGGTTTTCGAGTTGTCATTTTTAAAGTTATCCTAGCTAAATAACAATTAATTAATACTAATTACTTAAATTAACTTTCGAAAGATTTCTAAGAAGATTTCAATCGGAAGGGTCTCCTAAATATTACTACTTAAGGCGGCTTTGAATCGTACGTTTGTGATTCCCCGGCAGCAGCGCCAAAAACTTGTTGCACCCGCAACCGACGGTTTAGTGTCATTGCGATTCCTGATGGTGATGCGGGCGCAGCAGGGGTTTTAAAATTTATATTTTGCTGGGCTTAAATTATACGTACTACCTACTTTGGTTAGTAAGCGGTAAGTATGACCTAAGATCGTTCTATGAATCCAAACGTGTGGGCGATTAAAGCTGGTGCTTTCAGTAGGAGATATTTAGGATGGAACAAAGTAGGTAGGTTTGGGGGTTTTAAACTAAAGACTGGTAATTAAAATGCAGATGAGTAAATTACAGGAAAACAGATAAAGATAAACATGTGATTGCTGAGATTTCGATAATTAATGTTTCAGGATGACAGATAAACAGGGACAATGCTAAATGTAATAGTCTAAACTATCAGGTGTAAACTCTAGAACCCTGCCAACTAAATTTCCCATTGGCATGTCACTAGGAACTAGGTTATCATGATTCTGATCGGAGCAATATGCAAACTTCCAATACTTATCTAGTTAAAAGATAAACAACCTATCTTGGCTTGATGCCGAGGTGCATGAATCAGTAGCGTATCATCTCATAGGTCCGAACTTTCTTAACCCATAAAATAGTTTAGTATTTCATTAGCATGTAAATTAATAACTTTGTATGTTTTGACCGCTGATTGTGTAAGATTTAATGTTTTAAGGTATTTAAATCACTAGGATGTTATCCTTATTCCTAAGTCTTGTTTTATACATTAAGGCTGGGTTACTTCAACTTAAGACTTGAGTCCTCCTTTTCAAACAGTTATACATCCCTAGATTATTCGCAGTTTATAAAAACGTGTTTCATATGCAGGCCATGCCTTTCAGTAATCGGATAGTGTACTTTACATGGTAGTTCGATTGCTTCTTACATCAGACATGCGGTCAGGAGTAATTGACGGTGAATGTGACACTCTAAACTAACTAAATGTAAAGTGATGCAGAAATGTAAACCTAATATGTACAACGAGTGGGTTCACTGTGTCTTACTTGTTGCATGTCATGGGCACAAATAACTACTTACCATAATTAAGGTTGATCAAGTCCTAATTACTAGGTTGCAGTCAGGTGGATAACCAGAAAGGGTACTCCATAAATTAAACTCAAGTTCATAAAGTCTTAACGATACAAAGGTCATTATTTCCTATTTTATCTGAACGCGTTTTCGAAAATTATTTTATTGTGCATTGACTTTCGTAGGATATACCAGTTAGTTGTGAAGTTGTATTATTCTTTCCGAATTCCAACTGTTAAACCAGAGCTTATTTCAGTGATGTAACTACCTTCGGTTATTTATCGACTTCCATACATTTCTACTCCGTATAAAACGTTTCCAGAACTATATCAGATAAACTGTCGAATAGGGGCCATTACATCATATTTACAATTGTCGTACACTTAATTATATAACGTCATCCTTACATATAATAATCTACATCATCAACAATCACAATAATAAACTACTCATAATTCATGGCAATAGAAAAATCACATACCAGGCAATAATACATAATTAAAATATGAAATAAAACAAGTATGATAAAGGTTTTGATATCACCCGAAAATAAATGCGCAGCAGCGTATTATTATGACTGATAACTCGTTCACACGTACAAAGATGAATCTCCAAACTCCTAACGTTCGCTCTAACCTCTATATTAATCCGTAGATTAATTACAATAACCCTAGACTAAAATTTAAGAGATTTTTAGAGTGAGAAAGTGAAAATCGAAGAATGAGAGTGTAAGCATGAGTGTGAATATGAGAGAGTATATGAGTGTATGAGTGTCTTGAAATGAGAGCTAGGGGCTGCCTTTTATAGAAGAAATTTGGCTCAACTTAGCACCCCAAAGCTCATGATAGCAAAAGGTGGAAAAGGTAGTGGCACCAAGTAAAAAAGGCGAAAAAGGTAGTGGCACCAGGTACGAAAAGCATGTAAAGGTCTAGCACCGGCTGTGTGGCTGCCGCCGGCGTCTGGCAGCACCCCGCACCGGTTCGCTGTCCGTTGCTTCGTTTCTCGATTCGTGCGTGTTTTCTTCGTTATGCGTCCGTTTGCGTTGATTCTTTTTGCGTTGGATTCGTAATTCAAAAATGAAGCTTTTGATGAAAACAAATCCCAAAAATATGTCTCTGAACTTTAGATGTGTCGTACGAATCGTTTGGATCTTCCGGAGTGCGTAGAATCTTCATTCTTCGTCCGTTTTTGTTGATTCTTCTTCTGTTGGATTCGTAATTTGAAAATGAACATCTTAGGTCAGATAGATGTTGGTGATGGGCTCTTTGGTCTTGAAATCACGTTTTGATGTCTGGAATCTTCAAATGTGCGTGGAATCTTCATTTTCGGTCCGTTTTGCTTGATTTTCATCATGCAACCTTGCTTTTACCATCTTGACATAATATTACAGATTTGTAATGTTTTTGAGTTAAAGTGCCAAGAATTGTTCCAGAATGAGAGAGATATCGATAGTAAAAACGTGACTTTTTACGCGATATCACCCCTCGTTGTTGAATCTTTTGCAGATATTTGGTTAAGCTTTTGATGTAGTTCGGGTTATAGATGTAATGAAGGGGTGTTTGACTAAGCTGGCGCAACTCTGATCTTTTGGTTACTATGGTTTGGAAAGTTTTAATAACACCCGTTTTGGTAACATGTAATGTAATTAAATATTCAGAAGATGTCTTTTGATATATCTATATGTGTAAGTATAAAATGTTGGTTTGTAAATGTTGTTCAAATGTTTTGGGAATGCGCTTCAATGTTTATTATAAATATATGTTGATTAAAATGTCGGGTGTTACACAAGTGCCGCCTAACCAGCGACACTTACCCAAGTGACGCCTAATCTAGCGTCACTTACCCTTAGTGCCGCCCAATTATTCGAATTTCTCATTTAGCGTCACTTGACCCAGTGTCGCCTGAACCAAGTGTCGCCTATAGCGACACTACCCCTAAGTGACGCACAGAGTGACGCCCCTAAGTGATGCCTAAAACAGAAACTTCAAAACTAGTTACACACTAAGTGTCGAACTCACTCAACTTCAATACTTGTATGCTATACAACACTCGAAACATATACTTGGAAAGTATACAATGAAACAACACATAATAATATTGATTTAAGATTATTGTTACAAACTTTCACCAATAGGTCGTACATGTTTTTGATTAACAAATTTGAACTACTATTTGGACATACTAGTGATGAACTAGCTTTAGGTGGACATAAACCCCCACCTACCCGATTGGCTTAAGTGGACATTAACCCTCATTTATACAATCGCTATAGATGGTCTTTAAGACATCTACTCATACATACACAACCTTATACGTTTAGGACGTAAGAAGGTTGCACACCGGCTTGCTTGCTTATTTGACTATTTGCTAGCTGCTTGCTAAATCAGGTGAGTTTCATAGCCCCCTTTTTACTTGTTTTTGAACTGTTTTGGGGTGAGAATACATACACATGCTTTTAAAGATTTTTACTTAAATAGAAGCAGAAACTGTTACAGATGTTACTTATGATTGCTAGAAACAGAAACAGAAACTTAGACAGAAACAAAACATATACTAGTTGCATGAGTAGCAGAACTAATCCACCAATAAGACCTCAATTTCATTGTTCGTTAATTTCACAAAGCGTGAATAATTGTGAATAGTACTATTAGGATTGACAATCCCGTCCAAGATGGTCGCTCCAACTAACCCACGGGCGCATAATTATTTGAATCAGGAATTGTCCCGGATTAGACACATAGAGGCAGCAGAAATTGTTAAAGCTTCGAATACATGAGCTCATGACAATAGTATACAATACTATAGTATACAGAATCTTTATTATACAGAATCTCGATTTCACAAAAACTCTATTTTACTGAACATGATTCATACAGAAACTTTATTATTCAGAACTAGATTATTCAGAAACTGTACTATGTTACAGGACTTCATTACACAGAATCTTTATGATACTGAACGTTATTTTACAAATAGGGAACTTGGTTTTTATATAATTACTTTACATATTAAACCTATGAACTCACCGACTTTATGTTGACCCTTTTAGTATGTATACTCAGGTTTACAGACGCAGTAGGACTACCCACAGGAAACAGGACAGTAGGATGCTTTTGGAAAGCATAGCTCGAGTCGCATATTTTCAAATAGAAGATTTAAATTGCATTACGACATTTTGTATTAACGATTATGTATTATAAATCTCTAGACTATGTTTGCGAACTTTAGAATCTTATGTAAACTTTTATTTATGGAATGTAACGTTTTCAAACGTCTCAAATAGAGGTCGTTTGCTTAAATCTTTGTGTTGTGATATTTGATTTGGTCGTAGCCCCCGTGACACCACATGTTTCCGCTGCCACGTATTTTGGGGGTGCGACATATTGGTATCAGAGCCAAAGGTTATAGCGAACTAGAATTGCATTTGTGACCTAGACTATAACCATTAGGTTAGTATTCCTTGTTTAGTATGACTGGTTCAGCGATTGCATCATTTGAATTTAATTTAACATAGCCACCCAAACAAGTGACATCTACTCCACTCTCTTCTTTCCGCTCGCAACTAATTCACTCGGGAACACGTATAAAAGTTGAATAATACGATACTTCGTCACTTAGATGAACTACACCTACTTCCGTCACTTCACACTCTCCCTTCCCACTCACATCGTAGATCTATGGATTGCATACGTTACAAACAAGTAGGGGAAACACTAGAACCGCCTCGAACTATAATCTATCTTGTTCATACTACTACTGATACTCCGACCACTAGAACCCGTTGTTATGCAAGGGTCCGTGGATGAACTTTGTCAACCACAACACCTACATGATGGAAGTAACCATTAGAACAATCGCCTGAATTTCAACAATCCACTTATCTCCATACTTGATCATGATTGATCACTCTTTGACTTGTATGTCAACAATTCTTTCAAACACAAGACTTACTGCTTGATCATGTTTGGTCATCATTTCGACACGTTTGTCAAACGAGTTACTTATAACTTGATTCGTGACTTTGTCTGCTTCAAACTATGACTTGAACATTCTAATTACTACTGCAAGGACTACCCGCAGCTACGAATTTGTCAACTATCTTCACCAAACACCTTCACCAATCATTTGTTTACTTCGAAACAACAATATAGTCATGATTGACTACTTTGAGAACACTACCCAGTTATTTTTGTGACTACTCTTTTGACTAAACCTTCTTGTTGTTGATTCATTACCCTAATAGAACGCCCTCCCGAAAAAGATGGCAAACTCCCTTAAGAACAACTACTCATCAGACAACATCTTACTCCACTCTGCACTCCCGCGATACAGTGTCATGCTCGAAGCACGTTACTATCCACATGACCTGAATCAAGAATAGATTAGAAATAGACCCGAACAACGGTGAACATAGCTAGTGTTAGCTCGATGATCTATTGATGGGTGTATAAAACCCCATCACATTTTGTATAAGAATTAAGCTTTCGTCCGGATGTAACGGTGCCCGGCATGTTTTGTAAACTTTGAATTCGGTAAGCTATCAACCTATTAACCTTGCACCTTGTTGGTTACAAATCACATTACCTTGTATTGATTCATCATCATATTACTTTTCATCATGATTGTGATAATCTTGACTCTCATACAAAGACCTCATTCATTCTTTTAATCCTCTTTTCGTTTAAGGAGACACCACTATAAGAATCAACTGAAATTTTCAATACTTTACAATAACAGAAGTTTTCAACAGATTTCTACCAATTCAAGTTTTCAAAGAATTTTCACCAAACAACTACCCTGAACTATTTACAACTTTTTAATGTTCAATTAATTTGGCTAGACAGAAATTTTTAACGACTTATTGAGGACCAGATTTTTCCAACACATTTTGATTAACTCAAGTTTTCAACGTACTTCAGTTCCAAACAAACTATTGTCATAAAAGATTATTGACTGATTCTACACCATCGCAAGTGAACATTTCCCCATAGATCTCGTACCCGTCAAAACCAGAAACCTTGATATCATCATAGGCATGGACTGATTGTCCAAAGACAGTGCCGAAATTGTTTGTCTAAAATCATTCGTATTCCCTTCATTACCGGAGGAACTTTGATCAAACAAGGGGAGACCGGTAGACCGTGAACTCAACAAAGTTACTATCAAAAACTGATACCCACTTCCCAAAATCAATGACCTGTTTGACCAACTTCGAGGTTCAACCTTTTACTCAAAGATTGATCTTCCGTCTGGTTATCACCAACTTCGCGTTCGAAACACCGATATACCGAAAAATGCATTGCATACTCGCTACGGGCATTACGAATTCCAAGTGATGCCTTTTGGCTTAACCAACGCACCAGATGTATTCATGGACCTTATGAATCGGGTGTGCAAACCCTATCTAGATAAGTTTGTCATCGTATTCATCAATGACATCTCGATCTACTCTCGCAACGAAACCGAACATGGACCGTGAGGTCAAACGCTTGAAACAGAGTCGTATTCCCATCACTAAAGTCCGGTGGAATTCTAGGCGCGGTCCTCAATTCACTTGGGAACGGGAAGACCAAATGCGATTGAAACATCCACATCTATTCTTAGATACCACACAGACCACAACGACAAGCTAATTTTGGGATGAAATTCTCTTAACAAGGGGAGAATGTGACACCCGACGATTTAGGGTTACTGATTAACCTACTAGAAACCCTAATTACATGTGTTTAGTTTAGTATTAGGCTAAATACTTGTAATTACTTGTAATTATTTGTATATTTATGTGAATATATACTCCCGTAATTGATTTATATTACGCTACGTAATTAGTTGTAATTACGCTTACGCAATTTGGTGAAATTGTGCAAAACAACCGGACGAAGTCCGACACTGTATAAATACGACGTTGGTGAAAACATTCCTATAAATAACTTAAATCTATTTTCAGAAGTTATTTATCATATATTATTATTTTAATATAATAATACACGAAAAACCTAGACGTTTCGATTAAAACGTCTCAAACGTAACAAAAACGTGCAAATCGAGATCACTAAATTAACGAATCATTTTTATAAATGTTTTTCAAGTATTTAGAATGAATACTTCAAGTGAAAATATTAGAATTTAAATCGTTACTTAAATTCGCGTATTAAACGTCTAACGAATATATAAACACCAAACCGAGCGGGTAAACGAACGTAAAATGCAACAAATTAAGTTAGGAATGAAAAAGACCAAAACACCCTTAAGTGGGGCCCCTCTTTGCCGCTCCCCCCATGTGCCACCCACCTCCACTCCCACTCATACTTCATGCAATTTACAATGATTATATTCCCTAATACTACACTCTACCTACATGCACCTCCACTCTTACAATTCATTTCATCATTTTTCTCTCAAAACACACTTTAATTCTCTCTCTATTTCCAGAGATTCTAGCCCCCTTCACCACCCTAGAACCACCCACACCCACCATTAAACACCACCAATTTAAAAGAAGAAATCACAAGAAAGAAGCTAGGATCAACACCATCATCATCCTCTCTTGTTCTCCTTCATCATTCTTTGTGAGATTCTCTAACTCCCTCACTTATTTTACTTTAATGCTATTGATTTAGATGTTATTTAGTTCATCTATCATGATTATGTCCAAATACCTTGTTAAAATACGTTTTTATAAAATTATACACAAAGATACATAATCTATGCAGAAAATCACAACACACTACAAACGTCATATCTTGAGTTCTAGGAAGAGTTAGAAGATGCATTTTTTTAAAAATATTTGCGTATTGAAAAGATCTAATACTTTCATGTTTTACACTTTTTCCAGAAGCGCACACGTTTTTCTCTACTGGCCGATTGATGGGACTGGTCTGGGTGAAAACAGAATCTGGGCTATGCATGGCTATTTATTTTGTTTCTCTATGAAAATGGGACTTAAAATTCTTAGGAAACATATGTTAGATACTAGATACATAGAAGATCAGTTGGTAAAATTAGTGAGACTTGACTTGGACCAGAAATTGGTAAGACACATGGTGAAACAAACCGACAAAAGTCAAAAATAGGAAATCTTGAAGTATTGGGACTTTTATGAAAAACTGACACTTTCGGTGAACTCCGACATGAACCGACTCTTTAGTTGGAGTCTATAAATTGATATTTGAGTTGGGTGAAAGTTTCGGGTCAAACCGAGCAAGTTTGACCAAGTCAACAAAAGTGGCTCGATTTCAAAAAACTTACTATATTTGGAAAATGGTAACAAAAATCGGTTTGGGTAACTTAGTTAGTAACTTGGACCAAAAACTAAACTTAGAAAGTTTCCCGAATGAAAAACCGACACTTAGAACACTCAAATTAAAAATTGAAAATCTGATCAGGCACAAGTGCCGCCTAACCAGCGACACTTACCCAAGTGACGCCTAATCTAGCGTCACTTACCCTTAGTGCCGCCCAATTATTTGAATTTCTCATTTAGTGTCACTTGACCCAGTGCCACCTGAACCAAGTGTCGCTCAAGTGTCGCCTATAGCGACTCTACCCCTAAATGACGCACAGAGTGACGGCCCTAAGTGACGCACAGAGTGTCGCCCCTAAGTGACGCTTAAAACAGAAACTTCAAAACTAGTTTCACACTAAGTGTCGAACTCACTCAACTTCAATACTTGTATGCGATACAACACACGAAACATATACTTGAAAGTATACAATGAAACAACACATAATAATATTGATTTAAGATTATTGTTATAAACTTTCACCAATGGGTCGTACACGTTTTTGATAAACAAATTCGAACTACTATTTGGACATACTAGTGATGAACTAGCTTTAGGTGGACATAAACCCCCCACCTACCCGATTGGCTTAAGTTGACATTAACCCTCACTTATATAATCGCTATAGATGGTCTTTAAGACATCTACTCATACATACACAACCTTATATGTTTAGGACGTTAGAAGGTTGCACACCGGTTTGCTTGCTTATTTGACTATTTGCTAGCTGCTTGCTAAACTCAGGTGAGTTTCATAGCCCCCTTTTTACATGTTTTTGAACTGTTTTGGGGTGAGTATACATACACATGCTTTTACAGATTTTTACTTAAATAGAAGCAGAAACTGTTAAAGATTTTACTTATGATTGCTAGAAACAGAAACAGAAACTTAGACAGAAACAGAACATATACTAGTTGCATGAGTAGCAGAACTAATCCACCAATAAGACCTCAATTTCATGGTTCGTGAATTTCATAAAGCACGAATAATTGTGAATAGTACTATTAGGATTGACAATCCCGTCCGAGCTGGTCGCTCCAGCTAACCCACGGGCGCATAATTATTTGAATCATGATGTGTCCCGGATTAGACACATAGAGGCAGCAGAATTTGTTAAAGCTTCGAATACATGAGCTCATGACAATAGTATACAGGACTGTTGTATACAATACTATAGTATACATAATCTTTATTATACAGAATCTCGATTTCACAAAAACTCTATTTTACTGAACATGTTTCATACAGAAACTTTATTATTCAGAACTAGATTATTCAGAAACTGTACTATATTACAGGACTTCATTACACAAAATCTTTATGATACTGAACGTTATTTTACAAACAAGGAACTTGGTTTTTATATAATTACTTTACATATTAAACCTATGAACTCACCGACTTTATGTTGACCTTTTTAGTATGTATACTCAAGTTTACAGACGCAGTAGGACTACCCACAGGAAACAGGACAGTAGGATGCTTTTGGAAAGCATAGCTCGAGTCGCATATTTTCAAATAGAAGATTTAAATTGCATTACGACATTTTGTATTAACGATTATGTATTATAAATCTCTAGACTATGTTTGCGAACTTTAGAATCTTATGTAAACTTTTATTTATGGAATGTAACATTTTCAAACGTCTCATATAGAGGTCGTTTGCTTAAATCTTTGTGTTGTGATATTTGATTTGGTCGTAGCCCCCGTGACACCTCATGCTTCCGCTGCCACGTGTTTTGGGGGTGCGACAGGGACCCCGCTAACTAGGGGCGCTGCCCCCGGACCCCCGTCACCTAAAGTTTGTAAATACTTTTTAAGTATAACACTTTGACATAATAATAATATTATTGCAAATAATCACCAATGGGTTGTACACGTTTTCAAAACTCAAACTTATCAATCAAATCAAATCATTGGACATTACTAGTTGGATGAACAACTAGCATAGGTTATCTTTTAAGATACCTACTTATTTTATTTAACCTTGCGCGTTATAAACGCCCGACAGGTTACAGTCTTCGGACACCACGTATTATTACATCATATTGCTTCGTTGCAAACCTCTAGACTCAGGTGAGTCTCATAGCCTCGACTATTTATTGTTTTAACTCCCGGGGTGGGAATACATGCTCTAACTATTTTACATGTGAACACGAGTACAAAACTCGCTATATTCTGCATGAGCTGTTTTCTAATCACTTTTAAGTCCTCTACGATCATAGTTCTGGTAATACTTTATGTAGCACGAATGTTAGTGTATGGTACCATATAGGACTGACCATCCTCGTCCGGGTCATCAAGCACTGACTGGTTAAACGGATGCATTAACTTTTGTTCATACGAGTGTAGATTAGACACTCGCCCGGAGGCACCCACGATCAGGCACTTTATTGTGATCCTAACACCCACATTAAGCGCAGACTATGACCTCATGGCAGACATATACATTATTTGATTCATTTCAAAAGGTTATCATTAAATCTTGTGGTTCACACTTACATATTTATTATGCAAACCTGTGAGCTCACCAGCGTTAGCTGACCTTTTTAGCATGTGTTCTCATGTACCCAACAGCAGTAAGACCTGTTCACTCAAGATGCCCATAGCTCGAGTCAGCATACACATCAAGAGATTATTTTGCATTACTACATTTTGTAAGTAAGTTATGCTGATTAATCTCTAAACATTGTAATTATTGGGCTTTTGTAAACATTTATACATTGTAAAACTTTATATTATCAATGTGTCTGTAAAATGACGCATATAGAGTCGTTCATTATATGCCTTGTGTGTTTTGATTATTGATTAGTAGCACCCCAAAGCTTGCATCCGCTAAACAGTAAATTTCGGGGTGTTACAATTCTCCATCTTAGTTCCTCATCGATTAGCTTCACAAATTCTTCATCAGCATTGCTTGATCTCCCTATGAATCTAACAGTAGCAAGATGATCAGTCTTGGCAATGGAGATTTTATAGGCCCTTTGAAAGCTTTGATTGGTGATGGGATCCATGTAGAACATTCCAAATTCATGACTCATGATCACTCTTCCAGGCATAAAATGAACACCAGCAGGAAGAATATGGTTTGTTCCTTCACAGTCAGGTAGAAAGCTTATCTTTTAAAGCATCTTTGTTTGTTTCAGCCTGTCTTCTTTGGTTGATTTCTCGGTGATTTTTCTGCTAGAGCTAGTGGAGGTACCTTTGAGCTCAACTTGAGGATGAGAGAGAGGTAGTTTCAAGGTCTTTTCAGCTTCATTTAAGTCGCCAAAGATTTTATCTAGCAGCTGTAGCAAGACTTGCTTGTAAGAAGTGGAGTTGTTTTGAATGCAGGTATAAATCTCACAGATTTCAGAGAAGCCCAAGGTAGTCTTTATCTTTGATAAGGTAACAATATCGATTGTGTTCTTATCTTCTCTGAATAGTTCCAAGTTGTTTCTTGCTCACTGAGTTTTAAAGAACCTTGGAGCAACTTCGACAATCTTCTGAAGGAGATGAACTTCTGAATGAACTTTATTTGTTCATTTTTATCTTTAAGATTTTGTGCTCCCTGTTTCAGTACCTGTTCTTGAATTTTAAGATTATCAGTGCCCTTCTTTTTAGCTTCAGATTCCACTCCAGTCTTCAGCTCAGAAATCAGCTTTTCAGTTTCAGCTGCTTTCTCTCTTTCTAGCTCCTTCGCTTTTTCTTGAAGATAAGTGGCCTGAATGTCTTCTAGTGGAAGGTTTAGCTTCTTAGCTTCTTTCTTTAGTCTTTCTTCCTCTCCCATCATCTCATCAGATCTCGAGCTTTCCATTCTAATTTTCTTTCCCTTCTTATTGATAAATTCATCATCACCAGATACTTCATCATCCTCATCCATGATAAATTTTCTTTTTCTTCGACTGGATGACTGCACTGGATGTGAGCTTGTTGTTGCAGTGTCAGATGAAGGCTGATTGAAGGATAAGAATCAGCTTTATCCGCTCCTGTGGTTAGCTCAGGTTGAGCATCTTCAACACCAATTTTTCTAGGTTCAGCTTCTTTAGTATGTTCCCCTTCAGCTGGTGATGAGGAGGTTTCTGCTGCATTTTTCAAGTGCTCCCCCTTAGCTGTTGTATCAGTGTCTACAACTTCTACAACACTGACAATTTCCCCCCCTTCAGCTGATGGAGGAGCAGCGCAAGCAGCAGGAACCTTGGAGATCAACTATGAGGCCATTTGCCTGAGAACTCCTTTAAGTCCCTCTAAATGTTCCCCAAGATGCTTGAAGGAAACCATGGTAGCAAGCTGAAATCCCCTAACATCACTAAGCACTTCTCGATCATCAGTGGTGAATTGGGTGTCATTCAACGTTTGCTTGACCTGTGCCTCAAATGCAGTGACACTGGAGTTGATGGATTCAACCTTCGAGGAAACAGGATTAACAGCACAGGTCATTTCATCAACCTTGTATGCAAGATCTTGAAGCTGTGTTACCAGGTTGGAAGGGAGTAGTCCCTGTAGCTTTATCAGTTCACTCACATACTCAGTGGTGGATACTTTAAATGAAGAAATGATGGGGGCACTGAGTGATTTTACTTTGTTGCGAAGCATTGAGAGTTCAGTAGTGAGTGATACCACTTTCTGATTTAGCTCGGTGAAGGATTTTTCAGTGGCCATCATTTGATTTTCTTGTATGGATGCCAATTGGTCGAGGTTTTTCAGAATCTGGTCAAGACCACTATCAGGTGGTGGAATTGGGTGATTAGGTGGTGTATGAGGTGGTGTTTGAGGTGGTGTGTTGTGGGGTGATGGTTGTGATGGAGAAGGTGAACGCTGTGTAGATATATATACAAAAGGTGAAACAGGTCTAAAGTGATCATAGGTGATGTTGGTTACCTGATAATCAGAGTCAGAGCCTGCTTCTGATTGAGTCCCATGCACAATGTCATCGGGAAATGTATCTTCTGTGTCTGTTGTTGATCCAGAGAGGTCACTGATGTTTACAGCATCTTCGAAAAATATAGTGGTGACTTCAGTGGGCAACAGACCATAGTGAGAGCCCTTCTAAGTAGAGATATGCAGCATCATTTTCCTCTTGGTCTGAAGGGGATATATCCATAATCACTTCAGATGACACACTAGCGGCAAATGTTTCTTTTGGTGCCTTGGAGTGTGGGCGTTGAGGAATGTGGGAAAGGACTAATGTTGAAGGATTAGGTACCGTGATCTCTTCAGGTTCGGGTACTTAAATGGCTGTAGGTTCAGGTTCCACAATCTCTTCTGTTGATTTTGAAGGTTCAGTGGGTTCTGCGGGCTGCCTATGCTCTTCAGCTTCATCTTCTGATGCCAGTATGCGAGCAAGCATCACTGCGGGAATTGTACTTGTGGAGCTTTGAGGGCTTGAACCTTATTGCTTGGCACAAATGGGATTCCATCTGTAGGTGACAATTTAGCACGAGACATGATTTAAGTTGAAGATTGGGAATTAAGGTTTATGGTTGAGAGAATTTGTGAGTGAAAATTTGGGGGTGATGAGAGTAATGGAAAGGGAATGGGTTTTTATATGTATTTTGGGGTGGTTTGAATGGTTAAGAAGGTGGGAGAGAGAAAATGAGGAGAGAGGAAAAAGTGGGCTGATGGACTGCCCACGTCTTTTCAAAATATATTTTCCGTTTTCAAAATTTTCAATTTAAAGAAATTTATTTTAAATGAAGTAATATATGTGAAATAATATTACTTCGATTTTTTTTTCGTTTTTTTATTATTATCGAGAAATGAAAATAAGTACAAAAAGAGGCTCGAAAGTTATTCTCGCTGATAAATCAATTGGAGATAACTTAACAGCCTTTTAATGATACTCTGTTTTCCTTGATTGAAAAAAAACAAAAGATTCATTTTCAATGAATAGATATTTTATTTAAATAAAGTAATATACATGAAATAATATTACTTCGATTTTGTTTAACGATTAATTAAAACAAGTAAAAGAAGAGGCTCGAAAGTTATTCTTGCTGATAAATCAGTTGGAGATAACTTAACAGCCTTTCAATGATACTTTTTTTTCCTTGATCGTTTTTTAAAAGATAGGGTGAAGATCAGCTTTGAAAGGCCACTGATAAGGTCAGTGACCCTTTTTTTTTTTAAACTTCCTCTAAGTCGGAGAACGTCATGTCTTGAGGATAGTATCGTTCTTCAAGCCCTGCTTTAAAATGAGCAGTAGAGGAGTACCTTGTAGGCACATCAGCAGTGGGATTAAGTTTTCTTTTAATCCACGCTGATGTAGTTTTCTTAGCTCGTTTCACAACTTTCTTCCAATGAATGACTCTATCCTTAACACGAGTAGAAATAGAACGCTTGGCAATCTGTCGTTGAGTTTCTATGTCTCTGCATCTGTGTATTAGCTCCCAGTTTCGTTGATTCAACTGAGTAACTTGTTGTTGCAAGGTTTCATATGCATGAGCATTTTCATGAGATCACTTTCATCATCATTTACAGACACATCAGCTTCATCACCCGATGGATCAGGAATTTACTTAGCTGTGTCTATATTGGATGAAGAGGGCATATCTTCGATTGATACACCTTTTGCCACTAAGGCTGTGTTGTTTAGTTTGTAACTTTCAGTTAAGGCCATTCTTTGAACATTATTTTGTTCTTTATTAAGAAAGGTGCCAAAAAGTGATTTCAAAGTCATGTTTTTAATGTGTCCAGTATCTCTTAGGATGTCAATTGAGTGTTCCCAGACACTGGGAAGAGAATCCATAAATTTATTCATTACATCCAGAGGTTCCTTTTCATTCCCCGCAGCCCTTAAGTCATTCATTAAACAATTAAACCGATTATATGTTTGTGTCAAGCTTTCACTTTTGCTAGCCATAAACAATTCATATTATCGGTTAAGAAAAACACGTATATTTTCAATGACAAGATCAAAACCTTCATACATGGTACACAAAGTATCCCACATTTCCTTTCCACTTGTGCAATTAATGATTGAGTGGTAAACATCATTTGGTAAGGACATGACAATGAAGGATTGAAGTTG
Organism: Pseudognaphalium luteoalbum; assembly: GCA_963422505.1. Lineage (NCBI taxonomy): Eukaryota > Viridiplantae > Streptophyta > Magnoliopsida > Asterales > Asteraceae > Pseudognaphalium > Pseudognaphalium luteoalbum. Next base: position 66,573,423 of record OY730194.1, read on the forward strand.
GGCATCAAGGTCAACCATTTTCTTATCTTCCTCTTTCCATTTATTTTGAGGTTTCATGATACTCCTATGCGTATCATCCTCAGTTTCACCACCACTTGCGGTGGGATTTCTTTCAACGAGTATTCGAGAAATATAAGGACCTTCATTTAGAGTATTAATTAACAATGTGTTTTGAGCCCTTAGAAAGAGTTGCATACTACCTTTCCATAGAGTAAATTGTCCAGAGTCAAATCTGGGTGGTTTACCCTTAGATCCATTGTCTAAGTATGCAAGTGAACTTTCTTGAGTAGGGTTAGTAGTCATTGCAGATCTGAATATTGATTTATTCAAACTGCTCTGATACCAGTTGTTGGTCCCTTTTTACTAAATAAATAGGTGACTACTTAACACAATTAATTGTAAGGGTGGGGGTGGGGGGGGGGGGGGGGTGTTGGGTGAATACAATTTTTCAAGTTTAAAGTAATTTTATTGATTGAATCAAAATAATACTTTACAACAATTACTTGCGGAAGAGAAAAGACACACTAATCTAAGTAATTGTTACTTGATGACAAATTTAAATATAACAAATCACTCATCCTGAGGAGCTGATGACTATCAGTAATCTCAACACAAGTGTTGGCACAAGGCTCGCTAACTAACAGGAGTGGCTGCTATAGATCAAAGTGAATATTTAATGCAGTTCAAGGTGTACTTAATACGGTTGTTGATTTGAGTATTTATAGGCATAAATCTTCAACATTATCTTAGAGATAATATGTTTAACCATTTGAATAATCTTCAAAGATTTCATAGGTATGGTTGGAAAGTATCAAATCTTTAATAACTTATTCATGGGGAAGATGTTTTAAATATAATAATACATTTTTATAGTAAAAGTATGGTACTTTTTCTGTAAATGAAGTTTTGTTAACTTCGTGTATTTTTGTACAATGGTTATACGGCTATTATCCACCTCGTAGAATACGCCTCCTAAAGTGCACAGGTATCTGTCAGACCCATGCGCTTACTCAGGGAATAGTTGCTGGAGTAGTTAGGATAACCATTGATCTTCCACTTCAATTAGAAATCTTATATCTATATCTTTGGTCTTTGACTTCAGATATAGGTGTCAGTGTCTTCCAGCATCTATGGATAACTTGCCAAAGTCTTCAAGCTACGATCAGTGTTGAAGAGAAGCTGATGAAAGTGTTGGAAAATTAATAATATTTGAATGACAATTGACACATAAAGATTTTGAAAGGTTGTTGTAACTTTCATTGCATCTATTGTAACCTTTCACTTTACATAACTTGAGGATATTAAGTTAGTGTTTTAATTGTCATCAAAACAATGCTCTTCTACTTACCTTTCTAATATAATAGAGTCTAGTCTCTAATTGAGAGATTACACTTGGATCAAATTTTGAAACCAAAAACCAAACACACATACACTAAAACTTACATGAAGCACACATGTTTGTGAGAGGTTTAGACACAAACATTGGTTGTTGGCCAACTTAGAACCAATGCTTCATGTCAAATATGTTCAAAGAATTCCGACACTACTTCAAACTTGGGTTCAAGTCCGGCAGTACTACTGCTTCGGCCGTTGTACCCAGGGAAACAAACGACGTGTAGACGGCGAATTTGTTTTGAGGGAACCATGTCAAAGACGGGACTCGGCTCATCATTTGTTGATGAATATCCTTTCCGTATCCTACTCATTCTGATTCATTTGTATTTTATTTTATTTTAGCAATTGCATTGGAAATAATTGTGGTATACGGTTCATAATTGTACCGTATTGATTTGTTGTGAATTCGTTTCTAATAATAATGAAATTGTATTCGGGTACGTTACATTATTTCCTACAATCTTAAAACAGATTTTTAAAATGTTACCTGAAACATTTTGACTCGTGGAGTTTTGAGAAACAAATGATACAAATCAAATTTAAAGATGTGTTCTTTGAGTTTCTTTTGGGTGAGATTATAAAAGTTCTGTACAATGTTCTTTTTGCTGTGACATTTTGAAGACTGATTTTGAAGCATTAAAAATCGGCTTACATACATGTATTCTTTATTAAAGAACATCATGTATGTAATATTGGTTATTATTCCTCGAAAGTGGACTTTAATTGTCTGGAAAGCCAAGTATATTGGTATAATATTGTGTGAAGTAGATAATAATTGTGTGAAGTAGTTTCACATATAAAATTCGGTTGGGTTGACATGTGAAGACATTTTGTCTAAAATGATTTGTGTATATGTTGTAAACATAATTGGGTAATGTTTACAAAGTAAATACATTTTGCTAGTTAGGTTTTAGATTTGAATAAATAATACTACGTTGTTTTGGAAGGTTTGTTAAAGCTTATATTAATATGTGGAGTGTGTTTCTACAATAGATGATTTAATTTAAAGAAGAGATCTCTATTTTGATTTTCCTGGTAATCGTTATACAATATTTCTTGTATGTAGAGTTTTGAGAATTGACTTCAAAATGTGTTGAAATCGAATCTGAACTGAAACCTTTGTTGATCTTTTGTTCAGAATATATTTGGTTGAATCCATATATGTGTAAACAATCTTTGAGAATTGTTTGAAAACCAATTGTTTGTGTTTTAGAAAATAAATGGCAAACAGAATTTGTATGTTTGTTAGAAGGGTTTAAAACATAAACGTTTTTTGATAATATTTTGATGGGTAAATAACATTTGTTTATAAAAGTCTTTTTCAAAGAAATATTAATGTTTATAGAATATGTTTCTATAGATAATGTGTTAAATAAGTCTTAAGAAACTTACATTTTTGTATTAATTGTGTTTTTCAAACATAATTTGGAAAAAATGTCTGGAGCTGTTGGGTTTGTCTTAAATGATTTTATATCATTAATTTAACAGAGAAGTTGTAGTTTGAGAAAGATAATTCAAACATATTACTTTGGAATTTTTTTCGAAACGTACGGTTTGATGATTTCCTGGTTTCAGACTAAAATTTTATTCAATTTATAAGGTTTAGTACCTTATTAATTTTGGAATAGAGTTTTATTCAAGATGTAAGGTTAGTACCTTGTTAATTTCAGAGTAAAATTTCATTTAATATGTAAGGGTTTAGTACCTTATGGTTTTGGAATATACTTTTATTCAAGATGTAAGGTTTTATACCTTATTGATTTTGGAATATACTTTTTATTCAAGATGTAAGATTTAGTATCTTACTGGTTTTGGAATATACATTTTGTTCAAGACGTCGGGTTTAGTACCTTACTGATTTTGGAATATATGTTTTATTCAAGATGTAAGGTTTAATATAGTCTTTAATAATAGTTAACACGAATTGTATATGGCCTACTACTCACTAATGATGTAGTTTCATTAACTATTAAAAGGAAAACTATAGAACTTATCGTTTATTGTTCTAAGTTTATGGTTTCTTAACGAAACGTGAATATGAGATAATGGATGTCGCGATCTCTAACTTGGGAGAACCAAAGTGCATTCCATAAGGGGCCGTAATGGGAACTAGATGAATGTCATGTACATCTTAGTGATGAATTTGTGATCACTCCTAGGGGATCATGATAAATATGTTGATGCGATTGACATATCCGATAATGAAAGTGACAAGGCATTAATAATGTCTAAGTTTATTCTTCGTAGTTTGTCATGAGAGTTTTTGTATCCGTTAAAATTAGTATGTTTGAAGAAACTATGAATGGAATTGGTATTGTCAGAAGGAGGGTCATCGGGCGGGGAAATATCTAGAAAAGATAAGGCAAGGGTCAGGTTTGGTCAGGAGTTCGACATCTGCGGGTCAAAAGAGGATGAATACACCGCCAGCAACTACTAGAGCTTTTCAGATGGCTGTAGATGAAACTGTCGGGACTAATGACGTCTATACGGGTATTTTTCTATTAACTCTATAACAGCATGTATTCCATGTAATTAGAGTTATCTAATTATTGTGATAAATTTGAAATTGTTATGGATGCCTTGTGACGAGATTTACTTATGTGATTAGGAAATTATTGATTTAGAAAGATCATATGTGATTACATTAATTTAGTTTAATTAGGTATGATCAAATTTCGAGGACAAAATCTCTTTAAGGGGGTAGATTTGTAACACCCAAATTTTGAGCCTAGAAATAATATGGTATTTTTTCAAGTTTTAAATGATTATTTAATGTAATAGGAAATAATTCCATTTGGTTTACTTGAAAATAATTGGAAAAGAGTTAAATGATTAATTGTGATAGATAAAATATCAAATGTTTTAAATTAATAGAGTTATAAGAAAAATAAAAGTCATTAGTTTCGCAAATGGTTTTTAGGTTCCATACAATAGGTTAGAAAGGGAATGAAAATTATACTGATTAAAAAGGGAGTCGGATGATGAGACCGACTCATTTTACCTAACTTTCTCATTTCTCTAACTTTTCTTTTAACCTCAAGAACACATACATATACTTAAAAATATATATTCGTAAACTAGAATTAAAGCAAGAAGAAGACTATGATTTTTTGTTGACATCTGAATTCATCATCATCTTGTTCATCTTATTTCTTCATTAATTTGTAAGTTTTCTTACCTTGATTTTATGAGCTTATTTGATGAAATTTGGTCAATAATTGATACATGTATAGAAATTATAACTCGATAGTGTCATGTGTTGTTATACAATGTGTGTTAATGATGCTTGGGGTTATTTATTAAGCGAATTTGAGTTTAGCATCTGAGTTGTGTAAATTTAGGGGTTAAGGTTCGAGCTGATATGTACAGGTTTGGTTTTGTTGCTGAAAAGGCACTGAAACGTGATCCCAACCCAATGTCCGGATCACGTTCCATAGTTTTATTTTGTCTCAATCAGGTTCGGTCTAGTGAACGCGATCCTAGCCATATTTTCGGGATCGCGTTAGTCTGTGTAAACTCATCACAACTCGATTTTGTTCTGCTGAACGTGATCCTAGCCCTCCACCCGGATCGCGTTGGTCAGTGAAAATTCTTCACAAATTGGACTTCTTCTTATTAACGCGATCTCACCTCCTATTTCCAGGATCGCGTTTGGATGTTTAAAATGGATAAGTTTGATAACTTGTGACTTGTACACTTGTGATATTTAAATAGTATTGGGTGTATATTATGTACAGTTATTTAACATTATATACTTGAGAAAATTATAACAAATTGTAAAATGAAAATCTAACTTGGGATTTGGTGGTGATCTCAGATAACCCGAAGACTCAATGATATTAGACTACTAAGTGGAGACTGGGAATTTCGATGATTGGATCTGTAATCCTCAGTTTAACTTAATTGTAACAGGTTTGGTTACAACGAGTAAACATGATTATTTTGATTATTGAATGTTTAGTCTGTTGTTGTTAATTTTCCATGATGGCATGACGATTATGCATTATGTGATATTTGGCGATGGGCTTGTTTGCTATTGTTTGGCCAGTAGGGTTTCCTATACATATCGTTGATGGATGAACCTATATCGGTGAAGATAGCTTCAAGCTATCGGTAAATCAGTGTTATGGCCTGCAGCGGTTTATGGTGTTGCTTGAATGGCTATTCAGGAACCACCAATCCTCTTTGACGTTGTGTGTATTATGTTTATTTGTTAAAAGATTTGTTATTACTAGGTTGAACTATTGGTTACAGTTTCATTCACTTAGCTGTGCGCTAATCCCCACATTTTAACATTTTGCAGATTATGAATAGATTATGAAACGGGTTAAATACGGATGGATAAGATGTTTCACTACTACTGCGACTACTCTGATATTTTGATAAACATACGTTATGGTTTTGGCAAATTTATATAACACCCAGTCTTAGGTACATAGTTTTGTAATTATATATCTATAAGTGTAATCTTTTGAGATGTTAAACATTTTGGAACATATGTATGTACATATGATATATATGTTTGGGATGTGCGCTTTCGGTGTTTGAAAATATAAAATATGGTTTTAATTATGGGGTGTTATAAATTGGTATCAGAGCATAGGTTTGGGTGAATTGGACATTGGTAAATGTTCAATCCCAAATCTAAAGTGTGTTAGTCAAACATTCCAGTGTGTGTGATTTAGTTATTGAATGGGAATCGATTTATATGTTAGGTACTAACGATTAGCAAGTTGTGAGACGTTGTTTTAAAACAGATATGGCAGATAACGAGCAACCGAGCAATACTCCCAATAATGCCTCTAGAACTAATGTTCCTCCTCCAGAAATACATAATGATAGACAAGGTCAGACTAGTACTTCATTTTCAGGGGGTGACACAGACCAAGATGATTATGTGTTGCGATTAGAGGATGAATTAAATACACTTAGAGGATTTCGACTGCAAGTTTTACAGGATCAACAGCATCAGCAGCCTTATGGTACAAATTATTAGATATCAGTGCCATTTTCATCATTATTAGTTACATGTGTTTCCACCACCACATCAACAGAAAAAGGTTTGTTCTTTTAAAACATTCATGTCTAGTAAACCTTCAGAATTTCAGGGAAGTACAAACCCTTGAATGACTTTGGACTGGTTGAGAGACGTTGAAAGAAAGTTTGAGGTTTGCCAATGCGTAGAAGAAATAAAGGTTCCTTATGCAGTTCAAATTCTTAAAGGACAAACTATGACTTGGTGGGACTCAATTACTACACCTTTAACTCCTCAGCAAAAAGAATCAATTCGATGGCCATATTTTCATAATGAGATGTGTAAACAGTTTTGTTTGGAGTTTTACATGTCCAAAACTAGAAGGGAGTTTACAGAATTACACTTGACTGAGCAAATGTCTATTGATGAACTTATTACACAATTCTCTGAGAATTGAGATTTGTTCAACAACGGGTTCCGGATGATAGAACCAGGATTGATCATTTTGTTGGAACTTTACCTCCACACTATTGGACAACTGTGAGATAAGTAAGTTCACTTACCCAGGCTTTTACTTTAGCACGATCTGTGGGTGGTGACATGCGGGCTTGGGATAAATTGAATCATGAAAAGAGTTCAGAACAATCTAAGGGTAGCTCTTCAAAAAATAAAGGAATTCCACAAAACCGGAGATTGATTGTTAGTGATGATTCAACTGATAGAATTTCGTGGTGTGTTAATTGAATCTAGACACATGGGACCATGTACACCTCAGACCGCTAGGTGTGCTAAATGTGGATTATTTGGATATGATATTAAAGATTGTATTTATCCTCGGTATGTGTGTTGGAATTGTCAGAAGGAGGGTCATTGGGCGGGAAAATATCTAGAAAAGATAAGGCAAGGGTCAGGTTTGGTCGGGAGTTCGTCATCTGCGGGTCAAAAGAGGATGAATACAGCGCCAGCAACTGCTAGAGCTTTTCAGATGGCTGTAGATGAAACTGTCGAGACTAATGACGTCTATACGGGTATTTTTCTATTAACTCTATAGAAACATGTATTCCATGTAATTAGAGTTATCTAATTACTGTGATAAATTTGAAATTGTTATGGATGCCTTGTGACGAGATTTACTTATGTGATTAGGAATTTATTGATTTATAAAGATCATATGTGATTACATTAATTTAGTTTAATTAGGTATGATCAAATTTCGAGGACAAAATCTTTTTAAGGGGTAGATTTGTAGCACCCAAATTTTGAGCCTAGAAATAATATGGTATTTTTTCAAGTTTTAAAAGATTATTTAATGTAATAGGAAATAATTCCATTTGGTTTACTTGAAAATAATTGAAAAAGAATTAAATGATTAATTGTGATAGATAAAATATCAAATGTTTTAAATTAATAGAGTTATAAGAAAAATAAAAGTCATTAGTTTCGAAAATGGTATTTAGGTTCCAGACAATAGGTTAGAAAAGGAATGAAAATTATACTAATTAAAAAGGGAGTTGGATGGTGAGACCGACTCATTTTACCTAACTTTCTCATTTCCCCAACTTTTCTTTTAACCTCAAGAATACATACATATACTTAAAAAAATATATTCATAAACTAGAATTAAAGCAAGAAGAAGACTGTGATTTTGTGTTGACATCTGAATTCATCATCATCTTGTTCATCATATATCTTCATTAATTTGTAAGTTTTCTTACCTTGATTTTATGAGCTTATTTGGTGAAATTAGGTCAATAATTGATACATGTATAGAAATTATAACTCGATAGTGTCATGTGTTGTTATACAATGTGTGTTAATGATGCTTGGGGTTATTTATTGAGCGAATTTAAGTTTAGCATCTGAGTTATGTAAATTTAGGGGTTAAGCTTCGATCTGATATGTACAGGTCTGGTTTTGTTGCTAAAAAGGCACTGAACGTGATCCTAGCCCTCCACCCGGATCGCGTTGGTCAGTGAAAATTCTTCACAGATTGGATTTCTTCTTATTAACGCGATCTCACCTCCTATTTCCAGGATCGCGTTTGGATGTTTAAAATGGATAAGTTTGATAACTTGTGACTTGTACACTTGTGATATTTAAATAGTATTGGGTGTATATTATGTGCAGTTATATAACATTATATACTTGAGAAGATTACAAATTGTAAAATGAGAATCTAACTTGGGATTTGGTTATGATCTCAGATAACCCGAAGACTCTGTGATATTAGACAACTGAGTGGAGACTAGGAATTTCAGTGAGTGGATCTGTAATCCTCAGTTTAACTTAGTTGTAACAGGTTTGGTTACAACGAGTAAACATGATTGTTTTGATTATTGGCTATTTAGTCTGCTGTTGTTAATATTCCATGATGGCATGACGATTATGCATTATGTGTTATTTGGCCATTGGCATTTGTGAGTATTCAGAGGTCAACACTATAATACCCATCAAGTTAGGACTAGTAATTAGCGCCTAATTCTCTGTTAATACATGTAATTAGTTTGGTTTTAGGCTAATTAATATATCAAAATATATATTGTTGAGTATATACGAGTAGGCAATTTGATTAAATCGTACAAGTTTCAAATCGAATGCAATTCGATTCAATCAATACGGACGTTGGGAACGATTTTCATTAAATAACGTGACATTATTTAATTACCCGATCTCATCCAAACTATCATTTAAATAATATTTCAACTTAAATTCGTATCGTACAAACAAGGATTTCACAATTAAAATATTAAGCGCACAAACAATCAAAACGAGGGTAAATTATACCTTGTAATTCACTTACTAAATATTTGATAAAATACTTCTAACAAAATATTAGATAAATAATTATATTTTAAAATGCATATTTAAAAGTATAAAATAAATAATTAAACGATTAATCGATCGGAAAATAAACACCACACGGGACTCGATTGCACAGGGGATTAAATGTGGAACTCCCACACAAGGTGGGGGCCCCTCGAAAATCGGTCAAGGGGAGGGGACATCACCCCCCTCACCCTCACTTTCTCATTGCACTCTCTCTTTCTTCTTCTTCTTTTATCTCAAACAAACCCAAACCCACAAACTCCATAAATCACAAAATAACACCACAAAACAACCTCGGATCCTCGCGCTCGTTTAGAAGGAAAGAATCACGGAGTCACGATCTACACATCCATCTTTTCGAAATCTCTCCGCGTAAACTTGTAAGATTCCTGACAAATCTCGAAACTCTTCGATTTTGTATATTTTTACTTGAAAGTTGTTTATTTAGCTTTGAAATGTCCATCTAAGGGTTGGGTAAAAGAATCGGACCAAACGGAAACCAGAAAACTCATTTTTGGCTCAAAATCCGTCGATCAGACCTAAGTGTCGCCTAGGCCATCCAGTATGGTGTCACTTCTTGCGACACTTAAGTGCCGCATCAAGTGACGCATAAAGCCCTAAAGTTGCATCTCTTAAATAAGTGCCGCATAAAATCCCTTTTTCCCGACACTTACATCTGTCACTTGTCCAGTGATGCCCTACGCTATTTACCGACACTTCCAGCGACACTTGTCTAAGTGTCGCATACAATTGAACTTTGATCCCATCCGTCACTCGCCTAGTGACGCCTAGAACCCTTACCCGACACTAACACCCGACACTACCTTAGTGACGCCTCATCATGCGTCACTTCCCTAAGTGACGCCTTCAACACATATTTGACTATTTCATGCGTCACTTCCTAAGTGACGCCTAAGCCCCCAAGTGTCGCATTAAGTGACGCTAAAAACAGGTTGTTTGCAATCCTATTTCTCACTAAGTATCGAACTTTTATAACCTCAATCCTTTATACGATGCGACTTCTAATACACATTGGAACATGTTTTCAAGCATAACACTTCGAAATTATAATTATAATGATAAAATTATTATTACAAACAATCACCAACGGGCCGTACACAATTTCAAATACTTAAACAAATCAACCAAATCGTGGAAATTTGGACATTCTAGTTGGATAACAACTGCAAGGGTGATCTTTGAGATACCCAATCATGGTTATAACCATCGCGTGTCATGGACACCCTCAGGTTACGAGTCTTCGGACAATCACTAATCTGATAAACAACTCACGTTTATTGATTAAACGCATCAAGACTCAGGTGAGTCTCATGGCCCCTCTTTTACTATTTTTACTAGGGGTGTGATTCATTGCTCATTTTTAACATGTGGACGCAAGTACAAACCTTTTCATATACTACATGAGTTATACACAACTAATCATTTCAATGTCCTCCGTCAGCATAGATTGGTAATACGTTGTAGCGTGGTAATTAGTATATGATATCATATAGGATTGACCCTCCTCGTCCGGGTTAGCAAGCACAAATTGGATAAACAGACGTACTAATATTTGTTCAGACGAGTGTTGATTAGGCACTCATGGAGGCACCTCGCTCAGGCACTGATTATGATCCTGACCCCTCGAGTTAAGCTCAGACTATGTGCTCATGGTTGTATACATTATCTTTAACTTTATTTGTTGGATGCAAATTGGTACTTAAATCTTGCGGTTCATACGATATTATCTGATACTCAAACCTGTGAGCTCACCAGCGTTAGCTGACCCATTATAGCATGTATCACAGGTACTCAGCAGTAGATCTGGACTGCCCTCAGGATTACTATAGCTCGAGTCAACATGCAGACAATAAAGATTTTCTTGCTTTAATATATTTTGTACAGTTATTTATGTATTGAAATCTCTCATTAAATCGAACATGAGCTATGTATGGGTTCAACTGTTGTAAATATTTTAATATTAATATATTTGTTTAAAACGATGCATATAGAGTCGTTTGCTATATATCTGTGTGCTTTGATTATTGATTAGTAACACCTAAATTATGCTTCCGCCAAACAGTAAACTTGGGGGTGTTAAAGATTAGTATCAGAGCCTAAGGTTATAGTAAACTAGGTTGCATTTAGTGGGCTTAGACTATGACCGTTAGGCAGTATTCCTTATTAAGTATGATTAGGTTTAGCGACTACATGGTATTGGTTTAATTTAACATAGACTGATCAACTATGTACAATTAAAAGAATATGATGTAGGATCTGAAAGGAATCATGACTGAACATGATACACTAGTTGACTCTGACCACGAGAGAAACAGGGACTCAAACAAGTCTCTGTTAGACACCCTAGGCTATTATGTGTTATACATATATATATATACATAGATAGGCCTCGCTCTAGCTCAATATCTTTGACTATATCGTATATGTATTATATGAATATAGACCTCATTCTCTTTAACCCTTGTCTCAGAATGGCAAACACACCACCCAATCCATCACACTCTCAATCTGGATCGCAGAACCCGAGGGTAGCTAGGAGGAACGCCAGGTTGCCTCGAGCTGGCCCGTATCCCACTCACTTCACTTTTCCGGCCTTGGCCGCCAGGATGAACCGTCATGAGCAACGACTTCGTACCATGGACGACTCTTTGCAAGAAACAAATGAAAATTGGAGACTCACAGCGCTTGAGCGTATCAACCAAGTCTCCGAGGATCACGAAAACACCGTTAGCAACATGAACATTCTCCACGACCAAGTAGTGCAATAGGGGGTAGAAGTCGAGCACTTGCGACTCAGGTTGGAACAATGCAAAAAATGCCTGCAAGAGGCCGAAGAATACTCAAGGATGCTGGTACAACGATTGGCCCTGGCAGAAGACAACGCCCGACAAACCATCAGACTCGCAATCACCGTGGATCGACTTGTCACACTAATGGAAAGGATAAACTTGCGTTAGAACTAGTGTGACTGTCATCTTGTAATCTATATCTATCTATGTAGGACTCTTACAATTCGAACCGAATGTAACAATTCTCGGTGCCTTTTGTACTTTTCATATTATGTAATCTTTTGAAAACCCCTATCGTGTATCCAACTTGTTTATCTTAATGAAATATAATTATCACTTTGTATCCTATATTCCATCATATACACCTGTGATATATCAGAATTTCACACAAGAATCTCATTGTCTTTTCTTGATCTTGTTCAGCAAGATGCCACCGAAGCGATTCACCTTCAGCGAAACTGAAATCGCCCAACTCATAGCCTAAAGCGTGGCCCAAGCTATGGCAACCCGACATCCTAGTTCGGGCAGCGAAGATACAGCTGCCAACGGGCCTCAATCCAAACTTTGTTCATACAAGGACTTCCAGAGCTGCAAACCCTTGAGCTTCAAGGGAACCGAATGAGCCATCAGACTGATCAGATGATTCGAGAAATTGGAATTCGTCTTCCTAACAGGGGGAGAATGTAACACCCGTCAAATTAGGACTAGTAATTAGTGCCTAATTCTCTGTTAATACATGTAATTAGTTTGGTTTTAGGCGAATTAATGTATCAAAATATATATTGTTGAGTATATACGAGTATGCGGTTTGATTAAATCGTACAAGTTTCAAATCGAATGCAATTCGATTCAATTAATACGGACGTTGGGAACGATTTTCATTAAATAACTTGACATTATTTAATAACCCGATCTCATCCAAACTATCATTTAAATAATATTTCAACTTAAATTCGTATCGTACAAACAAGGATTTCACGATTAAAATATTAAGCACGCAAACAATCAAAACGAGGGTAAATTATACCTTGTAATTCACTTACTAAATATTTGATAAAATACTTCAAACAAAATATTAGATAAATAATTATATTTTAAAATGCATATTTAAAAGTATAAAATAAATAATTAAACGATTAATCGATCGAAAAAATAAACACCACACGGGACTCGATTGCACAGGGGATTAAATTTGGGACTCCTAAACAAGGTGGGGCCCCCTCGAAAATCCGTCAAGGAGAGGGGACATCACCCTCCTCACCCTCACTTTCTCATTGCACTCTCTCTTTCTTCTTCTTCTTTTATCTCAAACAAACCCAAACCCACAAACTCCATAAATCACAAAATAACACCACCAAACAACCTCGGATCCTCGCGCTCGTTTAGAAGGAAAGAATCACGGAGTCACGATCTACACATCCATCTTTTCGAAATCTCTCCGCGTAAACTTGTAAGATTCCTGACAAATCTCGAAACTCTTCGATTTTGTATATTTTTACTTGAAAGTTGTTTATTTAGTTTTGAAATGTCCATCTAAGGGTTGGGTAAAAGAATCGGACCAAACGGAAACCAAAAAACTCGTTATTGGCTCAAAATCCGTCGATCAGACCTAAGTGTCGCCTAGGCCGTCCAGTATGGCGTCACTTCTTGTGACACTTAAGTGCCGCATCAAGTGATGCATAAAGCCCCAAAGTTGCGTCACTTAAATAAGTGCCGCATGAAACCCCTTTTTCCCAACACTTACATCCGTCACTTGTCCAGTGACGCCCTACACTATTTACTGACACTTCCAACGATACTTGTCTAAGTGTCGCATACAATTGAACTTTGATCCCATCCGTCACTCGCCTAGTGACGCCTAGAACCCTTACCCGACACTAACACCCGACACTACCTTAGTGACGCCTCATCATGCGTCACTTCCCTAAGTGACGCCTTCAATCCAGATTTGACTATTTCATGCGTCACTTCCTAAGTGACGCCTAAGCCCCCAAGTGTCGCATTAAGTGACGCTAAAAACAGGCTGTTTGCAATCCTCTTTCACACTAAGTATCGAACTTCTATAACCTCAAACCTTTATACGATGCGACTTCTAAAACACATTGGAACATGTTTTCAAACATAACACTTCGAAATTATAATGATAATGATAAAATTATTATTACAAACAATCACCAACGGGTCGTACACAATTTCAAATACTTTAACAAATCAATCAAATCGTGGAACTTTGGACATTCTAGTTGGACAAACAACTGCAGGGGTGATCTTTGAGATACCCAATCATGGTTATAACCATCGCGTGTCGTGGACACCCTCAGGTTACGAGTCTTCGGACAATCATGAATCGGATAACCAACTCACGTTTATTTATTAAATGCATCAAGACTCAGGTGAGTCTCATGGCCCCTCTTTTACTATTTTTACTAGGGGTTTGATTCATTGCTCATTTTTAACATGTGAATGCAAGTACAAACCTATTCATATACTACATGAGTTATACACAACTAATCATTTCAAAGTCCTCCGTCAGCATAGTTTGGTAATACGTTGTAGCATGGCAATTAGTATATGATATCATATAGGATTGACCCTCCTCGTCCGGGTTAGCAAGCACTAACTGGATAAATGGACGTACTAATATTTGTTTAGACGAGTGTTGATTAGGCACTCGTGGAGGCACCTCGCTCACGCACTGATTGTGATCCTGACCCCTTGAGTTAAGCTCATACTATGTGCTCATGGTTGTATACATTATCTTTAATTTTATTTGTTGGATGCAAATCGGTACTTAAATCTTGCGGTTCATACGATATTATCTTATACTCAAACCTGTGAGCTCACCAGCGTTAGCTGACCCATTTTAGCATTATCACGGGTACTCAGCAGTAGATCTAGACTGCCCTCAGGATTACTATAGCTCGAGTCAGCATGCAGACAATAAAGATTTTCTTGCTTTAATATATTTTGTACAGTTATTTATGTATTGAAATCTCTCATTAAATCGAACACGAGCTATGTACAGGTTCAACTGTTGTAAACATTTTAATATTAATATATTTTGTTAAAACGGCGTATATAGAGTCATTTGCTATATATCTGTGTGCTTTGATTATTGATTAGTAACACCCAAATTCTGCTTCCGCCAAACAGTAAATTTGGGGGTGTTACAAACACTGGTTGGGCTTGTTTGCTATTGTTTGGCCGGTAGGGTTTCCTATACATATCGTTGATGGATGAACCTATATCGGTGAAGATAGCTTTGTAAGTCCCTAGCTCTAGGATCGATAACTTTGTTATCTGTAATATTAAGGTGCAGAATACCTCAATATGTGTTATCTTACTATAATAACGAATAAGTTCGCGTTTAGGTTAACTAATACTTAGCTTTTACTATAAATCGTCAAAGCCTAGCCGTTAGCCTTTAGGTTATTCTCTGGATTGAATTTGCAGGTTGTAAAAACGAATGGCAAAAGTTATTATTAGGTTAAACGAATCGAGTTTTTATATTCTAGTTCAACTCGCAGCCGTTGGGCCTGCGAGTTGACTTCGACTCGCAAAAGGCCCAAGCCCAGTTCATCTCGGCTCGTTGCCACTATTTGCATTCTGCAAGCTCAGATCTCATCTCGCATCGCAATGCCTTGCGACTTGAGATCTCGACTCGCTATAAATGTTTATTTCATTTTCGATATTCGTCTAACACTTTAATTTACTAATATATTTAACGAATATAAATAACAAAACAAATATTCATTTACAAATCTAAACCAATATACAAACATAATAACAATTACACCAGTCTTATTTTCAAGCTAGATCTGTTGTCACAAACTATGTCTCAACAGACTCCCCCTTGACAATAGATCTAGTGTCTTTATCTTCAAGTTTTCTTTGGTCTTCATTTGTAAATATTACTACCTGCATAGATCTTCATCTTCATACATGTCTTAATCATCATTTGATAATCTCGTGCTATGTCACCCCATCCTTCGGTACAAAGTATTCTATTTTCATTCAGCTTTAAAATATCTTTCTTTGACATATTCATTAGGTAACGATGATCATAGACTTTGAAGATTTAATGTTCACCACCTTCTACTTCATCATCAGCTTCAACCATTACAGCTTCTCCAGTTTCTGAATCCACATGCCAACTTTTCATATTTCCTAAAATATCCTGTGGCATTGTCTTTAGTGGAATCTATTGAACATACTTGACAGCTGGATAAACTTTCTTTCTCCTTTTCCTACCAGTCCGTTGACTTCTCTCATGTAATTTTATCGTTTTTCTATTCATTGGCTTAATCTTTTCAAACTTCCCTGAACGAACCTCAGTCTTGATTATATGTTCTATATATTGTCCAACAAAATCATTATCTGGATTCTTCAAAGATAATCTAGCCAAGTCTCGAATTTCATACTTAGGTAGAAAACTGAACACTGCAAGCTTTCGCTCAAAATATTGAACTTCGTCAAACCTTTTAACTGCAAAAATCTTCATGTCAGAGTCAAAATACCAACCGATAATTCCTCTACGCACTTCGCGTTTTCCGGTATATCAACCTCCAAAACTCCAACCTTTTTCTTCTTTATTTTCTCTAAAGATCTGAATATTGGATTGTTCTTACGTTTATCAGGAATCTCTTCTTCAAAATCGGTTGAATCATCGATATCTTCATCTACATCGACAACTTTAAGACCTGTATCATCTTCAATTACAACCTCTGTCCTAGATGGATTCACATGGTATTCATCTATATTTTTATCTGGATCTACACCAATGTCTTGCACTATCTCAGGAGCAGCAGTCCAATCTTCAGGTGGTTGGAACTCTCCTTATTCTAAATCATAAACAATGTTTTCATCTATCTCATCCAGAAAATCATCTTATGAATCTGATAAATCAAGCATTTGAATCCCTAGAAAAACACAAACACAAATAACTATTAATAATCTAAATTCCTGCATTGATTTCCCTGAATCAATCTAAAAATTTCTTTATTAGTCGTTTTGTGTAATTAGTCCATAACATAATCGCAATTAATAACTTATAAATCTTTTATTGATTACCCTGAATCAACCTAAGATTTCCTAAGTCTTATATCAAACACTTAACAAACATTAATTAAATTTAAACTCTAATGAATAATCACCAAACATTTAAGTTTACAATTAACTAACTTATATAATTTCCAAGACTTAATTGAACTGTTATTTTCAAAGAACTTAATTTTTCAATTATATATTTAAATTATATATCATTTTTCTAGTAAAAACAAACACATTTATAACTTGTTAGTTATAAAAACTCTCAAATCTAAAATGTCTAAGTTCAAATAAACTTTGACCGCTGAAATAAATCAGAACACGCCGCACGACTTGTCAATGAGTCGGAAGACTTTTGATCACTAATTTATTTAACATTTTAGAATTAATAACTTAAATAAATTCTTATATATTTAACTTAAAATTACAGTATCAAGCCGAATATATTACCAAAAATATTAAGTTACAATTATCCAATTGTTTTAGTACAAATACTTACAAATACTAAACAATACTAATCTAATACTAAGCTATCTTACCAGCTTCTGTATTAACCGGTACCGCTGTATCAGTATTTGTACCAACACCACTACCATTTGCACTAGCAGCAGACACCCACTGAACAGTAGCATGCTCACCAGTCTTTAAAGGACCAGTCGGCTTACTATCTTTAGATGCACTGGGATCATCTTCTCTGTCGTGTCTCTTCTTCATCTTCAACTCATCTTCTTTTCACGCTGCTCTATATACCCTAATCTCCCCCTGAGCTGACTGTTCTTTATGCAGACTCAAAACGAGTTCCTCCAAATTGTCAAGCTTTTGTCGCTGGGCAGTGCAGTCATCAAGCAGTGTGTTATGAACCTTCATCAATGTCTGATAAGATTCACTAACAGTAAGCAACTGTTGTGCTAAAGAAAGATTTTCAGCTAACAGTCGTGGAACCAATGCCGTCATTTTCTCTAACTCCTTCACTCTAGACTCTAAGGATGTAATCCTTTCAGCATCAGTCATAGGAGTCACTGAAATCATCGATGGTCCAGGCGGTGTCAACGAAGCAATATGAGAATCACGAGTAAGTGGTGGAATGGCTTGAGATAAGGCTGTCATGAGAAGGCCAGCTGCAAAGCGGCTTGCCTTGGTAGTAGGAAACTGTGATGAACGCACTAATTCCACAACCCCCTCCTTGATAACCTGAGAAACCGTTTCCTGTGCCGGTAACTCTGTCCTTGTCTCAGCCTATAAAGTTAGACATAATTACATAAGTAACTGTTACAGATTACTCTGTCTTAATCTCTAAATAATAAATGAACACTTATGATACTGAAATTATCTCTCTTACCATAGTAGGTATAGAAACCAATTCAGAAACCACCGGTGTCACCTTCTCTACCTGCAGTGTATCTCAAGTTTTTGTCACAGAATTAACTATCTCAGTTTAAATCCTGATAAATAACAAGTTAAAATTATCTAACTTTAAATTAAAGATTAAAAATTTACTATCTCGAATGGTCAAGGTCCTCGAACGCTTTCTACGTTGAACAAGCAGAGGAGTATCATCCTCAGGACCTTCATCCAAAATACTGAAGTCAGGATCGACTTCTATTGCCTTTCTCTTCTCCTTCAGAGCTGGATTTGGAATCATCCTAGAGCGATATCTAATATAACCAGCATCTGGAGATGGAGATGGAGTGCTATCATCATTAACAGACTCATCATCTGAAACCATCTCACCATCACGGCCTCCAGATGGTCCAACATCAGAATCATAAACATTAAATATATTAAACATTTATGATTAGCATAAAAGCTCTATCATACAAGTTCGATATATATGTAAGATTAATCTGATATATTACCTTCAGAGGTAAAACCTCAAATCTATCTTGCTGTCTCTGCTCACCCTCAGGTCTTACAACCTTTGGGTCTGCAGTCTCAGCTTCCTATGTATAATCATATTTATATTTTAGGATCAGATATACTACGTAATCATCTAAATATCTATATCATTATCATTATACTATAATATCATACATTTATGATTAACAATTAAAAGTCTATCAACTAACTATCGATACTATAATAATAAATTATACCTGTGCAGGATCAACCTCAATATATTGCTCTATCTCTTGAATAAGCAGATCGTGAGCATCGTCATTGTGAACAAGAACCTCATGAAGAACCTCAATAACTAACTCAGGTACAACTTGCTACCCTGGCTGTTCAGCCTGATGTAAAACATCCTCAATGAGCCCCTGTGGCTCAGCTGCTGGTTGAGGTTGAGCTTGCTGTTGCTGTTGTGCTTGAGCTTGAACTGGAGCTCCAGCTTCCAACCATCCATCATTTTGTGGAGCAACGTAGTTAGCATCAAGAAGATGCCCAAAAAGATCAGCATACTCAGGTTTAATCTGATCTTTACGCTTTGACTGCAGAAAGCAAGCGTTGTAACCTCGCAGTCCTATGGTCTCAACGTGAAAATCAGCTTCATAAGCAGGAAAATTCGGAACACAATCACGAATGAGAAGCATGCAAAATCTCGGATAAAGAATAAACTGCGTTCGTGCAGCTCCCGTGATATGTCTAATAAAAGAATGAAAGATATAGGAAGAGAAACTGTATGGTTTATTATAAAGCAGTGACAGTAAAGCAGACATGAGCTCAGGACTAAGCTCATCTAATCCAGACTTCTTATTCCCAAAAATAGAAACAATAACAGTTAATAGAAATCTCCACTGGCCAATAACAAACGCCTTGAGAAACTGGCATCCTCTTCTGGGTCCAGAATACCCAGTACGACTCAAAGCTCCTTCGATAAAATCAGCAGAATAAGCACGAAGACTCGTTTCTTGCTCAACAGTCCCTAACTGCAAGAGCTGTCGAAGATCAGCAGCTGTAAAAGCAATCGCATGTTGATTGACTGTCATATGAATAGTCGGAGGATTCGCAGCAGCATCATAAACTATGTTCGTCCAAAACTGCGTGAGAAGTTCTCTAGACAATGGCGGTGACTCAGTAATAGCAAAACGTATCCTTGAACGAGCTAGATAAGTCAAAATCTTAGAAAACTTCTCAGCTCCGCGTTCATTGACATCAAGATTCACCAAGATGTTGTGTCCCTTCTCAAAAGAACAACCAGCCATATCTGTAACAAAGAATTACACAAATAGCCAATAGATTAACGAAACAAACATTAGTCAATGTAAACTTTAACGTACTATTATCAAAGGATCATCAAATGACTAAGTCTACTATTAACTAATAACTTAATTTACAAAAACTTAAATGAACGGTTAAAATTATTTAACTTTTCAATTATATTCTGGAAATTATATAAAGTTTGTTTATTAAAACACAATTTAAGTTATCATACCGCCGACAATAATCGGAACACGCCGCTCGACTATGCTATGAGTTGGAAGACTTTCGATATGAAATAACTCAAATTGTTAAGATATTACACATATTTTAACTTATAAACAAAAGTTCGTAAGTCTAAACGAGTATAAACGAGTAACTTGTTAATTATTTGTAACCAAAGGTTCTCAAATCGAAAACAAGTTATAATTAAACAATTATAAAATTTACTTAATTTTACAAAGTCAACTGAACTCAACAAGTCAAACAAAGTCAATTTTAAAAGTGTCAACAGGTTCAACTCGCTTCGCAGAAAAACTGCGAGTTGAACTCGACTCGCTTAAGTCAACCCAAGTCAAATGAAATGAGTTCGTTTCGTTTCGGTCAACAAAAGTCAATCGAGAGTCTCATCTCGCTTCGGTCAACTGAAGTCAAACGAAGTAAATTCATTTCGCTGCAGTCAACTCAAGTCAAACGAAGCTGATCTCGGTTCGCAGGAGCGGGCTGCGATGCGAGATAGATCTCACTTTGCAGAACTGACGGTTTAACGAGATCAATTCATGAATCAACAATCAAACATGTTTCGAAGCAATTAAACGATTAAAATATGTTCCATTAGCATCGATTTAATCATTAGAAACAAGTTTTAGGTTTTATAAATCACTAATTTGATAAAAATCCGTGATAAACTACACCGTCACATTCGAAAACATATTACATGGTGAAATCTCATGAAACTTACTTCAAAAGATGCGTAATCGAAAGATGAATAAGTTCCACGGATCAAAAAACCCTTCCTCTTTGTAAAAATTCGAAAATCAACAGAAAATCACGTCCGGTTCGTTTCGCCAAAACTCACTTCGCAGAGGTGTCTGGTTCAGTTCGCAGAGTAAATGAAAAGTGTGGGTTCGGTTCGCTGACTTGTCCCCTTTTATACCCTAAGTTCAATTCGCACCGTTTGACTAGTCAACTTTAAATTTTGACCAAAAATGCAAATTTAACTTTAAATATAAATTGAACTTT
Organism: Pseudognaphalium luteoalbum; assembly: GCA_963422505.1. NCBI lineage: Eukaryota > Viridiplantae > Streptophyta > Magnoliopsida > Asterales > Asteraceae > Pseudognaphalium > Pseudognaphalium luteoalbum. Next base: position 66,594,852 of record OY730194.1, read on the forward strand.
TAAATATATCACAAGTCAAAATTCTAACTTTCCATTGCATATTTATCACATTAATTCAACACAGAACAAGAAATGACAGTTTAATTTAATTCCAAAGCGCAACACATTTAAAAAAAGTTAAAACTTCTATTAATCATTAAACATAAATACCAAATAAGAAATAAAACTAAAGACTACTAACATCCTATGAAATCAAACTAACTTAAAAGAAAACGCTTAAAATTTTAACTACTTAGGGATGATATTAGAAAGAATAAGCCATTCATATTAATAAGAACAAGATGATTGTTAGTATGCATACCTCATGAAATTAATATAAGTACAATAAAATTACAAATTAACCAGTAATAGACATATATTTATAAAATTATATCTTATTTACCTTATCCACAAGACATAACTTTAAATTGAAAAATAACCTTTCTATTTATTAGGAACTAATTATTCACTAAAGTGAACATTCCATTATGATAGACAGTTCAAGATGATTACCGGTATTATGATCCACATAAACAAATTAGACATAGATTTATGAGCAAACTTTATTATTATTAATGTGAACAATATCTAAAGTGTTCCGTTATATAATATACTAAAGAACTTAAGTAAAACACATAACACTGCATCTTTTAAAATTTTGACAAATATCAAACATCCTTTAAAGATACTAGTCGTTCTAGGTCTGTACTCACGTACAACAGAGGATCCCTAAGTATAATTAAAATAAGTTTGAGACTATTGGCAAAACTAAAGGCAACAGGTTTGTACTCACGTACAACAGAGTTATCTGTTAGTTACACTTATAACCATATTTGCAACTATTTGTCATTTTTAGAAAAATGCATGATAACAGTGTATGGCAGTACCATCATTCATCAATTAAGACATATGTCATATATTATATAACAATTCACAAAAGATATGACACGCAAAATTAGAATTTCTTAATTGCTCAGAAATCTAAGAATAATTTGCCTACCATTATATCATATAATGAATCTGAATAGACTTTAGTTATTCTTATCACTTATATAAAAAGCACGAGTTATTATCAGTGGATATAGGTGTATAATCAGATAAATATAAGTAAACTCCTAGTTAAGTATGCAATTTTAATGAAACTTATAGGAATCTACTAACACATCAATCTTAGCACTTAGGTTTATTATTCTTAAGCTCATTCTCCTAATGTAATATCATTTCCTAAGTTTTTATAGCCAAAACTTAAAGCTTTTCTAAAAGAACTTCGGTTGTTCTTTTATTGGAGGTGATTCCCCTCAGGTAACAAGCAAAGGAATGCCATACGCCCCCCCCCCCCTTTTTAACATAAAAAGTACTACTAACTATTATAAATATACCCTTGAAAGACTAATCACTCTGAATTTCTCATTCCGTTAAGTTGAACCAACGTCTCAAATCGAGCTCTGTCGAACGACTTCGTGTATAAGTCTGCTAAGTTATCCAGAGATGGAACCTTAACTAACTTAATCAAATTCTTCTCAGCACAGTCTCTAATAAAATGATGTCGAATATCAATGTGCTTAGTTTTGATGTGATTCACCAGATTATTGGTGATCAACATTGTTGATTCGTTATCAATCATCATAGGAGTATTGGTTATGTTTAACCCATAATCCCGCAGTTGATGTTGGATCCAAAGGACTTGAGAACAACAGCAACCAGCTGCAACATACTCATCTTCACATGTAGAAATGGCTACCGAGCTTTGCTTCTTGCACTGCCACGATACTAATCTACCTCCTAAGAATTGACATCCTCCAGTTGTAGATTTCCTATTCTGATTGCATCCTCCATAATCCGAATCAGTATAAGCTAAGAGATCTAAGTCTCCATCAGTCGGATACATAAGTCCCAACTTCGGTTTTCCTTTGAGGTAATGAAAGATCCGTTTTACAGCTTGCATATGTGACTCTTTCGGAATAGCCTGATATCTTGCGCATATATAAATAGCAAACATAATGTCAGGCCTAGAGGCAGTTAGATACATTAGTGATCCGATCATGGCCCTATAAAGAGTAGGATCCACATCCTGATCACTGGATGTATCAGGACCAAGTCCATGATTTAATGGAATAGGTGTGTGATAGATTTTACTTTCATCCATCTTAAATCGCTCTAATAATTCAGCAGTGTATTTATATTGATGAATAAAGAATCCATCCTTCTTTTGATCAACTTGTAATCCTAAGAAGAAATTCAACTCTCCCATTGCAGACATCTTGAACTTTTTCCTCATTATTTGTTCAAATTCTTGACACATCTTTTCGTCAAATGACCCAAAGATAATGTCATCAACATATACTTGAACAAGAAGAAAGTTTTTCTTCTTCCATTTTACAAACAGTGTACTATCAATTGATCCTCTTGTAAATCCATTCTCAAGTAGATACGTTGATAGTGTTCCATACCATGCCCTAGGTGCTTGATGAAATCCATATAGAGCCTTATTTAAGCGATATACTCTATCTGGATAGTCAGGATCAGCGAACCCTGGTGGTTGTGAAACATACACCAATTCTTCTACTTTGCCATACAAGAAGGCACTCTTAACATCCAACTGATAAACTTTTATCTCTTTGAATGAGGCAAATGCTAAGAATACCCTAATTGCTTCAAGCTTAGCAACTGGTGCAAACACTTCATTGTAATCTATACTCTCTTGTTGATTAAACCCTTGAACCACTCGATGGGATTTATTGCGAGTAATGACTCCCCGATCATCTCTCTTACACTTAAATACCCATCTAGTTCCAATTGGATACTCTCCCTTTGGAAGGTCAACCAACTCTCATACTTGTAATTTTGAGAACTGTAACAGTTCTTCTTGCATAGCTTCGACCCACAAGCTTTCTTTTAGTGCCATTTGCACATTTTTAGGCTCAACTTGTGAGATAAAGCATGAATATAGACATTGATTAGGAATCCCTGTCTCTTTCATAGCAGTATACAAGCTTTCTAAATCTTCAGATTTACTAGCTTTAGATTGAGTCCTAGTTTGAACAGGAGTATTAATATCACCGATGAAGTTTTCAACGGGATGATTCTTACTCGTTCTTGTAACCTGTATAGGGTCAACTATTAACCCAACTCCTAAGTTAGTACCAATCTCTTCTAATGAAGGCATATCTTCTGAACGAGCTGAAGATAACCTTAAGTGTTTCAAAGGAGTAAGTATATCATCAAACTTTGTTTGAAGATCATCCTCAGAGTCTTCTGTTTCTTGATACTTATCCTTTGAAGGTTGTTGTGACCCACTTGAAAAAGCTTCATTTGAGTCATCAGTTGTCCTGATTCCAGATTTCGAAACACTCGATATTGGAGAACGACCATTGTCCGAATCTTCATACAATAAGTGCTCAGATTTCTCTGAATCACTGACAAAGTCACTTATGGGAACTTTAAATGACTGAAAGAGATCTGAATAGTCAAATTGCCAATCTAATCCCTTATGTACAGCGGGTACATAGCTCGTAACTTCAATGTTATAAGCTATTTCCAGTCGTCCCGTGACTTTATTGAAAACTCTTTTATTAGGTGAATTGGGTACATAACCTAGAAAAAATCCTTCGTCAGCCTTTTCGCCAAATTTAGCTTGATTTCCTGTTTTCAATATCGTACATGCAACTCCAAAGGGTTCAAATCCCTTCAGATTAGGTTTCTTATTGTTCAATAATTCGTAACAAGTCTTGTTACGCTTTTTGACCGTAAGAACCCTATTTAGAACATGACATGATGTATTCACTGCTTCTGCCCAAAAGATGACCGGAAGCTTTGAATCTGCAAGCATTGTTCTAGCAGCTTCAATTAACGTTCGATTTTTCCTTTCAGCAACACCGTTCTGTTGAGGTTCATACGGTGCACTGAATTGATGTTGTATCCCTTTGCTTAAGCAATAGATATTCAACGTTGAGTTCTTGAATTCCGTTCCATTATGACTACGAATACGCTTTACTCTCGTTTTATAGACATTCTCTACTAGATCTAAGAACTCCATTAAGATGCTAGGAGTTTCGTCCTTAGATCCCAAAAAGAATACCCATGAGAATCTAGAGTAATCATCTGTGATAACAAAACATTACCACTTGCTACCTAGACTTCTCTTATTTATAGGGCCAAAGAGGTCCATGTGTAGCAATTCAAATGGTGAGGAGATTGAGTTTTCAATCTTAGACCTGTGTGGTTTCTTGTGCCGCTTTCCGTTTAGGCAAGAAATACACTTGTCTTCGGACTCGAAACATTTTTGTGGTACACCTAGAACTAAACCATTCTTGGTTATGTAGTTCATTTTTCGAAAGTTCAGATGTGCCATTCTCCTATGCCATAAAAGTGCGTCTGCTTCTGAAGCCTTGGATAGTAAACATGTCGACACCATTGAAGAGTTAGAAACACCCATGTTTATAGCATAGATGTCCTTCTTCCTTGATGCCCTCATCAATATCCATTCTTCAGGAATTGTGAAGCCTGGCTTCATAACTAAAGCCTCATTTTCATTAAAATAAACTGGATGACCTTTATCGCAGACTTGGGAAACACTCACTAGGTTATGAGTTAGTTCTTCAACATAATTCACATCCTCTAGAGTCAAAGTTCCATTTGAAACTTTTCCTTTCCCAGTAATTACTCCTCCTTTGTCTCCTGCAAAGTTTACTTTTTTCTTGAGACCTTCTTTGAAGTCCTTCAGTAGACTTCGTTCTCTTGTCATGTGCCTTGAACATCCACTGTCTACATATCACCAGTTATCCTTGTTCACAGTTTGCTCCTACACATAACAAATTGTACACAGTTAGTTTTCAAGAGGGACCCAAGCCATTACAGTCTTGGTTTGTCCCTGTTCATCTACAATCTGAACCTTCTTAAAGTAACCATAACTATTCCCATCGGGAGTCTTGGTACCTTTTACAGGATTTTGAGGTTGTTGATGATCTGTAGTCTTAAGCCTATGAGGAGAGTGAGTAGAAAACCTCCTAGGCACATACTTAGTTCCTTGTGCACTTGAAGTAGAACCATTTTCAAAATGACTATGGTTTCTACTGGGGGTCCTAAACCTCGAAGGTGTCTTATCTCTTGGCTTATTGAAAGTATTTTTGTTCAGAGTATAAGGCCTTTTAGGTTTAGGTGGAGAGACACTATGATTACCATCTCTCTTCAGAATGTTTACAGGTTTGCTGCCTAATCCCAGTTTGGAGCCTAACCTGTCTATAATTGAACTAGAAGTGGTCGGTGTCTTTTCAGTATTCACTAACTTATGTGATGCTTCTAACTTCTTATGTGGACAACAAGAAGCCACATGTCCTTTTTGGTGACATTTGAAGCAGGACATATGTTTCCGTGACCCGGTACTAAATGATCACTAACTTGTTCTTTATTAATCACTTCATCAGTCTTAGTATCATTAATTACTCCACCCGGTACAAACTTTACTTTAGTGTGAGGAATTTTCTTACAATCATCAGATGAAGGATTCTTAACAACATTCTTCTGTGCCTCTGACTGTTCAGGTTTAGTTACTGGTTCTACAGAACATGCTTCAATCATCTCAGTGTCTTCTGGAAGCCTAGTGTAATTTGAATTGAAAGGAGGAGGTGTCTCAGTGTAACCTAATCCTGACTTATTCTTTACACTTCGTTGAGCATCAAGCATCTTATCCATCTCAGTGGTTCTGTAATTTTCTATCTTTCAGTTTTGCTCAACTAGCTTCAATTTACAATCGGCTAACTCTTTCTCCTAATTAGCTATTGTATGATTTAAGTCTTTTAGATTTATATAGAGATCATCTATGATAACAGCCTTTTCATTAATGGTATCTCTAAGTGCAATCCTATCAGAAGCATCAGACTTAGTTTTATCTTTTAAGTCCTGTTTATCGTCACTTAACATACGCACATCAATCTTAGCTAGTTCAAGTTCAGATCTAACAGTCTTATTAGATTCAGTCAATATGCTAACTTGAGAAGACAAGTTTTTGTTTGCTACGGTTAAAACACTAACATGTGATTGCAAATCAATAACTAAGTAACAGACATTAGCAAGAGTAAGAATATCAATACATACCCGTTTCTTGTCTGTTTGAATTTCAGCCATGCGTGCTACAAATTCTTCAGGATTCATATTTTTAGTTGAAACAATATACAGCACATCTTCATCACTTGCTTTCACTTCAACCTCAGGCATCTTTACATCACACTCTGCATCAGTAGGCATATAGGATGTAGACTCATCAATCTCAGCCATGAAAGCTTCCTCAGCCTGAGCTTTCCATTCATAAGATACATCCAACTGTTTCACAACCAAGGCTTTGGAAGCAAGAGTGCTTCCCGAACCTTGTTTCCCATTGCCAGCTTCTACCTTAGGTCTTTGGCATTCTCGAGCAAAGTGTCCATAACCCTGACAGTTAAAACACTTGATCTTGGTCTTATCAAACCCTGACCGATTGCCAACTACCTTTCTACCAATTTTCTTCAAGAAATTCTTTACTCTTCTTGACAACATAGCAAGTTGATCATGAAGTTCTATTTCTTCTAGATAATCACGATCTATCTGATCATAATTTTCATCAAACATAATTAGATCATTGATTTTACCCTGAATGTAGTTTTCATACGAAGCTACAAAGGAATCAAGAACAGATAATTGATGTTCAGCAGATTTTACACTCATAGGCATCTTTTGATGCTCCTGAGGTAACTTCTCAGTTGGTTTTCCCTTTGCTTCACTACCAGATGATGTAACGAGAAACAACTCATCAATAATCATTTCACCCTTTCCATCAGCATTACCAACAAACAAAGCAGTGGTCGAGCTTGAGGAAGAAGTAGAGATAGTAGATTTTCCATGGTATAGTCCCGGATCCTGAGCCTGATCAGAATCAATATCTCTAGTCTTCTTGGTGAAATCATAACCTCTGAGCTTATCAATAGCCTGCTCTAAGGTCATAGTTGCATACCTCTCATTATTGTCTTTAAGCATTACGCCATGCATTTCCCACTTAGACGGTAAACCCTCAATAAACTTATCGGTTTTCTCAGTCTCAGTAGTTACAATCTCATGGTCGTCTAGCTCACTCAATAAATGGTAGTACCTTGTGGTATAGGCATCAAGATCTTCTCCTTTGAAAGCTTTGAACACGGTAAACTGCTTTTTCAGGAGATTCCTCTTGCCTGCTTTAACTTGTGGACTACTGTCACACCTCTTCTCAAGAGATGTCCACAAAGTTCTAGCAGTTTGGAAGGACTTCAGTTGATGATTGAGTTCCTTAGGAAGACTCATCTTGATTGAAGAATGAGCCTTGTTTTTAATCTCAAATTCCTTCTTTTGTGCTTCACTCATCTGTTGATAAGTGAGAACCACAATAGCATTCTCAACAGTTTGTGTTGGTGTCGTGTATCCAATCTTGATACACATCCAGATAGATAGATCATGGAATCTATAGTAAGATTCAAATCTGTCCCTCCAGCTATAATAATCCTCAACTCTTAACAATTTAGGTGGAACATTAGATTTGCCAATCTCGTGTTCCATCTCAATCATTTTGCCGAGCTCAGACATCGTGAAGTTTAAAAGTCAAACTGTATTTGCGAATTCAGAAAAACTCAATTCGTAGGAACTCAATTCAACTTGCAATCTCAGCTCGACTCGCAAAACTCGGTTCACAAATCTCAGTTCGGATCGCAGTGATGTCAATTCACAAGTGATCTCGGTTCGCAAGAGATCTTGGTTCGACTCGCAAAACTCAGTTCGGATCGCAAGTTCAACTCGGTTCGCAGACAACGCTGAAACCCTAATCCCAGTTCGCGAAACGGCTGAAAAACCCGAAAATGAAAGTTTTAGGTATTTTTTACGTTAAAATCAGTAGATTTCGACTGTAAACTATCCTTAAAACGTCCAGAGAGTGATTTTGATTGTTTTTACACACTAATACACGTCAAAACAACCCTAAATCACACGCGATTAACCCGAAAAACCTTAAACTTACTCGTATTTAGCCTGAAAGCTCTTATACCAATTGTAAGTCCCTAGTTCTAGGATCGATAACTTCGTTATCTGTAATATTAAGGTGCGGAATACCTCAATATGCGTTATCTTACTATAATAACGAATAAGTTCGCGTTTAGGTTAACTAATACTTAGCTTTTACTATAAATCGTCAAAGCCTAGCCGTTAGTCTTTAGGTTATTCTCTGGATTGAATTTGCAGGTTGTAAAAATGAATGGCAAAAGTTATTATTAGGTTAAACGAATCGAGTTTTTATATTCTAGTTCAACTCGCAACCGCTGGGCCTGCGAGTTGATTTTGACTCGCAAAAGGCCCAAGCCCAATTCATCTCGGCTCGTTGCCACTATTTGCGTTTTGCGAGCTCAGATCTCATATCGCATCGCAATGCCTTGCGACTTGAGATCTCGACTCGCTATAAATGTTTATTTCATTTTTGATATTCGTCTAAAACTTTAATTTACTAATATATTTAACGAATATTAATAACAAAATAAATATTCATTTACAAATCTAAACCAATATACAAACGTGATAACAATTACACCAGTACTATTTTCAAGCTAGATCTGTAGTCACAAACTATATCTCAACAAGCTTCAAGCTATCGGTAAATCAGTGTTATGGCTTGCAGTGGTTTAAGGTGTTCCTTGAATGGCTATTCAGGAACCACCAGTCCTCTATGACGTTGTGTGTATTATGTTTATTTGTTGAAAGATTTGTTATTACTAGGTTGGACTATTGGTTACAGTTTCATTCATTTAGCTGTGTGCTAATCCCCACAATTTTAACATTTTGCATATTATGAATAGATTACGGAACGGGTTAAATACAGCTGGATAGGATATTTGACTACTACTGCGACTACTTTGATATTTTGATAAACATATGTTATGGTTTTGGAAAATTTATATAATACACAGTCTTAAGTACATAGTTTTGTAATTATATATTTATAAGTGTAATCTTTTGAGATGTTAAACATTTTGGAACATATGTATGTACATATGATATATATCTTTGGGACGTGCGCTTTCGGTGTTTGAAAATATAAAATATGGTTTTAATTTTGGGGTGTTATACCGTTAGACCGCCAGGCCATCCCAACTTGTTCCGGTGGGAAACCCCTATTCATGTATTTGTTTATTCAATAATTCATGTCATGATTCGGATATCTCAAATGTTCGAGATTGGGGAACAAGACTTGAGGATGGTTGTTGGTTAAATTGGTTACTGCATTTGGGACAACCTCCTGTGTAGTGTACTCTCCATAGCTGTTATCCATGTGACATGTTATTTATCTGATTGCGAATAACACTACGTTAGATAGGTAATAGGCTAGGAGTTGTGGCTCATTAGGAACTATATGACCAAACCCAGGATAGACAAAGAGGAATCTCTAATGTAGCAACAAAAAAACCGTAAAACAGCTGAATACCTGGTATAGTGTTGGAAACACCTCCGGTGTAGTACAAATACGTGGAAGCCATGGAAAGGTTGTAGGTAGAATACTTTGTTATTATTGGACGTTCTGAGTGCGTCTGTTAAATCCTGTGTCCATGATCTTAACTAATGCCCTAACCAAAATGACTACCCCTAAATAGCATATACGATTGTCATAGTAAGCACACGTGTTTAATCTGTAGTTCTCGTAGACACCTCATCACCCTTACCTTACTTTAGTTTTAGATTAGATAAGTTAGAAAACCAAAACAAAACCCCTATCAACTCTTTAAAACTAGCTAAATTACAAAATATAATTGAAATCCTTAATCCCGTGCCCATTGTAGTTTGAAGAACGACCCTAGGTCATACCTATCGTTGTACTCACCCATAGCTTTAGTACACTTAGGCCCAACAAATATAAAATATAAAACTCCACTGATCGCGTCCCGGTATTGTTTCGGTTAGTTCTCGATGACAAGGATGGTTCTCCCCCTTCACAAGGAGAGGACTTCGCAACCTGACCTATCGGCCCGCATCAAGTTTTTGGCGCCACTGTCAGGGACTACAACGACCGATTTTAGGAATTTAGTTATCTTAGTTATTTAGCGATCCTTTCGGAAGATCAATATCATCCGAAAGTTCCTTTTCCGTTCTTTCCTTTTCCGTAACCTTTCCTTTCTAAAACTCTCTTTTCTACCAAACCTAAACTTCCATCAGCCTTGACGAATCGTATCACTCTCGCTTCAACCTGCAAACCACTACAGGAGGAAAGAGGAGGACCTATCGTCCTACCAGCTGACAGAAACTTTTAAATTAAGCAGACGATTATCAAATTACTTAAAACCTTCTGCCAATTTCACGGTTTTCCGGTTGATGATTCAAACATACATTTGGATAGATTCATCAATCTTTCTGACTCTTATGAGCAATCAGGAACTTCGATAAAATATCCGAAACAAATCCGTCAAAGGAAAGTTGTAATTTAAAACTCAATTAAAGTATTTCGATAAAATACTTCAACTAAATATATATCCGAATATGTATTAACAAAATTATAATTTTAAAATATTAAAATTAATTTACGATCGGGTACACGAACACGAGAATTTTACACTACGAATTGGAGCCAAACTGTATCAACCACAATTATTGGAGCCGAACAAGATCCACAATATGTGGATCTTTCCTGTGACTACATAGCCGATCAAACACACCCTTTACTTCATTTTTCTTTTTCTTCATCTCCTTTTCAATCTCTCTCTCTCTCTCTCTCCCAGTCTCACTTTCAATCAACACAACAACAACTCGGCATCAACAGCAGTAGAAGCAACAAATCATCACACTTTTCTTCATCGGCACAATCATCAACAAATTTCGCTTCCAATTTTAATCCGTAAGAAACCTCACTTTTCCTTTGAAATTTTCGTGTTTAAAATGCATATAATTCATGCTTTAATTTTCTATCAACTTATTATATACAAACACCAAAGCGAAACTCATTTTCCAAGTAGATTGCATGTACCGTAACGTCCTCAATACCGGTCTGGTAATTTATTTACCTTTAATTGATTATTTAATAAGTTATAAGTAAATTTAATATTATTTGCTTATGTGTAACTTATTATGAATAGTGAAATATTATTTGTTTTAAATAGTTATAGGTGACGGTAAAATAAAATAACTATTTTCGCAGTCGGTTTTTAGGTTCCAGACTATAGATTTAGGGAATATAATTAAAAAGGAATTGGGTCGGTATTGAAGGGAGACCGACCTAAACTCTACCATTTCTTCCCCAAATTCATTTTTATCCTTTCCTCCTCACACCTCAAAAACCTAGGAGAATTTGAATTAATATCAAAGTGAATTAGTAGAGATTGTTGCTTGGATTTTAGCTCAGATTTCATCACCACCACCTTGTTTCCCTGTAAATTGTAAGTATTTGGTTTTAAATTCATGAGCTTGGTCATATTGAAATTTAGTAACTAATTGGAGCCTTGAATGTTGATTATATGATGATATGTTGGTAGTTACTGATTTCATGATGATTTTATTGGTATTGTTGATGATTAACAACTTAAATTATGTACCTTTGATTTGAGTTCTTGAACTTGAAAACCTAGAAAGTGATAAATTAGGTTAATTGAAGAAATCATGAATTGAATTATATGAAGTGTTGTTGATTTTGTTTGAAGTTGTTAGATACCAAGTGATGTTTCTTTGGTATTAAAAACATTGCTAAGTCGAATTTGGTATCTAGAAATTGTGTTGGTTGAGTTAGAGTTCGTGCAGGGTTTTGCTGTTTCTGCTGCTGTAAATTTGATGAACAAGCCGGCGGCTTAATGGGCCAAACCGGCGGGTCCTGTGTGAGCCGGGAGGAACCGGCGGGTCAGGTGACCTAGCCGGCGGGTTTTACCCTCAGACCGACGGCTTGTTTGGCTATTCGGCGGCTCCTGCAGTCTTTAAAACACAATTTGGTTCTGTTACACCAAAACTTAATTCAATCGGCTGCCCAGGGTGATGACCCGACTGCTTGGTGTTGAACCCGCAGGGTCCTAGACCCCAGTCGGCGGGTAAAGCCTAGTTCAGCAACATTTTGATCTGTTTGACTTTGTTTGACTTAATTTGACTCTCATATTTTGCAATACCCATAGTTAACTGATGGCACCCAAAAGCGTCGGTGTCGTTGATGGTAACTAATCGGGCGCCAACAGGGGTTTTAAAATTATATTTAGCGGGGCTTAAATTATATGTACTAACTACTCTGGTTAGTAAGTGGTAAGTATAACTTGATATCATTCTATGAATCCAAACGTGTGGGCAATTAAAGTTGGCACTTTCGGTAGGGAAGTATCTAGGATGGAACAAAGTAGGTAGGTTTGGGGGTTTTAAACTATAGACAAATAATTAAAATGGAGGAAATTAAAGTACAAGAAAGCAGATAAAGATAAAGATGTGATTGTTGAGATTTCAATAATTAATATTTCAGGATGACAGAATAAATAGGGATGATACTAATGTGGCAACCAAACTACTAGGCGTAAACTCTAGAACCATACCAACTCAATTTCCCATTGGCATGTCACTAGGAACTAGGTTATCATGATTCTGATCGGAGCAATACGTAAACTTCCAATACTTATCTAGTTGAAAGAAAAGCTACCTATTTTGGTTTTATACCGAGGTTCATGAATCAGTAGCGTATCATCTCATAGGTCCGACCTTTCTTAACTCCTAAAAATAGTTTACTGCTCGATTAGCATGTAAATTATAACTTTGTAAGTCTAGACCGCCGATATTGTAAGACTTAGTGTTATCATTCATTTAAGCTCTAGTTACTTCGACTTATGATTCAAATCTCTCCTTTACAAACAGTTATACATCCCCGGATTATTCGCAGTTTGTTAAAATGTGTTTCATATGCGGACCATGCTTTTCAATGATAGACAGTGTACTTTACGTAGTAGTTCCACGGTTTCTCATATCAACATGCGGTCAAGAGTAATTGACAGTGAAAGTGACACTCTATCTAATTAAATGTAAAGCAGTGCAGAAATGTAAACCTAATATATACAACGAGTGGTTTCAATGTGTCTTACTTATTGCATGTCATGGGCACAGATTACTACTTACCATAATTAAGGTTGATCAGATCCTAATTACTAGGTTGCAGTCACGTGGATAACCAGAAAGGGTACTCCATAAATTAAACTTGAATTCATAAAGTCTTAACGTTACAAGGGTTACTAATTCCTATATTATCTGAACATATTTTACGAACATCATTTTGTAGTGTTTTGACTTTCTTAGGATATACCAGTTAGTTGTGAAGTTGTATTACCCTTTCGGAATTCCAACTATTAAACCAAAGCTGATTCTAGAGATATAACTACCTTTGGTCGTTTACCGACTTCCATACATTTGTACTTCGCCTTAAAGCGTTTCTAGTACTATATCGGATAAACAGTCGAATAGGGGCCGTCATATCTCTTTACGATTGTTGTACTTGAATTATATAATGTCATCCTTACTTATAATTATCTACATCATCAATAATTACAATAATAAACTACTTGTAATTCATGGCAACAAATATATCACATACCAAGCAATAACACATAATTAAAATATGGAATAAAGCAAGTATGATAAAGGTTTAGATATCACCCGGAAATAAATACGCAGAAGCGTATTATTATGATTGATAACTCGCTTACACGTACAAAAATGACTCTTCAAACCTCCTAACGTTCGTTCTAGCCTCTATACTAATTCGTAGATTAATTACAATAATCCAAGACTATAAGATAAGAGAATTTCTAGAATGAGAAAGTGGAAATGGAAAAGGAGTGTGTATGGGTGTAAGAATGTGTGAGTCTATTTGAGTGTGTGCTCAAATCAGGTCTAAGGGCTGCTATTTATAGGTAAAAAGTGGCTCATGTTAGCATTCCTAGGCTCACATTAGAAAAAGGGTGAAAGGTGGTGCACCGGGTATGAAAAAGTAGCGAAAGGTGGTGCACCGGGTACGAAAAAGAATGGAAAGGTGGCGCACCGGGTACACGCAAGTACCAAAAAGCAGAAATGAGACGGGGTGAGGGGGGGCGGCGCTGCCCACCAGTAGGCCGGCGGCGGCTGGTGGCTGGTCGGCGGCGGCTGGCTGCCACCCGTCCTGGTCCGTCGTCTTTCGCTGTGTTGCTTAATTCGCGCGTATCTTCTTCGTTATGTGTCCGTTTGTGTTGATTCTTTTTGCGTTGGATTCATAATTCAAAAACTAAGACTTTTATGTAATGATATCCCAAAAATATGTCTCCCATCTTTGGATGTCTCGTACGAATCTTTTGGATCTTCCGGCGTACGTAGAATCTTCATTCTTCGTCCGTTTTTGTTGATTCTTCTTCTGTTGGATTCGTAATTTGAAAATGAACATCTTGGATGAGATGGATGTTGATGATGGGCAATTTTGTCTTGAAATCTTGTTTTGATGCCTTGAATCTTCAAACGTGCGTGGAATCTTCGTTTTTCATCCGTTTTGCTTGATTTTTGTCGTGCGACCTTGTTTTGACCATCTTGGCATAATATCACTGATTTGTATTGTTTCTTAGTTTAAAATGTCAAGAATCGTTCCAGAATGAGAGAGATATCGGTAGTAAAAACATGACTTTTTACGCGATATCAAGTATTCCACACTTAGAACTTTGCTTGTCCTCAAGCAAACTCCTTCTTAACAAGCTTCTAGAACGATTCTAATCGCATTAGTTTTTAGAGATACCATTTTCCAAAGAATATAAAGTTACAGTTATGAAAGAGTTTTTACCGGAAACTAAGGGTTTATAGAATTTGATACCTTCTTCGCGCAACATATATGATGATCATGACTAGGCAATCCTCACAAGTGGGTCACTCAAACCACTCAAGTGTTAGGGTTTCCTACTTAATAGTGTCAATCACTCAGATAGCCTGTCATGCAGCATTCTCATCATAGGCTTGATCGAGAATCAGATCTCCGTCACTTTTGATGAGGACGGTACTAACCTTTCGAGATATCTTGGAAGGAATCGGATGTTTGGGTTGAAGAAGGTGTGATGGTTTTCCTTGTATTTTCTCAAAAATTTCTTGAGAGAGTTTCTTTGGAATTTCTCAGATTTTGAAAGGACTACATAGCCTTTTTCTTCCCTTTTCTTTGGAATTTTTATTTTCTTGGCCCTTTTCTTGGTTGTGCCGGCATAATCCTTTTGATTTCTTTTTCTTTTGTTTTCTTTTCCTATGCCAACCTTACCGATATATTTTATGGCCTGGAAGATTCCTAATGGTATTGGGTTGCAAAAGTCTTGGGAAATCAAGAGTGTCTTTGAGAATTTGTTGGAAGATGAAACTTCTGTAGGTTCGGGATGAATAATAGGAGGTTTTGATTGGGTGTGAAGAGTGAATGTTGAGTGGGTGAATGTTTGATGGTGGAAGGGTGTTTGGATTCCTTAGAAGTTATCAAGATGGGTTGTACCTATCCCACGTATGGCACTCATCGGTGTGATCTCGAGATGCATTACAAGAGCAAGTTCTAATTCAAATGCATACATCGGCGCACACATGAAATGAAAAGTGAAACATTTTAGAGATGATTGCTAATGATGGGCTCAATCCTCGTGAATCGAATGTTTTGGTCAAAGTGTGCCTAGCCATGTGTTGCCCTTTTCGTCTGTATCTTATTCTAAAACAGTTTTGTTTCATTGTCAAAACTCGTTTCTTGCTGTAATTTATAATTTTGAAAGATAGGATTTCTAAATAACGATGTTTTTGAATCTAAAAATTTTGAAATTTTATCCATTTTTAGCCTTTTAATGAAAATATTGTTTGACTTACGGACAAGAGGTAAAACTTGCGGTTGAAGGCCGTATATCCTACACTTAGAGGAACATTGTCCCTAATGTTCGAATCTATTTGTTGAGTACCTCTTGTTGAAGTATCCCACACTTAGGGATTCTACTTATTTTTGGATTGTTTCATAAGTGTAATGTGGTTTTGATGATCCCACACTTAGTTTTTTGGAATATCGGATGAGATAATCAATTCTTTAAACGTGTAGAGGGTTTTGGAACGGTGTACCGCTTTTGCTGTGCACATTGTTGGTTACTCGTTAGAAGTCTGCTGGTCCGCGGCTTGTAGCTTATGGCTCTCGGCATTCTTCATCGTGTGGTCCACAGCTTCCCTTATCTTGGTCTTCTATAGATAGTTTCTCAAACAAACCACTCAATTCAATTAAGTAACAGCTACTGATAAGAAAAGTAAAGTAATAGCATAATAAAGTAATAACTCGATAGATGTGATGTCTATGCATCCACAGTACGTCAATTACACACAATAATAATAAGGTCTTGATTGAAAATAGAAAGGAGTTAGAAAGCGGAGCAATCTATTGCTCGACTGGTGGTGCTATTGCAGCTGAAGATACTATAGGTCCAGGGGATGTCTCATCTGATGAAGAATCAACATGCTGATAGTGGGTACCTTTATTTGATGCATCTCGATCAGCCTCTGCATCTGGTGTACCTATGGTGAATACTCCATCCTGTATCAAATGATCAACAAATTCCCCTGCGGGCATTTCAAAGCTGTCAAGTGGACTCTCAGGTGTCCTCTGCTGAGAGTGTCCTCTGAATAAATCAGTCTGTCTATAAGAGGATACTGGATCAATTGGTGCAGCTGCAGGGCTGGTGCTCCTGAGAATCCTGTGACTCTGAACAATGGTGGCTCGTGTAGGGACTCTGGATATCCTACTGCTTCTCGAAGTCTTCCCTCTAGCCGAACCGACAACTAAAGGTGCATGTTGTCTCGGAATAGGAACCTATTCTGGTGGTGCTTGTGGCCTAGGTGGAACTGTGCGAGGTGGTAAACCATGGCCACGGTCACGAACTGGATGTCGGTGAGGTGCTAGAGTAGGAACTGCAGGGGGATATAAGTGTGGTGGTGCTCGGCCCAATCCACAGGGTAAGTCAAGAAGTGGGCTCACTGGTATCCCTGCTGTTTGTTGTCTCATAGCCCTATAACATTGGACCTGCATCTGCATCAGCCAGTACCAATAGTCTGGCCCTGGTGTTGTCCCATAGTGGTATATGTAAGGGGGTACCTGAGATCTAGGAGCTGGGGTGGAAGGTCCTGCCCTAGTAGGTTGTGGCAATACTGGTGGTGGTGCAACTGGGTCGTCATAACCATCCTTATCTTCATCTGAATCTGAGTCTGAATCTGAGTTATTTGGCTCTTTTGGTTGTTTCCTCTCTTTTCCCTCTCTTGGTAAAACTAGACCTGGTACCAATGCATCCATACTACCTGGGTCCGATGATCGTGCCCTAATGTAAACGGTGTCGTCTCTCATAATCTTGAGTATATCCATGCTCGTAAGAAATTCATAATCTATCGGGTGGGCACTCCATACTGGCAGGCTTTTGAATTTTTCTACCTCTGCCGTCTTAAGCAATCCCATTCTGAGAATCAGCCTTGTAATTACTGGACCCATATATGATCTCCTTGCACCAAAATCCTTTTCTTCCAGAATTCGTTGGGCAACTAAATGGGCAACCTGAATATTCCTCCTCTCGAGGATGCACGTCATCATAGCAACATCAAATCTGGCAACTCGACCGCTCGTCGTGTATTTTCAGTCAAATGAACAAGCTATCAGCTTGTGTAGGATTTGTTGAAATTTCCAATGGAAGATTTGAAATGAGGGCTTTAAATTTTTGACAGTTCAGAGATTACAGTAAATATCAAATGTCCCCAAGTGACTAATAATTAGTTTAAACAAATAATAAGGCAATCATTAATATGTGAAAAATATATAGTCATGAAATGGTAATAGGTTTATTGTGAAGTAATGTAATTTACAAAGTTTGGTGTTAACCAAAATTTGAAATGTCATTATTTCACAATTTATAATTATCGGTAGGTTTTGACTTTTTGAAGTAAGGTTTTTAAAATTTCAATTGATTTGTTTTAAGAATGCAATACTTCAAGTTGACTTTTTAGGTCAAAGCTTAGTTCGAATGATAAGTTCGTATGCCAAAATTATATCCTATGCATGTAAATATGACTTAAACTATTTCAAGCATTTCCTAATTGGTAAACAAGCTAGGTTATGCAATAAGTGTTATGTCATCCATGTGTTTGATTTTTTTTCTAGACTTTTTGTTTTCACAATAATGATTTTCTAGTTATTTTGCCTACTTTGACTAGTCAAGCAAGTACAAGATTCTAGTGAGCAAGAATTGTCAAGTGATCTTAATTCACTATTCTATTCAAGCAAGCTTGCTAATCTTTTGTTGACTTTCAAAAGTCAACTTGCTAATCCTAATTCATTCGCATTGTGCAATTAACATAGAGTAATCATTCAAATCACCATGATCATTTAAATACCTAACAACTACACTTAATTAAGCAAAATTATAGACTTAATTAATAGGTTAAAGTTCATCCTTTTAACAAAGTCAAACATGTGTGAATTAGCATGGGTAAGTGATAGTAATATGTAATTTCTAAGCATCTAACCAAGAAAAGTAGTAATTCCTAGTTACTAACTTAGCTAATTTCATAAAATAGGATATTCAAAGTTCAAAGTAGGTTTCTCATGATCATACCTTTATTGTAATGCGTAAAACTTCAAAACAAATGTACAACCGAGAATAATATGCAACGAGGAGTTCAAAAGGATGCAAAATTATAGAGTTTGATGGAGATTTAATGGTGGTTCATGGCGGTGTGGGGATGGTGGGAAGGTGGCCGGCCATGGGAGAGCAAAGGGGAGGAAGAAAGTGTTTTTGTTCTTTGTTTTTGAATTATGAGAGTGCATGGAAGTTTTAATGGTCCCCTAGGAATATATGTCCTAGTTCCAAGTACCATATTCCTTACATGGTCCCTGATGTACTTCTAGTATTAAGCTAATAATCTAGGTTAATTTCTAATGTCCTATTAACAATGATTATGAATCCTAAGTGTACTTATTATGACTCGTTACTTGTTAGTTTCTTGTCACGTTATAAATATTTAGGAAACGTGTAAATTTTTGCGGGATAATTATAATCAACCTAAAATATTAAACTTAAGTTATTTATTATATATATATATATATATTTTAACAGAAACTTTCAAAAATTTAATATATAATAAATATTAAAAATATGTTCATTTGCGGGCCTCGACCTTTTAGGAAAGAATTGTTTTATGATTCGTTCCGATCTCTCTGTAGGGAAAGGGTCGAGAGTTGTTCCCTTAAACGAATGTTTTTAGGCACAAAACATTTTGAAAGTTCCCAGATGACGTTATAAATTAAAAAATGACTGTTCTCTATGTCCCCTAGGGTTTCTCTTTCTTCATATCTTAAATTGACAAGATCACTAATTAAATTATTATATGCCTTTCTTATCTTCTTAGGGTTTGACAATCCGTCGCGAGCTCCTTGGTCTTTGTAATTTAGATCGTATTGTGTTTATCCATGATTTCCATAAATGCTTTATCTTCTTGCGAATCAGGTTCTCTGGTTGTAGAATTGACTATTCTTACGAGTTTACTAATTAGGGCTTTTTGTGTGGAAGTGAAGGGGTATTTGGTGAAAGTGAAGATTTGAACAAGCTTAACGTGAAGGTCTTTCCATTTAGCAAAGAAAGCGGTGTCAGGTCTTTTGGTGGAATCAGGAAAAACGTCTCACAATTTTGAGATCAAGTAAGAAGCGGGGTCAACAAAGAATGAAATTTTACACACTAGTACAAATTTGGGCTTTCGTCACACATGGTCTATTTGAAACGGTCACACATTCCAATATTTATGTGACCAAAGGGCCAAAAAAACTGGACGTTATTCTTTAGCCACACATGAACTCCAATCGTGTGACCATTCTGAAACGTATTTGCCACACCTTCGAACATTTATGTGGCTAAAGGGAACTGCAATTTTTTGGCATTTCATTTAGTCACACGTGAAGTTGGAACGCGTGACAAATCTTGTCTCACACTTGAACACTATGACCAAACGCCACTATATGGTCACATGGAGTAATTGTTTATGTGACTAAAGCATAGAGTCGATTTTGTCACACATGATTAAAGTGTAGCCAAAGCCAGGTACATATGGTCACATAAGTTATTATGTGACCATATGTTTAGTGTCTGTTAGAATGGCAAAAGGTAATGTGTTTAGTCACACTAATTTCTAGCCCGATCATGTGACTATATCGCATTAGAATAGCCACACCATATCACAAATGTGTATCGAAAGGATGTTTATGGCCACATGTTAGGTGATTATATGTGACCAATATATTCACAACAGTCACGTTTTTAGATATTCATGTGACTATTTTTTAAAGCGAAAATGGGCAAAGATGATTATCATTAAATTTGATATTAGTCACATTGAGTGTTGTTTGTGTGGCTATATCATGAGACCTTATTGGTCACATGGAGTAATGGTTTGTGTGACTATAGCATAGAGTCGATTTTGTCACACATGATTTAAGTGTAGCCGAAGCCAGGTACATATGGTCACATAAATTATTATGTGTGTCTAAAGCTTAGTGTGTGTTAGAAACTTAGAATGGCAAAACGTAATGTGTATAGTCACCCTAATTTCTAGCCCGATCATGTGACTATATGGCATGGTAATAGCCACACCATATTACAAATGTGTATCCAAAAGGATGTTTATGGCCACATTTTGGGTGATTATATGTGACCAATGTATTCACAACAGTCACGTTGTTAAATATTCTTGTGACTATTTTTTAAAGCGAAAATGGGTAAAAAAGATTATCATTAAATATTATATTAGTCACATTCAGTGTTGTTTGTGTGGCTAAATCATGAGACCCTATTGGTCACATGGAGGAATTGTTTATGTGACTAAAGTATAGAGTCGATTTTGTCACACATGATTTAAGTGTAGCCAAAGTCAGGTACATATGGTCACACAAGTTATTATGTGTGTCTAAAGTTTAGTGTGTGTTAGAAACTCAGAATGGCAAAACGTAATGTGTATAGTCACCCTAATTTCTTGCCCGATCATGTGACTATATGGCATGGTAATAGCCACACCATATCACAAATGTGTATCCAATAGGATGTTTATGGCCACATTTTGGGTGATTATATGTGACCAATGTATTCACAACAGTCACGTTGTTAAATATTTTTGTGACTATTTTTTAAAGCTAAAATGGGAAAAAACGATTATCATTAAATTTGATATTAGTCACATTCAATGCTGTTTGTGTGGCTAAATCTAACGTATATTGTTATATTAAAAAGTATTGGAATTCTAATAGATATAACATTTAGCTGCATTGGTTAACGTGTTTCTTTGTAGGTGTATTGGTTGGGATCCAAGTTCGAACCCCACTCTCAGAATGTTTTTTAATATAAATGTCATTTTGACCAAAAGGTTTAATGTATGAAAGCAGACTTAGTGGTATGGTCAAATTAAATGGTTATTGTAATATGCCCGTGATTAGTTATTGGTTACGATGCTATATATGACATTTATCCGTAAGTATTTATGTTGTAATTTACAAAGTTAATGCATGTACTAAAAAAAATGGAAGTCATAGAAATTAAGATACAAGTAATCATTCCATAAAATATTCAAAAGGTAATTTACAAGGTTACTGTACTAAAATTAATATAGCTAGTGTTCCAGCATTACATATATGTTGATCACTTGGACTTTGGTATAACAATACCCAAACTCTAGTTGGTTCGAAAGTAATCATCTCGTGATTCATTACCCAAGTCACGTTTATCCACACGTGGCAATATGTTATCATTGTGCGGGTGAATGACCGTGCTAAATTCCTCATCGATTTCATCATATGTATCTCTGTAATTCTTGGGAGGTGCTTTCAGGACAATAGATAAATTCCTAGTTAGCTGGTCTTTCACATAAAACACTTGTCGTGCTTGTGAGGCTAACACGAATGGATCAACCTTGTGGCCTACATTATTCTGGTCAACCAATGTATAACCAAGATTAGTATCGCGTTGGACCATGCCATTTTTACGGTTAACCCAATCACATTTGAAAAGAGGAAGTTGCCTGAAGCGGTAAATCCAGTACCCATATCTCTTGCAAAACCCCATAATAAAATGTGCGTCTAGTGGTTGCAACTTCTTTGGATATGTGAATATCTTCTGTCTCAACACTAACCCCACTGTTTTGGTAAACTCTGCCATCACTACATTTAGTACGAAATGTATAACCATTAATGTTATATGCAGTGTATTTCACTACGCTGGCTCGTGGTCCATATGAGATCCACCTTATGGTTCGGATACACTGTCTTTGGAGATCACTAACTCTCTCTCAACCTGCAGAATCTCATTACAAGTATATATATATATATATATATATATATATATATATATATATATGTGTGTGTGTGTGTGTGTGTGTGTGTGTGTGAGCTTGAAATTGAACGAATTAACAAAACACAAATAGTGATAGAAAAAAATAATTGTCCAACTTTTAGTTTGACTTTATTCTTCAACTCTGACAGTACATACTAACAGGCTTAATAGTAGTAACTTTGGTTAATGAAACTACAGTTAATTAAGTCGATCTCCAATTGATAAAAACTGGACAATTGTAAGGAGTAAATAAAATACGATTAAATAACAATTACCTCTTCGCGTAACCACTTATCAAAAGATTTAACGTGCTCATTCTGCAGCCATGCTATTTGTTTACCCGGGTTTTGTGTTACCAAAACCTCCCTGTGTCGCCTGAAACAAGGTATTTTGTTATTATATTTGATAGAACATTAACTAACGTAACGAAATAGCTAGACATGTGTTAGTAATTAATATTTACTCGATATACGGTACAATCTCATCTGTATTCAGTATTACATACAAATGTGCTTTCTGAAAGAGTTCTGAAGAAACTTCACTTGATTTGCCAGCAGACAGTGGCTTTCCATCCTCGTTTTCATCAGTTTCATGTGTATCATTTGGGATACCAATAGTTTTCATGGATTTTTGATATTCTCCGAAAAACTCTATTGTTTCTTCTGCAATAGTCTCCTCAGCAATGCATCCCTCTGGTCTATTTCTGTTTCGCACATGTCCCTTAATAACCTTCATACATCGTTCGAAGGGATACATCCACCGAAAGCATACAGGACCACATAATTTTACCTCCCTAATTAGGTGCACAGTCAAATGGACCATAATATCAAAAAAAGAGGGGGGAAAGAACTTTTCGAGTAGGCACAGTGTGACACAAAGTTCTTCGTGCTTCTTATCTAGTTCCTCTAATATGATCTCTTTGCTAAATATAGATTTAAAGAAAAAGCAAAACCTGATAATAGCCTTGCGTGTGGGTTCGTCCATTATCGAACGTATTGCAATGGGCAAAAACTCCTGCATTAGCATGTGATAGTCATGTGATTTAAGGCCGATGAGCTTCCTATCTGTGAGGCTGACTAAACTAGAGAAATTAGAACAATATCCTTGCGGTACCCTCATGTTGTATAACGTCTGACAAAAGATGTCCTTTTCGGCATTCGTTAGCGTGTAACCTGCTGGTGGTATTACTGTTATTTCTCGGTCGTCTTTCCTAACAAACAACTCTGGTTTGTCTATTCCCAACTCTTTAAGATCCAATCGAGCATTCTCTCCATCTTTCGTCTTTCCCGGCACATTTAGCAAAGTCCCGACTAGACTCAACTTCATTGTGCCTCCAATACTTTAGCTTTCGATACCAAATGTTGAATTTCTTCCAATACGCACCATTCTGTTCATTTGATTTTCTTGAAGTACCATCTTCTTTTCCTGATCTTTTCTTCTTCTCCTTTTGGATCTTCCCAACGGTTCTAAAAAAACATCGATATCATTTCCCGGGTATCCCGATATCAGTACAGATAGCATGATAAACTTTCTTTTCAATCACAACCATGGAGGAAGGTTGTAGATGACAGATAAAACTGGCCACACACTGTGATGCCTATTTCCTCTGTTGACATCAACACCATCAACAGATATTCCTAGCCTTAGATTCCTTGGATCATTTGCAATTTCGGGGAATTCGTTATCTATGGTTCGCCATGCCTGTGAATCTGCCGGGTGACGTAACACACCATCTGTTTTCCTCCTTGTCGCGTGCCATCTTAATTCTTCTGAAATACTTGTTATCTTAAAGAGACGTTGCAGCCTTGGTATTATTGGAAAGTACCGCATTACGTTTGCTGGAGTCTTCTCATACACTTTTTTGTCTTCTTATCCACCTTCCATCTTGATGTCCCACAGGTACGACACACGGTCAATTCCTTGTCCTCTTTCCAGTAAAGAAGGCAATTGTTGATACATACATCTATCTTTTTGTATCCCGATCCCAACAATTTCAAAATTTTCTTTGCATGATAAGTGTTTTCCGGCAATTCGTTACCATTAGGTAGCATCTTTTTTAACAATCCTAGCAGTTCAGTAAAGAATTGATCAGAACAGCCATACTTACTCTTTAAGTTGAGTAGGTGAACTATGGCTGACAACTTTGTGAAGTCAGGACACCCATTGTAAAGTGGCTTCTCTGCATCTGATAGCAGTTCTAGAAGCTTGGCATGGTCATCCGGATCCTCATCATCAAAATTATCTTTTGTAGCATTAACCATTTCCACTGTTTCACTCGCATGTGTTGGGAGTTCTGCATCAAAATCCATATGGTTGTCACCATATTCTGTTGTAACAATTGGCTCATCCTTCTCTCCATGATAAGTCCATTGTGTGTAGTTTTGATCAATGCCATTGCTGAATAAATGGAAATACACTTCCTCCGTTTTACGAACTACATGGTTTAAACATTTGGTACATGGACATGGGATTAGAAGATGTGAATTATTACCCTGTGGGTCGATGTTACTCATCTTCTTCAAGTTGTTTACCGCATAATCAATAAATGCTTCTACTTCGTCTCTATAAATTCTGCCCAGCCTATTTGTTCCCATCCAAGACTTGTCCATTACTTAGGGTTTGAAAAATCCAATTAGGTGTGTCGGCGTGTTATGTACTGTAATTGATTAGGGTATGAAATATTTTAGGAAGTGCCTTGATTAATTCAATTAGGGGAATTAATTCGGATCTCATAAATGCAATTAGGGAATCTGAGTTGAGGAGTGCCACTGTTAGGTATTTTACATACCTTCCCACTGTTAGTTATTCTTGACAGTGCCACTGTTAGTTCTATTTTCTAGGGATTGGCACTGCTAACAGTATATAACCTTAAAACACTTCAATTTTTCATTACGCTCTCATCTAACCACTGCAACTACAATTCAAAATACAACCGCCTCTTCTTCTACAATTAATTTGACGATCATGGCTTCTTCTTCTTCATCTGATTTGACCCTTAGTGTTCATGAAGAACACAATATGATCGCTTTTCTAATGAAACCCCATCTGCACAGAATTTCACTCAAATAGTTGATTTTCTTCGTGCTAGTTATGTTTAACGCGCTTACAGTATCTCCGAGGGTGTCAAGGGGTCATCTGAATGAATTCTGGAAGAATGCACGGTTAGAAGTGGTTGCTGGTGTAAATCAAGTGGTTTCAAAGGTTCAAGAAACCAAAGTGGTGGTTACTAAGGAAATTTTACGAGATGTTCTTTTACTTGATGATGCCACAGGTATAACTTCCTTAGATGACACAGAATTGTTTGATAATTTAAGATTAATGGAGTATGAGGGTGATTATACACGTTTTACATTTTTTAAATCACTCTTTAGCCCACAATGGAAATTTTTAATTCATACAATTCTTCATTGCTTGTCATCTAAGAGAACTTCTTACAATGAATTTGGAACACAATTAGCCTATTTTCTTGTGTGTTTGGCTAAGGGTCAGAAATATAATTTTTCCAAATACATACTTGATGGCATGATCAGAAACATCACAAAGGGTAAAAAGGATCTTTTTATAATGTATCCAAGATTTGTGCAACTTGTTTTAAACAAACAAATTACTGATTTGGTTGCACAAAAAGTTGTCATTGGTGTTGGTACTCTCTCTGTTAGAACATTCACAGAGATGAGTAAAAATACCAATAAGAAGTTCTCAGGGAAGGAAACAGCATTGTTTCCAACAATGCTTCTTGCTCCTTCCACCACAGATGTAGTACCACCAACTACATCTGAACCACTTGGTGACAGGCCAGCAGAACCAGTTGTGCTTGAACACTCACCAAGTGGGGGTAAAAAGAGAAAACAAGGGACCAAACAGCCTACCACATCTAAGCCTAAGAAAAAGAAAGTTAAACAGGCAAGTGAGGCTCCTACTGCTCATTTGTCTCAGTCAAAATGTACCACCACAGCAGGTGTCTCAGTCAAATGTACCTACCATTGAATTGACGAATGTACAACTGACAGAAGCTGTGGATAAAATTTGGGAGAAATTAAAGAAGGAGAAACAGATCAATCGGGCTCAAGATGAGAAAATAGCAGAGCAGGCTGCTAAGATTGATGAGCAACAAAAAGTGATTGAGGATCTCAAAGACAGGCTTGCTGCACTTGAAGCTTTGCTGGTTAAGACCACTTTCAACAAGGGGAGAATAATGATGATGATGAAGGCAGAAATGATGCAAGCAATGATGAAAAAGTGGTGCAGAATGATGATATGGCTGAGGAGACTGCAAAGGCACCTGAGGTCAATATGGATGATGTGCAGCCTAAGGATGTTGAAAGTGTTGAAAATGTTGATCAACCAAAGAATGTAGATGAAGGTAGTGTTGAAACTGAGAAGGTGGAAGGTGATGGAGATGATGCAGAGGCTGAGGGGGAGTCAAAGGTTAGAACGGAGCCTAAGATGACAATGGGAAAAAAGAAATCAATACCATATGCAAGTGCTAAAGCTAGTAGAATTGAAGAACTTAAAAGGGTTAGTAGTAAACCTACCACTGTTATATCAACTGAACCTACCACTGCTACAACACCCACTACCACTGTTCCAACAGAACCTCAAGCCCATGCTACCAAAGAACCAGAACTTTAACCTACTGTTATAAATCAACCCACTGTTGATATACCACAACCACCCACTGCTACAAAATCAACCACTGCCAGGAAACCTGAAGTACCATTTAAAATCAATGAACCTAGTAGTGTGCCTAAACCTGATTCCAAGCCACCTATTCAGAGGTCATTACCTATACAGAAATGAGCAGAGAAGCTAGCAGAGTGTATGCAGAAATGAAGTCAAAGGGTTTGAAAGTAGAGGATGACATTATATATGATGCTTATGTTGAAAAGACCAAGGGTAACCCTCTGCAAGTTGCAATTGATAGGATCAGAAAGAAGGATGCTAAAGAGAAAGAAGCTAAAAGGAAAGCTAAGAAACCAACAAGAGGTGAATTGAAAAATCAATTGGTTTGCAAGTTAAGAGGAGATAGATATTCTACAATGGAGTTGAGGAGAATGACATTAGAGCAATTGCAGGAATTGTGGGATAACAATCCAATTGTTAATCCTGAGGCAAGAGAAAGAATTGAAAAGAAAAGGAGAGAGGATGAAGAGATACAGAGAAGGCTGAAATTAAGGTATCAACAGATTGAGGAGGAGCTTGAACAAAAGAAAATCGAAGCCCAAAAGGCTGAAGAGTTGAGATTAAAAGTTGCAAGTCATAGAAGGTCATTTCAAATGATTCAAGACTCTGATGATCAGATATATGATTTGGATAGAGATGAAGAATTCTTAGAAGAGATGATGGTTGAAAAGAGAGATAGGAATGAAAATACAAATCTTAATGATGAAGATCTCTCAGATATTGTTGAATGGCAAGGAATGTTCATAGAGTCAAACACTGTGTCTTATGAACTCAGAATTAAAAGAAGAAATGGAGATATGAGTTTTCATAAGTCTATGGGTGATATTTTGAGAAAAGTAAAGAAAATGGATGTGTATGATATGTATAGAGTTGGAATGGAAAAGGATATGAAGCTTGTGAATATTCATATTGAAAGACACGTATGGGAATGGTTAAGAATGATGTTTGAACCAGAACAGTATGGTGAACTATTTTTGGGTATTGAAGCTGTTACTGATTGGAGACATTTTGCTAGAGCAGAAGTTCATTACATACGACTGAGGAATGGTAAATACATCTATATGTTGGAAAGAGATTATGTTCTGAGCCAATCACTGTTGAAACAGCTAATTGAAAGAAAGTTACTTGTAGCTATTAAAACTGATAAAGGAAAGGATATAATCTATAAAATCATGAATCAGTACAACAAGAGGGTTGAATCAAGCAAGAAAGGGTCCAAATCTTCTAAAGAATCTGAGGCTGAATGAAGAAACTTAATGCAATTCCAGATTGATTAAGATTAGGGGGAGATTGTTGGGATCTGAGCTGATATGGCTAAGTGTGG
Source organism: Pseudognaphalium luteoalbum (assembly GCA_963422505.1). Taxonomy (NCBI): domain Eukaryota; kingdom Viridiplantae; phylum Streptophyta; class Magnoliopsida; order Asterales; family Asteraceae; genus Pseudognaphalium; species Pseudognaphalium luteoalbum. Next base: position 66,623,193 of record OY730194.1, read on the forward strand.
AAGTGCTTACCACTGTTAGTATATTGTGCTAAGTATATTGTAGCCACTGTTAGTGGAAAGCATGGCGTAGCCACTGTTAATGTAATTAATGATATATGATTATATGGCACTAAACGGAAAACGAATTCGATTAACCATAAGGATTCATCATTTTGAACACTTTTATAAACTTTAGTTATCATTAAACACATTTTATAAACTTTGGTAATTCTTGAACACATTGCGTATAGTTATGGTTGATTTACGTAAAAATTTTTATCCGAGTTTAAATTGTTAGCATTGAATTGATTATTAATATTTTATTTGATTTTATTATTCAACCTAAAATAAGATTTAGGCGATTTGAGTTATATATATATTTTTTTCGTAAGTTGTTTAGTAAATAATTATGAACTTTAAAGGAATATATCTTTAGACATTTGTCACATATTGTTTAATTATATTGTTCTAATAACAGAAAACTATGCCTCCGAAATTTCTATCCGGATCTTAAAAGCGTAAAAGGAGAAAAAGAGAAAAAGAGTTGGTTGACAATTTTGCTTCCAAGAATGTCTAGAAGGGCCGCACTATATAAATAGTAAAATTGATTTTTTTTCGGTATGAGACTTTGTTACTCTTGTTTTGATATTATTATGCTTATAATAGCTTTACAGTAATGATACAACTTTTTATTTATATTATTAATTATATATTCATATATATATTTGTGTATAAAGGGCCCTTTTTTATTTTTGCAACGGGCCTTTGAATTCGCAGGGCCGGGCCTGCTTGTTGTCTATTAACTTTTTCGATAAAAAGTTTTATCGTTTCATTTTTTACGTCTTTAACAGATTCGTCGTACTAAACCAAATGAATTTGATTGAACAAATTCTACGTCTTTAACAGATTTACGTCTTTATGTGACTTTAGCCTAAGTTTAATAGTGAAATGTATGATATATGGCACTACCGGTATCACACATGAGGGTATTTAGGTAATTTCCTTTCCTACCCACCTTTTTAATCCCCTTTCTTCCCCATTCCTTTACATCATACAGTTGATATTTCCCTCCATTACCATCCTCATTTTATTCCCGCTCATTTTTCTCCCTGTAACATGGCGTCATCATCATCTTCTCAAAATCAAGTTTTGGAACCACAATTTTATTACTGTCATTGCGGAGCCAAGATGTATGTTCGCACATCATGGACTGAGATCAACCCGGCACGCAAATTCGTAAAATGCCCAGATGTTAGTTTTAACCTTATTTTTTAATTGTTGTTGGTATCTGCAATTGTTGATGCTATTATGTTAAATATTGACTCAAAAATGCTTTAATTTTGTTATTTTGTTGTGATTTAGGTTAAAACCAGTTTTTGCACAAGATATCACTTTCTTGATTCGGAGCTTCCAGAGTATTACAGGAAGATTATGTATCAATTAAGAATGGAATGCAAAAACAAGTCCATCAGGAATGAAACGGAAGAAGATTCAGACTCAAAGATGGTGTTGATGAAGATGGTTGAAGAGTTGACTCTCATGAAGTCAAAATTGAAGATGTTTGACCAAGTGTTTGCACTTTTAATTGGTGTTGTAGTGATGTTGTGTGTAGTTATACTTGTTCTTGTTATGAACTAAGTTTCATTTAATGGTGTATTTAAATTTAGGGGTGTTCGTGAACGGTTAACCGGAGACCCGGTTAACCGGAGACCGGTTAACCGGAGTCTCGGTTTGTAATATTTTTGAACCTAAACCGAAACCGAAAAAATTGGTTAACCGGAAATCGGGTAACCATTTTTTCGGTTCGGATAATCGGTTAACCAAATGAACCGTTAATTAATTAATACTTACTTAAAAGGTAATTAATAACACATATATAAATATTTATTTTTCAATGTTCACTATATTTAAAATACTTTGATAATAGAAGTATCAAACGATAACCATTTTACTCTTTATAATTGTGTATTTATTTTATACGTACGTAAATCATCTCAATATAATTAGAAACTTAGTAGAAGTAATTACCATATTAGGCCAAAATTTAACTAGTAAATTACATTAAAATGAGTGAAAAAGAAATAAAAATAATTTTATCAAAATAAAAGTGTAAATATTTATATATAAATATAATATGTACACTATATATACATATATTTAAAACTATATATAAAGTTTTCAGTTTTTTCGGTTAACCGTTTATAACGTCCATCTCAAAATCATGAACCGAAACCGAAATCGAAAAACCGAAAAAAACTCGGTTCGGTTAACCGAAACCGAAAAAGGAAAAAAAGTCGGTTCGGTTAACCGAAATTCGGTTCGATTCTACCGGTTTTCGGATCGGTTTTTCGATTTTGGAATTTTTTTAACACCCCTATGTTTAATGGTTCTTTTAAGTAGCTATATGTATCATGTTTGGTGGGTGTATGGTAAATAAATTATTATATAAATGTAACCTCAACTAATAATAAATAAATTAATCAAAGCAGAATGAACAAAAAACCATTTGTGAAATATTATATGCAAATTATATGTAATTCGTCATTTCGGCATATGTATGTGACATTGCCCTAAGGTTAATAGTCAAATGTACGATATACGGCAATTGTGGTATCACACACGCCACTATTGAACTTAGGGTGTTATGTAATTCGTCATTTCGGCATATGTATGTGATATTGCCCTAAGGTTAATAGTCAAATGTACGATATACGGCAGTTGCGGTATCACACACGCCACTATTGAACTTAGGGTGTTATGTAATTCATCATTTCGGCATATGTATGTGACATTGCCCTAAGGTTAATAGTCAAATGTACGATATACGACAGTTGCGGTATCACACACGCCACTATTGAACTTAGGGTGTTATGTAATTCGTCATTTCGGCATATGTATGTGACATTGCCCTAAGGTTAATAGTCAACTGTACGATATACGGCAGTTGCGGTATCACAAACGCCACTATTGAACTTAGGGTGTTATGTAATTCGTCATTTCGGCATATGTATGTGACATTGTCCTAAGGTTAATAGTCAAATGTACGATATACGGCAGTTGCGGTATCACACACGTCACTATTGAACTTATGGCCGGGTGTTATGTAATTCGTCATTTCGGCATATGTATGTGACATTGCCCCAAGGTTAATAGTCAAATGTACTATATACGGCAGTAATTGCGGTATCACACACGCCACTATTGAACTTAGGGTGTTATGTAAGTCGTCATTTCAGCATATATATGTATGTGACATTGTCCTAAGGTTAATAGTCAAATGTACGATATACGGCATAATTCTACTTATTATAAGTATAAGATTTTCATACTTTTCTTTGTGTGTGTATAAATAAAAATAGGTTATTGTTAAATTGTGTACCGATTAAAAATATAATTTATCTTCTTACCATATTTGTTTATATAAATACGTTTTTATAACATTTTTATAATATTGTATATAAATATGTTATTGTGAAATTGTGTATATTAAGAGTAAAAATAGTTTATCTTTTTACCACATTTGGTAATTACGTCTACTAATACTAACCCTTAAAGGTTGAATGACATAAATACCCTTAATAATCAATTACCAATACAATAAGAAGGATTTTAATAGTAAGGGCATTTAGGTAATTTACTTAAAGACTTGGAAGTAGGCGCGTGAGGCGTAAACTTTACGAGTAAAATTCAGACATCAGATCAACACCTTCCAATTCCCGGCATACCAACTTCCAAAGAAACTCAAAACAGAGCATCAACAAATCATCTAAACAAGATATAAACCATGGATTCCCAAAGCTCTAAATGACAGAAACCTGCTATGGAAGATGATCGAACTCTTGCTGACCTTCCGGACAGCGTCGTTAGTCAAGTACTGGCCCGTGTCGGGGCTTGCAACGCCAAGCAAGTTTTTAAAATGAGGACTCTGTAAGTCTCCATACCCTAGTTTCTAGTTTGGATTCTCGTTTCAACCTAAGGTTATATTGACGTTTTGTCAGTATAAGCCTTGTATTTTTTGTAATTTTTAAAAAATGTAGCGCAATTATTAATTAGGGCTTGATTTAGGAATATTTAAATTATATTGTGCATGTACATTATTTAAGAAATCACCTTTTAAGATCAAGGGACTTAGATTGTGTTTATGATGTCGTTTATATGCATTACAGGTGCAAGACCTTCAGACGTGCAGTTGATTCAGATGAGGTTTATCGCCAGCTGGATGATGATTCCCTCTATCCTCTATTTTCTATGAACTTGCACAAAATTGATGTGCTATCAAAAATGAGGGAGAATCGAAACCCTAACATGCTGTTTAGGGATGGCATGGTAATGTTTATTATACATTTTATTGAAGTTTTTACTTGTACTCTGTCACATACTAATTTACTTTTCTTAAATGTCTTGATCAGAACAAGTTCTTCTCATTAGGTGATGAGGCTGCTGGAAAGGAGATGATGCAACAGGCATCTAATTTGGGACAACGTGATGCAACGTTTGTGCTTGTGATGCTGATGATGGGGGAAAGTCAAGAGAGACATGCAGAGGCCAAGCAACTGTTGACCTCTACCAGAACAAGGTTAGCAGGTCTGTGGGATGTGGCCCGGACAGCTAACAAGGTACGTCGATTGTTGGCTGATCCCCGTATCTTATGGCGAGCAAAAAGGGAATACACTAACTGCATTCTTAATTTGTTGTCCTAAGCACAAGGTATTGCACGGGCAGACGTTACGCGATGCCTTCTTCCACAGACGGGCTTGGCTGTTCGATTGTAGTGTATGCTTGTGGGATGCTTGCTACATTAACTTTGTATCTACTTTTGGTATTTTTTACTTTTGATTAAGTATATATATTTAGTTATAGACAGATGTATGTCAGATACTTATAAATATGTACTTATTTTTTGTTGTTAAGTTAATGATGTGTTATATATATGTGCATTATATGCTTTTATTAATGGAAGGTCAGGAAAGAAAACAAGATGCTAGGAACCTGTGGGTCATTTCACTTTAGGGTTTAGGGCTAGCGTTTAGGGTTTAACAACATGATATTATATATTTATCGTGGGAAAAGTAAATCAATTATATTCATAGCTGAGTTGGTCATTTCGTTGAGGAGCTAACCTAGCAATCCCGGGTTCGAGTCCGCTAACCTACATTTTGTTTTTTTAGCTCAATATTGTTTGATTGGCTGTTTTCCCCCCTACAATCAGAATTCACTAGTATAAAAACCCGCGCAATGCAGCGGAAATCAATAATAAAGTTATGTGATTCGATAATGTTTTTTTTTTCCGAAAAACATAGTGAAATCATTTTGAACGCCTTTTTTTATTAGCATCCTAGGTCATTATATGTCAATGTATTAGAAAGATATGAATATATAATTGGTAAAAGTACATTACATAGAAAGTAAGTTGAAATATATTATGGTATGTATTAATGTACATTAGTGTTATAATTGACAAATTAAAAGTATGGGCATTTAAGTAATGATATCCTTCAATTTAATATTGATTATTCTTTGATTTAAGATTAAATACAGGGGCAATATTGGTATTTCCTATATGATTTAAGGTCAACATACTGAAATGCTTAATAAGGGGTATAGATAATTAACCTTATTCATAATTTTAACTCTAAATATTATTTCATTCATTTTGGAGCCAAATTTTTCACCAAAAAATTTAAACTGACCAATTAGAGCGAAGCAGAAAAATTTAATTTCAAGTGACCTATTTACATTCCAAAACATCTTAATAAAGAATTTATAACTCTCAATTAATCTCCAACCAAAATATCAAAGAATTTACAATTCTCAATTAATCTTAATTAAAGTATATATCATGGATAACGAAGCCGATCATCCTCTAAATAGTTATAATGATGACGACCACGATTTAGGATATGAATCGGAGGGTTACGATGATGTACAAGATGATGAAGCCGATGAAAACGACAATAATGCAAATCCCAAAATAGTTCCGCCGAGGGGCATAACAAGATTATTTGCGTTTCGCAACAAGTATGGCAGACCCGATGCACAAAAGCTCAAGGTAACCTTCGATCAAATGGATCGGCTAATAGTGGACAATAGAGCCTTGTTTTCGAGTTTTTTGGGAGACATTGTTCATGAGCATATTGGTTTGAAGATTCTATCCTGGAAGAAGGTCGATAAAGAAGAAAGAGATAAACTGTGGGATGAAATCATGGTATTTGTAACCCACTCCATGCTCCCTTGATTAATTTCCTTTATTAATTAAAATTGTTTACAATACATTATATATGCAACTGGATGTATATATATATATATATATATAGAGAGAGAGAGAGAGAGATAGATTTAACTTGTTAATATTGATCTTGCAGTGATATTTTGATGTTGATGAGACACACAGAAAACTAGTAATGAATCGTCTTGGTGCCCATCTTAGGAATTTCAGAAGGAAATTGAGGGAATCCTACATACTACCCAAACTAAACACACCAGCAGTAAATGAAGTCCCAATGAAATATAGTGCATTTGTCCATGCCCCGGAGTGGAACTCTTTTGTAGAGTATACGAGCACGGAGGATTACCAGGTTTAGTCATTTATATTAGAGTGCATATATATATATATATATATATAATTTCAGATTATTGTGTTTGTACATTAATGCCATCTAATAATGATTTTGTTCTCTAATTAGAAAAAGTCAGATGCATCAAAAGAGGCGCGCTCCAAGTCAGTTTATCCTCATACCATGGGACGAGGTGGCTACGTACATGTGAAAAATAAATTGGTAATTACATTTACATATATAATGTATGTTTCTATTTTGTACATTTTATGTATCAATTATATATAAGATCAAAGTAAAATACACAGAAAACTAGTGTACTTTGTTTCTGTTTTCAATTTTATATGCTTACATGTTAATTGGTAATTTTGTAGGTGCCTTACCTCTGATCTAACGGATCGGTTAATCAACCAAACGTGCGGAATCCGTTTGGTTAGCGATTATAGAACGAATAAACAAACACACGATTTCTATAACGTTTTCTTTGTATTCACAATTGAGTATAAACGTTACAAGCTTTTTGTCCTCTCTCTCTCACACACACAAAAATGCCTCACACTCTATCTCTCTAATGACCAACCCTAAAACTGAAACATAACTCTCTATTTATAGGCTGTCCAAACCCTATAGCGACACTAGCCAAGTGTCGCTATATGCGACACTAGCTAAGTGTCGCATAAACACTTATTTTTTATATATATTCTATTTCACTATTCATTTACAAACTTTCATATACACACTAAACACTCTACATACGCAGACTAATTGACTTTAACGATTACAAACGTTTGACCAACTAACTGACACACAAAATGCACCAACAAACTCCCCCATGTCAGCAGCTTGGTCAAATAAGTCTTCAATTAGTCTTCATCAACAAACTCTTTCATATCTTCAACAATCAGAAACGCTTTCATGTCTTTAATAATAAGAATCTCCCCCATTGAGATAGCATGATCTTCAAAGAAATCTTGATGTCCAAATTCATGTGACTGACACAAATTCATCATACACAAAGATCTTCAAATTCAGTGACCATCTCTCAATCATCAGCAGCTTCTCCAATAAAATTTATCTTCACAGTCTTTGGAGAATAACCGACATCCTTTACATCTTCAAAATTTGACTTTAACAAGATATGTGATGTTTGAAGAAAATAATATAGAAATAAAATCTTTTTGTATTTTCTTTATAAAGGAAAAATAAAGAACAAAGATTAAAACAAATTTGGGGATAGGATTGTTTTACGTTTGCTTAGAGATCATATCAGGACAACATACAATTATTAGGAAATAGTAAGTGTTATCTCGATTATCAGTATATTTGTCCTCTTTAAATTTACTTAGCATATTTAAAACACCTTTTATAAAAATTATTTCAAGACGATTACTGGTATTGTTTGTCCACTTAAACATGTTACATCCAGGTCTGTGAGTTAACCTTTTATTGTTAGTATGAATATTTCTCCATAGTCCCCACCTATGACATACCCCTGTAACCCAGACATGAACATAGCTTCCTAATCCAGAGAGAATATAAGAATATCATTTTTAAGAATCAAGTCAGCGGTGACAGGTCTGTACAAACGTACAACAAAGCGACATAACTTGATTCAGGTTTAAGCAAAACCAGACTTGGTCAAACCATTTTGGTGACCTTGTTAGGTATCTTATGATTTAAGACTTTTTCAAGTTCATTGACTTGCGTTTGCTTAACTTTTAAGCATATACTAATTGAGACCAGGTCTGTACTTACGTACAACAGAGGAAACAATTAGTATAGACCCCCAAATAATTTCAAATAAACTTTAGGTATAGAAATATGTCATGCTATGTTAAGGAATTAAGACATTTAGTCGTACATCATATGGTGTTTACCACAAGATCATAGACACGTATTAGAATTACTTCTTAAGAACCCAGAAACCGGTGTGTATCATGTCTACCAGTACATCATATGATGAAGCTAATATTTATAAAAGCTATTTTAAACATGCCAGATAAACCTACTGACACATCAAACATAAACCTTAAAATTTCCATTTTGTGCATGTTATCTGATGTACAATCATTTCTCATGTTGTTTCCAGACACAATCCAATATCTTTTTGAGGAATAAGAATCTTGCTGTTGACATTTCTGATCCAAATAATCAGAATTTTAATTACTCCCCCTGAACAACAAATTCTTTTCAAAAATCCAATTCAAAAGTACTCCCCTTAAATATTAAACATATTTTTGTAATTTTTGATTTAAGATATTTCGCAACATTGCATTTCTTTGATACTAAAAAGTAGAAAGAATGGCTGTTGCAATAATAATAAAATTTAAAAGAAAAGTATCAAAATCACATATCAAGTCAAATCAAATGCCTTTTAGCACTTTTACCACCATGAAACTTCAGAAACTTCAAAAAATCATCATAACATTCTTCCAACTATATCCACATCCATGCAGTCACTTAAAATATTACTTTACAAGAAACTGACTGCATCACCACAAACAATTAAATATTAGTACTTATGGGACACCCAAGCCTTGATAGACTTGGGTTGTCCATGATCATCCATGATCATCACATCAATGAGTTTATGATATTTTAAAAACTCAGAAGATTTCATTGATGCGTTGTTTGTGGATTTGGGTTTCCAAACCTGTTTAGGTTCAGATGATTTGTTTTCAATAATGTTGTGCTGTTGAACTTGAGGTCTACTAGGCACAACTTTGTTTACTCTTGCCATAGGTTTTGGAGAGTTTGATGCACAACTAGATATAGGCGTATACGAACGACGCCTTGAAAAAGGTTTTGAAAAAGAATTTCTGAAAGAGGAAGTTCTTGGCATCCCTCTACCAAACCTATCTAGGGATAATAACCTACAATCCCTAATAATATGGCCCTGTTGACCACAACGATAACAAGAACGTCTCTCAACATAAGATCGATTCCAATGGGTTCCCTCAAATCGTTTCGATGGAGGACAATACACAGAAGGTCTATTAGCAGGAACATTTGTTGAACATGCACTCTTAGGTGTACATGTTGAAGTAGATGTTCCCGAGGTTGAGTTAGTAGATTTTGAATCCCTTTTATCATTTTTAACTTTGAAAGATTCATTATCAACTTTAGCTTTGCCTTTGCATTTAAAACAGTTAGGTTTGACAGCTATTTTCTCAACCTGAATGGTAGATTCTTTTGGTATATCTTCTACCTCAACAATCTCCTCAGTATGAACTGGAGACTTACTTTCAGCCTTAACAAACTGAGGCAAAGGATACTCTGGCCTTTTGGTTTTCTCCTTTGTCAGTTTGTTTTACTTGGCTTCTTTGGCCTTGATTCCATAGAGTTTTGTATAATCAACAGAGATCTCCTCATGGCCTTCTTTAACAAGCGGAGAACAATATTCAGCATGAGAAGGTGGAGGTACGAGGTACTTGGTTATAACCAAGACCTTCCTTCTTTTTGCCACTTGTCCCTTGCTTGCTAACGATCTCATTAAAGACTAGAGTTGCGGACGTTGAACCTAAGATTTTGCTTTTATGATTCTCAAACTCATTTTTCAAATCAGATAATTCTTTAGTCAACAATTCAATTTCAGTAAGATAACTCTTAATTGCATCTTGTTGGCTAAAGACCTTTGCTTTAAAAGTTTGAGTATCTAATTTGTGAGCCTCAAGATGTTGTTCATAAAGTTTTTCATTATCTAGCAAAAACTTATTAGATTCAGTAAGTTTAACTATCTTGTCCCGCAAATCTAAATTGTCTTTCTGATATACCTCAAGGGATTCAGTCAATTTAATACACGAAACACAATTAAAAGGCTCAATAGGTTCATTTTGTACCTCGGGTGTGATGTGAGCTATCATTGGAGTATGTTGATCCTCTTCTTTAGTTACCACTATTTTCTTTTAACCATAAGCCTCTATAAGAGCGTCCCATAACTCTGTAGAAGTTGCTTGATTTTCAAATTTACTTATCACAACTTCTGGCAAACACATAGTAATCATCTCATATGCTCTATTGTTATTGTCAAGCTCTTCCCGTTCCTTGACGGACATTTGTGCTCTTGACTTAAGCACCCCATTGAGTTTTGGTTGCTCATATCGATCAATCGCGTTAAACCAGTTCCACACCTTTGGATCTTTATGTTCAATGAAATTGCATAGCTTAATCTTCCAATTCGCAAAATCACTATAGAACAAAGATGTAGAATGAGGCATTTTCGTACCGAAAGCCATTTCTGAATTTTCCCTCCAAAATTGAATTCGAAAATTTCGTAAATTTTCCGAGTATAGCGAAACTTTTCCGACACTAAAATTAAGTTATATTAAGCTTAAAAACAAAATTTGAAATTACAAAATTTTTCGCGTTTTTCCCGCCAAAATTTCGTCCGAAAACGTAAAAAATGACCGAGTAAAATGAAACTTTTTCCAACCTAAAATTGAACACTTTTAAGCTTATGAAAAAATTTTGAAAACGCAAAATTTTTTTCGGAGTTTCCCGCCAAAAAAGACACTAGGTAAGTGTCGCTAGGTAAACCAAACGGTTTCCCGCCAAATTTTTTTGAATCTAGAGCGACACTAGGTAAGTGTCGCTAAAAATCACAAGTGACGCTATGAAGTGACGCACTAAAATGACGCACTGAAGTGACGCTAAGGAGTGACGCTTAGAGGGTAAGTGACGCACTGGTAAGTGACGCACTAAGTGTCGGCAAGTGACGCACTAAGTGACGCACTTGAGTGTCGGCAAAACCCTAGTTGGAACTTACGAAGTGACGCACTTGAGTGACGCTCGAAGTGACGCTTGAAGGTAAGTGACGCAACGAGTGACGCAAAAACGAGGCTGTCAGCTCCAAAAACCCTAAAAATCGAAATTTTCGAAACCCTAACGAAAATTGACAAACGGCGGATGAATTTGCACCAAAAATCAACCCAAAACTCGAGTTTTTCAACACAAATAACCAAGAAACAAATTATAATCGATTAATACCTTCGCGAATCAACCGAAAACGTTCAAAACACGATCCGAAACCGTTGAATCCTTGATTCACGGCTCTGATACCACATGTAGGTGCCTTACCTCTGATCTAACGGATTGTTTAATCAACCAAACGTGTGGAATCCGTTTGGTTAGCGATTATAGAATGAATAAACAAACACACGATTTCTATAACGTTTTCTTTGTATTCACAATTGAGTATAAACGTTACAAGCTTTTTGTCCTCTCTCTCACACACACAAAAACGCCTCACACTCTATCTCTCTAATGACCAACCCTAAAACTGAAACATAACTCTCTATTTATAGGTTGTCCAAACCCTATAGCGACACTAGCCAAGTGTCGCTATATGCGACACTAGCTAAGTGTCGCATAAACACTTATTTTTTGTATATATTCTATTTCACTATTCATTTACAAACTTGCATATACACACTAAACACTCTACATACGCAGACTAATTGACTTTAACGATTACAAACGTTTGACCAACTGACTGACACACAAAATGCACCAACAAATTTGACTAATTTACATGTGTGTTGATTTGATGATTACAAGATCGAAGAAAAAGTAATTGAAGCACATGAAGAACCCCCACGTGGTATATTGTGGTTGAGAGGAAGGCAAAACAAAGTCGGGTTATTTCTAGACGAAATGACTAAAGATAAGGGACAACAACTAGTAAGCATTAATTTGACATGCAAATTTTCCGTTTAAATAGTTCATGTAGTTTACTTTCGATAAATCAATTAACTACTGGTTGTTGGAATCTATAATGCAGATAGATACTCATGAGAAGATCAAAACCGGAACCTTACAGCTTGCTCATGGCAACGATGCAATGACAGAGGTATTTGGAAAGGAAAAGGGAGGTTATGCCAGAGGAGTAGGAAGTGGAGTGACAATCAACAAGTATTTTCATCTTCCAGCAGCTCGAAGCAGAAAAGCAGCAGATGCCGAACAGATGAAATTACTTCAAGCAGAACTTGCAGCTGAGAGACGTGCCCGTGAAGACAAAGACAAAGTTATAGAAACGTTGTCCAACCAGGTGTTAGAAGTGATGGCCAAGTTGACTGCACAAGAGGCGAAAATTAATTCAATGTCAACTCAAAACCTGCCATCGGAGGAAAGACATTTAATTCTTGTATTAATTAAGTAATTATGCTAACATATTATTCATTAATTTATATTGCAGCTAACGGATATATGTATTTCTTTATATATATTGCAGGTGTCTCCATCAGTGGACGTTAATCCTAAAGCAACCATTGAAAATGCAGATCAGGAGTGCCAAATAAGGACATCAAGTGTGGTTGGAAGTGGGCAGGAAGCTAGTTTTGACAGGCCTAAAGGACTTGCAACTAGCATGATCAACCAAAAAGACAAAATGGTAATTAAGTAATAAAACATTAGAATTACATTGATTTTGCAGTGGCATTGAAGAACTTAAAAGGGCCAAGTCATGTACTCCCACTGCTAGTTCAAGAGTCACTCTCATTTACAATAATTACTTGTTTGCCTTGTTTTATATAGGAGACTGTTGAAAAAGCAGTTAACAAGTCAGCAAACAGGACGCCTGATTCACGAGAGAACACGGTTGAACCTAACCGGTCGTCCCGATCACAAAATAAATGGTCTCCAACACCACCAACGCTGCAGGTATATATATGTATTTCAGCATGTTGAAACATTATTCAATTATGTTTTATCTAATTCTGATATTGCATACATATATATATATATATATATATATATATATATATATATATATATATATATATATATTGTGAGTTATACTCTGTGCATATCTGAAATCTTCACCGTTTAAGACAGAGGCTTATGCTTTAGTTATAATTAGTATATATATTTATATTAATCGTCATCATTTCATTTTGTTTAGGTATTCAAGTGTAAACTGTGGAACCTAACGAAGTCAAACACTATTGCTTTGGGTACCGTACACGTGTCGAGTGGAAAACAGATGCTTCATAGCAAAGTAATCCCAAAGGATTGCTACAAAGTGTCTGTTGGTACATCGTTGGTGGATGCAGCTTTTTTACCGGACGTTGGAGACAATGGTGTCAAAACTGCTTTGCAGGCAGTAGGTCGTTTTTATGCATGGCCCAAGGAGCAAGTGGTTTTGAGGAGGAGGTACATACAGTACGTATACGTTTTTAACAACCTATATCTACCTACGTATACATATATAATTCTTCATATATTAATATTGATGTTTGATACATATATATGTGGCTTTTGTCTTTTACAGGCAACACCACCTACTTCATGTCAATTAGCGTATGTGGAAAACAAAATTGCACCAGAAGTATCAAAGAAAAGGCGCAACAAATCGGTTTTTGTAACTAGTGATACCGTGCAAAAGCAAGCGAGGATGAAACTCAAGAGTCAAAAGGCCTTGCAACTGTGATCATGTATAATTACTTTATCATTTTGATACATTTATTCGGTTATTATTATCATGAAAAACAATATTCCAATATTAGTTTGGGTACATGTATGGAGTTAATTATGTACATATATATTATTCTAATTTTAATTTGTCGTGTTATAACATATATATATATATATATATATATATATTTATATATATATAATTCCAATTGTCACACGAAATATTGATTTGTTATATGTGACTAAATGATGCGCTCACATAATACGGTCACACTTTGATTGACTCGTTGTGTGACTAAATGATACCAAACGTCACACAAACATAAAATTTGAGTGGCCATTGGATTAACAATAGTCACACAAAATACAGGTTTACGTGACTTTAAAGATCATATGGTCACACATATTAACACCTATGGCCACATTTGGTTTAATTCTATATACGTGACCAAATCCAAAAATAAAACACTCGTTGTGTGACTAAATGATACCAAACGTCACGCAAACATAAAATTCGAGTGGCCATTGGATTAACAATAGTCACACAAAATATAGGTTTACGTGACTTTAAAGATCATATGGTCACACATATTAACAACTATGGCCACATTTGGTTTAATTCTATATATGTGACCAAATCCAAAAATAAAACACTCGTTGTGTGACTAAATGATACCAAACGTCACGCAAACATAAAATTCGAGTGGCCATTGGATTAACAATAGTCACACAAAATACAGGTTTACGTGACTTTAAAGATCATATGGTCACACATATTAACACCTATGGTCACATTTGGTTTAATTCTATATATGTGACCCAATCCAAAAATAAAACACTCGTTGTGTGACTAAATGATACCAAACGTCACACAAACATAAAATTTGAGTGGCCATTGGGTTAACAATAGTCACACAAAATACAGGTTTACGTGACTTTAAAGATCATATGGTCACACATATTAACACATATGGCCACATTTGGTTTAATTCTATATACGTGACCAAATCCAAAAATAAAACACTCGTTGTGTGACTAAATGATACCAAACGTCACGCAAACATAAAATTCGAGTGGCCATTGGATTAACAATAGTCACACAAAATACAGGTTTACGTGACTTTAAAGATCATATGGTCACACATATTAACAACTATGGCCACATTTGGTTTAATTCTATATATGTGACCAAATCCAAAAATAAAACACTCGTTGTGTGACTAAATGATACCAAACGTCACGCAAACATAAAATTCGAGTGGCCATTGGATTAACAATAGTCACACAAAATACAGGTTTACGTGACTTTAAAGATCATATGGTCACACATATTAACACCTATGGCCACATTTGGTTTAATTCTATATATGTGACCAAATCCAAAAATAAAACACTCGTTGTGTGACTAAATGATACCAAACGTCACGCAAACATAAAATTCGAGTGGCCATTGGATTAACAATAGTCACACAAAATACAGGTTTACGTGACTTTAAAGATCATATGATCACACATATTAACACCTGTGGCCACTTTTGGCTTACTTTTGTGTGACCAAATCCCAAAGAAAAGCACTCGTTGTGTGACTAAATGTTACATAACGCCACACAAAGATAGAGTTCACGTGGCTATTGGAGGCACAATAGCCACACAAAATCCACGTTTACTTGGCTTTAAGGAGCATTTGGTCACGCTTATTAACATTTATGGCCACTTTTGGCTTCATTTTATGTGACCATATCTCCAAATTAAAACACTCGTTCTGTGACAACATGTTACATAATGCCACACAAACATAGAATTCAAGTGGCCATTGGATGAACAATAGTCACATATAATACACCTTTACTTGATTTAAAAGAGCATATGGTCACACCTTTTATGGTTTTGGTCACTCTTTTTAAATGGATACCGCCACTAACGATTTAATGTGGCCGTATGCACCCCATGGTCGCGGGACCTTTAGTCACACACACATTGAAAAACAAGTGTGACCGTAAGCATATCGTCACGCTTTTCTGGTGTGACCAAAGCCTAAATCTGTACTAGTGACAAGAGATGATGATAGGAATCATCGGGTCACGTTCTACCTAGAACTCAAGTTCATTGATCATTGCAGCAACATTATGATTGATTAATATTATAGATATTGGATGGAAATCCATGTCGGCAAGTGATTCAAAAAGTAGATCTAAATCTACTATAAACTTCAGTTCTTGGTCTCTGAAATTGGTGGAAGTGCTTTCACATTTATGATTTGACAGGCGAGATAAGAATTTGAGTTGTTCGTCAAGATTGGTAATCTTTTCTCGTTGTTCATATGAAAAGGGAAAGTCGTAGGAGTCTAATTTCCTAATGAATGCCCTATAAACATCTATTATGTGAGAAGGATTAAAGGATGCGCCGAGGTGGCGTTCTTCAGAACAAGGTTTTTCTGACTCGACTGATGGAACTTTATCCACCACTCGATAGATGGTGTATTTGGGTTCTTGTGAAAGGAATGGAAAGATTCCGTCATTACGAGAATTTGACAGAGTGTTGCCATACACTGACGTTTCAGAAATGAGGGTGATTAGGTCACATAATCTCGGAGGTTTTTCTTCATAATCTTCTTCGGAAGGACTATCGAAGTGGACAAAATTTGGTATTTGAGGCGAATGGAAAGTTGGAAAGTGATCTTCTGGAGATGATGCCAGGTCAGGCAACTGATCCATGTCATCAATGTCCAGGCAATGTTTTGGAATAGAAAGTGAGGTCCTAAATTCTTCTAGGGTTTCGGAGGTTTCTTTAGCTTTAGAGGAAGAGGGTGAAAAGAAATCAGATCCTATTTCTCCTACTAAGTAGTCAAAGAATTCCGTATCGTCCATTGCCGTCAGTTTGTCTTTTGGAATGAGGTAAGAAGTAGGTTTTCGATTTGTCATTTTAAACTAATACTATCTTAATTAACTAATACTAAATTAATACTAAATTAATAATTAATACTAAATTACTCAAATTAACTTTCAAAAGATACCTGGGAAGGTTTTGTTCGGAAGGATCTCCTAAATACTACTACTTAAGGTGGCTTTAAATTGTACGTTTGTGATTCCCTGGCAGCGGCGCCAAAAACTTGATGACACCCGAAAGCGTTGGTGTCGTTGATGGTAACTAATCGAGGGCCAACAGGGGTTTTAAATTTATACTCAGCGGGGCTTAAATTATATGTACTACCTACTCTGGTTAGTAAGCGGTAAGTATAACCTAAGATCGTTCTATGAATCCAAACATGTGGGCAATTGAAGTTGGCACTTTCGGTAGGGAAGTATCTAGGATGGAATAAAGTAGGTAGGTGATAAGCATCCAATAGATATTATATTTTATACTATTTATCCCTATATTTATATACATTTTAATGCATTTATATGATTTTAGATACTTATTTTGTTAATATTTGCAGAAATATATTTTAATTAAAGATTGAAGAAAAAGGAACGAGAATAAGTCCAAAACTGAAGAAAATGAAGTACTTGAAGAAAAGGAATTTAAAACCTTAAAGAATTGAAGACCAAAATAATAATAGTGAAGAATTGGGCCAAAATGAAGATTAAAATCCGTATGAGATAGAAGAAAGCCCAAAAGTAAAGTCCAACCTGAAATTGGAAGATTCAGGAAATCAAGCTCAACCGGCGGTTGAGACAACTAGCCGGCGGTTGAATATATTTAATCTAAGACGGTTCCAGACGAGGATATGGAGTAGGACTCAAGTTAACCCAACCGGCGGTTGGGAGACCCAACCGGCGGTTGGACTGGCGGTTTGAAAAACTATAAATAGAGGCTTAGTTTAGGTTTAAGGATATACGATTCTTAGAATACAAACACGAATATTAGGGTTTTAGGTCGACTTTAAGTGCGATTTTGGAGGCTAAGGAGCTAGGGTTTGAAGGTTTTCAACCCTAGGAAAAGCTGGTTCGACAATTGGTTCGGTTTCTTTATCCTTGTAACTTTATTAATCTTTTGGGTTATTTATGGATATTGTTTATTTGAATTACTTGTTAATTAGGTTTTCGTTATAAATGTTTAAATGAATGATTGATTGAATTTATTATATGAATTATATGTTTATGTTGGAACTATATTATTGAATGTTTATTATGCAAGAATTGTCTGTGTTATATAATATTAATAATGATTCTTGACATGATTAACTGATTTATATCATAACTTTACTAATCTTTTGGGTTTTATAAATTAAGTGATTATGTTTATGTCTTGATCTTAACCTTTGCGATTGACGAAAAAATATCATTTATTAATGTTAAGTAACATTGTAATTCAACCAAATCAGGAATTGTATTAATAAACTGCTGATAGATCTTAATAAATAGTAATACTTTTCTTTACCTTTGACTGTATTGCTATATGAAAATTATCTTAACCTTTGTGATTTTCTACATTAGTAATTCACCAATAATAATAGCCAACAAAGCAAATAGGCATAAGTTAATATAATAAGTTTAATCAATAATAGTTTGAATAATTATAATTTTTTATCCAATTGAGTATTCTTAAGTTGAACCTTAGACTTATCTATTAGAATCTGTATCAATTATAAATATGTTCGATCGGAACTAAAACGTCCCCCTTATCTTGTATATTATTGTATATTAATATATATATTATTGTATATTATTTGTAATTAAGAATAAATAGATAATTAGTTATAGACTAGAATCACGTTCCCTGTGTTCGAACTTGGACTTACTTAATAAGCTATATTATACGAACGGGTTAATACTTGCCTGAATTGTGTGATAGTATTATTTAGTATTCCTTAATTTAAAACTTGTGATTATAATTGCCTATACTTAGCACACATCAAAATTTTTGGCGCCGCTGCCGGGGAGCGGTGAATTTTAATTAAACTAATTATTTAATCTGTATAAATTCTAAATTTTTGTATATATTAGTCAACCGAAAAATTGGCTCACCCATTGGGAGTACTAACAAAAACAAAGGTATAAGGAGAGTTCCGCCATACCCCATTGATTTATCATATAAGAGGTATGGTGCTTCTCGAAAGAAAGAGGTTTTTAATAAGGTTCGCACTGACCTATTTCTCCGCTTTTGTGTACAATCTTTGGAGCTACCGAGGACTTTTGACAAAATTTGTTAAAATGTGTGATTATGTAAATGTATCTTATCTGTATAATATGATGTACTTGTCTTATATGTGTTCTAAATTAAGTTGTAATTTGTGTATATAGAATTCGTTAACTGTTAGTGAAATGGAAAATAAGCAAATGAAAATTTTGAATGAAACTATGGAATGCAAGGATGTCTGTGTTGATGAACATTCTCTTATTCCACCTGACCAGAAAATCCCTATAACCTTTATGCTACCAAATGGTTATTATGTTTCACCACTAGCTCGAGAATGGGTTCATCAACCTTGAAGACATTCACAACATTCTTATTCCCATTTGTGTTTTCATGATTTCTTATGATTGAACGTTTGTTATTTGATTGTTGAAAGTTATTAAGTTTTTAATATATGTGTTATTTTAGGAATAATGGTCATTTTCATATATATGTCGAAATGTTATTTCTCTAGTAATAATTACATGGTTAAATGTTTTCATATTAATCTCGGCTTATATGCGGTATGGTACTTTTCAATTTAATAACCAAATTTTATCATTTTAAGGTTCATATTGGATTTTATCCTCACTTTTATAAGTTTTTATTATGAAACCATAAAATGTTTTGACGAGTATGAGTTATTTTATAAGAATTGTTAAAATATTTTGATAAAATAATGGAAGTAGGTATGAAAACGTTAACTATGTTTTATGCTATATAACATATTCTTAACATATTGTTAACTTAGTAAATGATTGGTTTTTCTTCAAATATTGATATTATGTTCTTACTAAGGTGTGGATACATTAATTCAGTTTATGCTTTTATTTAATTATTCTTTATAGTTAGGATTTTGGAATCTGAATTGTATATATGTTTTTGCTATAAAGATAAATTTTATAAAATGTTTTACTAGATAATGCGATGAAATAGTTATGAAGAAACGTTTAGCCATATTTGAAGTAAATATAGTTTGTTTATTAAGTTTGACATCAGGAAATATTAAATTTATGTGGAAAATATAATAAATAAAAGATATGTTTGTTATGAGTTTCTTTCTTTTACTTTAAGAATATTTTAGTTTTTATATTATCTAGTATGTTTAATTTATTTGTTTGACTTTTAAGAATAACGATGTTATTTGTCGGAATTAGCAGCTTAGTATAAATGAAAATTTGATATGAAGCTATAGCGTATATTTAGTACAGCTTACCAATGCATTAATTTTTGGAAAAATATAAACTTTGTAGGTGTGTTCCCTAGAAACCCTCACGAGACTATAACTCATCCACTCGGGATACCGGAGGGTTTAAAGGCTTATTGCATATGCTAAATGCAATCGTGATTAATTACGAAAGTGTGGATGTTGTATATTATTTTTCAAGAAATCGAGGAATCAATCAAGCAGATTTTTCTTAGCCGATGATGAAATTTATAATTTCAGTCAGGGGAGTTTTTCTGTTTTAATTTTCTTTCCCTTAATCACTTTTGTTTAACAATTTTTACACAATGAGGGCATTGTATAATTTAAGTGTGGGGATAGGGTTCGTAAGAAAAAGAATTTTTTTAATTAATTATTTAAGTTTCTATTGTTTTTAAAAAAATTTAAAATTTAAAATTTTTAAGTGAATTAGTAAGTATTTATTAGTTAGAATACTTTTGTTAAAATTTTTGTTTTGTATTTAAAAGTTTAGACTTTAATGTGGATTAACTGTTTTGTATATATAACGTAAGCTACTTTAATAAGGAGTGATATATAGTTACATGATATGATATACTAATAGGCAATCTATATGAGGATTTTTGAATTTTAAGAAATTAATAAAATAACTTGTATATTATTTTATGATACATAATATGATGTATGACATAAAAGTCTTAATTCTTAGATTTATCATGCGATAATTTTATATATCTTTATTCTTATGTGAAAACATTTGGGAGTTTACTAATTGTTTCCTCTGTTGTACGTAAGTACAGACCTGGTGTCTAATTAGTATTCTTAAAATAAAGCAAAAGAAAGAACAAATTCTTTCAAAATATAAATAAATAAAAATCAAACTACGTCGCTTTGTTGTACGGCTGTACAGACCTGTCACCGCTGGTTTGATTTAAAAACTGCTTTACTTGAATCAAGTTATGTCATTTTGTTGCATGAAAATGCAGACCTGTCACCAATGTCTTGATTCTTAAAAATGGATTTCATATATTTATTTGGAATATAAGAGTAAATTGCATGATTAAGTTTAAGAGTATATCATATATGGAAATCATAAGTAATATACATATTAATAATAAGAAAAAAATATATATTCAGTCAATTGAGTATAGATTGTTTAAAATGGATAAATATATTAGTAATCATTCATGAGCTATATGTTACACAAATAATAATTTTTATTTATACAATATAGTTATCCATGTTAATTAAATTGTTTAAATTTTTAAGTTATGAAACAGGTTTTTAGTATTGGTATTCTGATTGTTAAATATTAGTTTGATGCTTATTTTAAATTTTATTCAGTATTCTACTTGAGGACAAGCAGAACTTAAGTGTGGTGATATTTGATAAGCATCAAATAGATATTATATTTTATACTATTTATCCCTATATTTATATACATTTTAATGCATTTATATGATTTTAGATACTTATTTTGTTAATATTTGCAGAAATGTATTTTAATTAAAGATTGAATAAAAGGAACGAGAACAAGTCCAAAACTGAAGAAAATGAAGTACTTGAAGAAAAGGAATTTAAAACCTTAAAAAATTGAAGACAAACATAATAATAGTGAAGAATTGGGCCAAAATGAAGATTAAAATCCGTATGAGAAAGAAGAAAGCCCAAAAGTAAAGTCCAACCTGAAGTTGGAAGATTCTAGAAATCAAGCTCAACCGGCGGTTAAGACAACCAGCGGTTGAGACAACCAGCCGGCGGTTGAATATATTTTATCTAAGACGGTTCCAGACGAGGATATGGAGTAGGACTCAAGTTAACGTAACCGGCGGTTGGGAGACCCAACCGGCGGTTGGACTGGCGGTTTGAAAAACTATAAATAGAGGCTTAGTTTAGGTTTAAGGATATACGATTCTTAGAATACAAACACAAACATTAGGGTTTTAGGTCAACTTTAAGTGCGATTTTGGAGGCTAAGGAGCTAGGGTTTGAAGGTTTTCAACACTAGGAAAAGCTGGTTTGACAATTGGTTCGGTTTCTTTATCCTTGTAACTTTATTAATCTTTTGGGTTATTTATGGATATTGTTTATTTGAATTACTTGTTAATTAGGTTTTCGTTATAAATGTTTAAATGAATGATTGATTGAATTTATTATATGAATTATATGTTTATGTTGGAACTATATTATTGAATGTTTATTATGCAAGAATTGTCTGTGTTACATTATATTAATAATGATTCTTGACATGATTAACTGATTTATATCATAACTTTATTAACCTTTTGGGTTTTATAAATTAAGTGATTATGTTTATGTCTTGATCTTAACCTTTGCGATAGACGAAAAAATATCATTTATTAATGTTAAGTAACATTGTAATTCAACCAAATCAGGAATTGTATTAATAAACTGCTGATAGATCTTAATAAATAGTAATACATTTCTTTACCTTTGACTGTATTACTATATGAAAATTATCTTAACCTTTTTGATTTTCTACATTAGTAATTCACCAATAATAATAGCCAACAAAGCAAATAGGCATAAGTTAATATAATAAGTTTAATCAATAATAGTTTGAATAATTATAATTTTCTATCCAATTGAGTATTCTTAAGTTGAACCTTAGACTTATCTATTAGAATCTGTATCAATTATAAATATGTTCGATCGGAACTAAAACGTCCCCCTTATCTTGTATATTATTGTATATTAATATATATATTATTGTATATTATTTGTAATTAAGAATAAATAGATAATTAGTTATAGATTAGAATCACGTTCCCTGTGTTCGAACTTGGACTTACTTAATAAGCTATATTATACGAACAGGTTAATACTTGCCTGAATTGTGTGATAGTATTATTTAGTATTCCTTAATTTAAAACTTGTGATTATAATTGCCTATACTTAGCACACATCAGTAGGTTTGGGGGTTTTAAACTAAAGACAAGTAATTAAAATGCAGGAAATTAAAGTACAGGAAAGCAGATAAAGATAAATATGTGATTGTTGAGATTTCGATAATTAATATTTTGGGATGACAGAATAAATAGGGATGATACTAATGTGGCAACCAAACTACTAGGCGTAAACTCTAGAACCCTACCAACTCAATTTCCCATTGGCATGTCACTAGGAACTAGGTTATTATGATTCTGATCGGAGCAATACGCAAACTTCCAATACTTATCTAGTTGGAAAAAAAGCAACCTATTTTGGTTTTATACCGAGGTTCATGAATCAGTACCGTATCATCTCATAGGTCCGACCTTTCTTAACTCCTAAAAATAGTTTACTGCTCGATTAGCACGTAAATTAATAACTTCGTAAGTCTAGACCGCCGATATTGTAAGACTTGGTGTTTTAAGGATTCTAGGTCATTACGACTTTACTCTTATTCCGAAGTCCTATTATCATTAATTTAAACTCAAGTTACTTCGACTTATGATTCAAATCTCTCCTTTTCAAACAGTTATACATCCCCGGATTATTCGCAGTTTGTTAAAACGTGTTTCATATGCGGACCATGCCTTTCAATGATAGACAGTGTACTTTACATAGTAGTTCCACGATTTCTCATATCAACATGCGGTCAAGAGTACTTGACAGTTAAAGTGACACTCTATCTAATTAAATGTAAAGCAGTGCAGAAATGTAAACCTAATATATACAACGAGTGGTTTCAATGTGTCTTACTTATTGCATGTCATGGGCACAGATAACTACTTACCATAATTAAGGTTGATCAGATCCTAATTACTAGGTTGCAGTCACGTAAGAACCAGAAAGGGTACTCCATAAATTAAACTTGAATTCATAAAGTCTTAACGTTACAAGGGTTACTTATTCCTATTTTATCTGAACGTATTTTACGAACATCATTTTGTAGTGTTTCGACTTTCGTAGGATATACTAGTTAGTTGTAAAGTTGTATTACCCTTTCAGAATTCCAACTATTAAACCAAAGCTGATTCCAGAGATATAACTACCTTCGGTCGTTTACCGACTTCCATACATTTGTACTTCGCCTTAAAGCGTTTCCAGTACTATATCGGATAAACAGTCGAATAGGGGCCGTCATATCTCTTTACGATTGTCGTACATGAATTATATAATGTCATCCTTACTTATAGTTATCTACATCATCAACAATCACAATAATAAACTACTCGCAATTCATGGCAACAAATATATCACATACCAAGCAATAACACATAGTATGATAAAGGTTTAGATATCACCCGGAAATAAATGCGCAACAGCGTATTATTATGATTGACAACTCGTTTACACGTACAAAGATGAATCTTCAAACCACCTAACATTCATTCTAGCCTCTATACCAATCCATAGATTAATTACAATAATCCTAGACTATAAAATAAGAGAATTTCTAGATGGAGAAAGTGGAAATAGAAAAGGAGTGTGTATGGGTGTAAGAATGTGTGAGTGTATTTGAGTGTGTTTTCAAACGAGGTCTAAGGGATGCTATTTATAGGTGAAAAGTGGCTCACGTTAGCATTCCTAGGCTCACATTAGAAAAAGGGTGAAAGGTGGTGCACCGGGTACGAAAAAGTAGCGAAAGGTGGCGCACCGGGTACGAAAAAGCATGGAAAGGTGGCGCATCGGGTACATGCAAGTACCAAAAAGCGGAAACGAGACGGGGGGAGGGGGGCGCCACCGCCCACCAACAGGCCGGCGGCGGCTGGCTGCCACCCATACGGGTCCATCATCTTTCGCTGCGTTGCTTAATTCGTGTGTATCTTCTTCGTTATGCGTTCGTTTGCATTGATTCTTTTTGCGTTGGATTCGTAATTAAAAACAAATACTTTGATGTAAAGATATCCCAAAAATATGTCTCCCATTTTTGGATGTCTCGTACCAATCTTTTGGATCTTCCGGCGTACGTAGAATCTTCATTCTTCGTCCGTTTTTGTTGATTCTTCTTCTGTTGGATTCGTAATTTGAAAATGAACATCTTAGATGAGATGGATGTTGATGATGTGCACTTTTGTCTTGAAATCTTGTTTTGATGCCTTGAATCTTCAAACGTGCGTGGAATCTTCGTTTTTCATCCGTTTCGCTTGATTTTTGTCGTGCAACCTTGTTTTGACCATCTTGGCATAATATCACTGATTTGTACTGTTTCTTAGTTTAAAATGCCAAGAATCATTCCAGAATAAGAGAGATATCGGTAGTAAAAATATGACTTTTTACGCGATATCATTGACATGTATGTGTGTTATGTTGCGTACCGGTCATTGAGATTTCTAATGGTGACGTGACACAACAGTGGGTTTTTAATTTATTAGGCTGGGGCCTAGGGTTACTTATTATGCTAGCACAAGACAAGTATGACCTAGGATCGTTCTTCAAAGCGCGATAAATTGAAACTAGGGGGTTTAGAAGCTTTTATGTGTTCAGTTGGGGTTGAAAGAGTTGGTTTTGGTTTTGGGTTTTCTTATCCTAATTTAAACTAGACTGAATTAAAAGGTGGAGGTTACTTCGGGCGTTCAGCAATAAAAGCGATTGTCTACTATAATGCAGTTTAGAAGTGGTTAAATATGGAAAGTTCTAATGAGGATAAGTTCGTAAGTTGATGTGAGCTATTCTATAATCCTTCTATTGGGCTGACGCGGAGGTGTCCACAATCAGGCAAGTAGAATGTCACAGGGATTGCACAATATATTAAAGTGTACACCGAAAGTTCTCTCAAATGTACACCCACACTATCCAATAGTTAACCTCGAATCCTATTCCCCAATCTCGGTCGTCAGAGATGCCCGAATCATGGCATAGTTTGTTGAATAAACAATCTTATGAACGAGGGTTATCCTCACCGGAATAGGTTAGGCTAACTGGTCTAAACGGTCGGATAATATGTCATCACTTATTCGTACGAGTTATCATCATTACTTGGGGATGCTACAAGACAGGGGTGGTTTGTGTTACAAATGGAGACCTAGGTAATACGTTTGCTATTCGATTCATAATACAACTACCTTCGGTCGTTCTGACTTCCATACATTTGTACTCCGCCGTAAGCGTTTCCAGTACTATATCAAAGAACAGTCGAATAGGGGCCGTCATATTACTTCACGATGATTAATGCCGTTTAAATTTTACTATTATGATGATCCTAAGGCAACAATCAAACAAGAACATGCAATAAGACGATCAAGGCGACAGTTTAATTTAAGCATACAAAAGTATTATCTAAGTTGAGGATATTCCAAAAGTTGTCTCAAAAATATCATCTATATGAATTTAATCTTAATCTACCTCTACTCCCATGTTCTGTGTCTCTTGGATCATGTTTTGGTCTAGAGAACACCGGCCATGTCGAGCTCAATGATTCAATCTAACATAGTATAACTAAGTGACCTGTATCCTATGAGTTAGCTACGTTCATTTTTGGATAAAGTTTTAGTCATAACATGAGTTGGGCAGATAAACGATAAAGATTTGATAGTGCCCTTAGATGTGGATCTAGATGACAATTGACTTACAATTGAAAGGCGGAATCAATCAATTGCATATATTACCAATGAACACAAAGCGAAACGAATATAATCAACAATGTAAACGAAGATATCAGCTTGTATATTGAATTGAGAACGATTACAATATTGCTTAGTCGACAAATGGTGCTAGGGTTTCGTCAACCCTAGCCGAAAACCCGTAGGTTTGTATTTATACTAAAATTCAGCCGACATGCGTCACTTGTGGAAGTGTTGCATGTGGCCGCCTTCATGCGTCACTTACCTAAGTGACGCTATGCGTCACTAAGGCAAGTGACGCCTAACCTAAAGCTTAAGTGTCGCATATAACAAAAACAATATATTTCACTATACAACTAACGACACTTATTACAACTCGATAGACCAACTGACAGACACCTAATATGCATCAACAAACTCCCCCGTGTCTTCAGCTTGGTCTTCAAAATCTTCAAAATCTTTGAGTCTTTATTTCCAGCCAGCAGGAAATACACCACCAGCGTGTACTCCATTGGCTACACAGATAGCGACAATCTTCTGAAACTTTATCGCTTCAGCTCTATCTCTTTCTTTGAACTGAATCCTGTTCTGATGTAATCTTTTCATATCTTGTTCAGAGAGATTAATCAAACTCAAGGGGTCAAATACACAAAATCTATTTCTTTTTAGACCCCAAGTAGACCTCTTTTTAGGTTGAACAACATCCCATGCTGTTTTCTCTTCAACCTCCAAATCTACATACAAAGACTCCAAATCCGTAGCTGGTTCAGATTTTGGAATAAAAACAATTACAGCTTCACCAGTAATATCGTCATATTCCCAGTATAACAACCTATTCAAAAAGTCCAAAGGAATGATCTCTAG
This sequence comes from Pseudognaphalium luteoalbum, assembly GCA_963422505.1. NCBI lineage: Eukaryota > Viridiplantae > Streptophyta > Magnoliopsida > Asterales > Asteraceae > Pseudognaphalium > Pseudognaphalium luteoalbum. The sequence continues at coordinate 66,650,807 of OY730194.1, forward strand.
AGGTATCTTCTGTAAGCACTTTGCTGGTGGATAGATCATCCTTACGATTGGTTGTCGTGTAACCGGGTCCAACTTCTCCTTAAACTTATATCTCATACCCAATGTCGGTTTAATTAGATTATACTTCTTGTTGTTAATCTCCCGACGAATAACCACTTGAAAGAAATCGGCACGTGAATCTCGAGTACGGTTAATCAAGGGTATTTGAGATAATCTCTGAAGCTCACATTTTGGCAAAGTAATTATTTTATAAAACTTTAAGTTGAAGTACTGAATGCCATCACTTCGTTTAATCATAAACACAGAATTGTTCTCATCAAACTTCCAGCTTTTTATCAAACCCGTGTAATCAGTTCTGACTTTGTAAAACTTACACGTGACGGGTACCTCAACAATAGGTTTGAGCACTATGTCAGGCTTTATCATTGAAGATTGAGCTGTAGAAGTTGATTGCTCATTGGTCTCTTTCTCAGAATCATGATCTAATTCATCTTCTGAAGAATCCGATTCGATAATAGGAGCATCGTCATAACATTCATCACTTTGAAGTTGCTCCCCCTCAACCTCAACTTCGTCATTTCCTTCAAAGAAATAATCCTCTGCCACAGGATCATTCATCACCTCTTCCTCAGGTATCGTTGTATTATCATTCATCAAATTTTGCAGATATGTAAGATCTACATAAGAATAATCAACCGCTATAGGTCTTGCCTGACCTTGAACCTCAACGAAGTAATCCAAAGATATGTTTTCATTAATAGTAGAAGGAAGTACATTTTCTGGTTCCGGGGAAGGAGTTACATTTGTTTCTAACTCACTAGGACCTACCTCCCCCGAAACATTTTTAACGGATTCCAGCTCTAACAACCTAGATGACAGATTTGTCACTTGAAGCTGTAGAGTGTCAACCGTAGAAGCTCTAGCTTCCAATTCCCTGATCTGAGAGGCTTGAGCTTCAATTATAGCCTTCTGATCATCAAACCTCTTTGCCAAAAGCTCCATCTGAGCCAAAACCATCTGAAGAGACGGCATGTCAGACGGTGGCGGTGGTTGTTGTCGTTGAGATGTGGGTTCCTCAATAACCACTGTCGTCCGCTGGCATCTACGAAGAGGTAGATCAGCATAAGAGGGTGAAGACCCAGCAGGACGTTTGCCCGGATTCCTCGGGACATGGACCCTGCCAGCAGAGATCCGTCTCAATATACGCTTAAAGCGTCGAGGATCGGCAAGCTGAATACCGTCAAAAGCAGATGGTGGTGGCACATCACCCTCAGAATTAGGAGGAGTGGGCCCACCATCATCAGACTCAGCCTCAACCTGAACAACACGATCGATATCCTCTAAGTCTTGAGCGATATCGGTATCCACTAAGTCTTCCTCGTTGACCGGAGGCACGACGTCATCCAAAAAACCATGATCGCGCAACGCAACATAGTTTTCGTTCACTATGTGCCCGAAAAGTTCACGATCAGCCAAAACCGGCTCGCCCTTTGGCGCGAGCTTGCAGTCATTAAAGACTCGCAGAAGCATCGGTGTCGGCACCAGAAGAGACCTCTGATCCGGTGCAATCTCAAGGTTGAGATCGTTCAGTAACAGATGCACAAACCTTGGATACTGCAGCCATTTATCTTTACCAGCGCGGATATTCTCCACCATGTTGCCGAAAATGTAACCGCTGAAATTATACGGTTTGTTGTAAACTAGGGCCAACATGAGAGATAAAGTGAGGTGGCTGGCTGCGTCATATCCCCCCTTTCTCGGAGATAAACACACAATTACTATATGGCAAAGGTACCTCCAAACCCGGCAAAGGTACTGTTTCCTGAAATCAGAGAGCTGGTTTGCCGGATATCCCATCCTCTGAAGCCCTCCATAGATAAATGTAGTTGGGAAGATAGTGGGCATTGTAGAGTTATCAGTGAACTGGAGAACCCGTCTAATCGAGTTCTCGGTGATCTCGATTTCCTCCCCAAACATAGTGGAAACAATTTGGGGAACATCGCCCTGAACCCTGATCACTGCATGATCATAGAACTCCTCTATTTGGTTCATGTAAACCGGAGTCGTGGCAGTAATCGCATAATAGATCCTCGATCTGCGTAGAAACTCAATCATTGGCCTGAAAGGCGCTGAATTTGCGGGCGTTGATTCTAGAAAAGCCGTAATGTTGTGTCGGGTGTTTGTGCAGCGGTAATAATTATGAAGTTCAGCCATCTGTAAGCTAAAAATACAAAGAAAAATAACCGAAATCGTTATAAAGTTAGCCCGAACGCAGAAGGGTTAAAAAATGAATTTTGACTTTAGGCGTCACTTATGGTAAGTGACGCATGGCCACTACCGTCACTTAGGGAGTGTCGTATTGTATAGTACTTTAAATTAAAATCAATGTGTAGCGTCACTTATTGGAAGTGACGCTATCAAGCGTCACTGATGTAAGTGACGTTTGTATTTGGTGATTTAAATTATACCACACTTGCGAAGTGACAGGTGAAGAACATGCGACAATTATCATAGTGACGGTATCCTAAGGGAGTCACTTATGAAGTGACGGTATAAGTGACGTATAGAAATAAGCGTCACTTAGACAGTCACTTGGGAAGTGACGCATTTAGAGGCGTCACTAGGAAGAGTGACGGTCTTAACAGTTAAAGCAATTATATGCGTCACTACACGAGTCACTTAAGAAGTGACGCAAAAGTAAGCGTCACTTATTAAGTGACGGTATGGGGCTTCAAAATTACCAAATAGCGTCACTTGAGGTAAGTGACGCACGAAGTGATGCAACGATGAAGATCATCTTGTCACTGTTCATGCCCAGATTTCAAAATTGGGGTTTTGCAAAATCGAAGTTAACCGGTTATGCGCAATGTAAAAACGAATAGTACACACCGTTTATTACACAAAAACATTATCAAACAAGCATTTAATCGATCGATTTTCAAAGTAAAACCCTAACCGTAACCCTAACTTAAATTTACAACATGAATAAAGAAGGAAAAAGGTTAAGACTAGTACCAAATAGATCGTAGGAATGAGGAGAGCAAAGATGTATCGATGGAATGCACAAACGAGCAGTAGAAAGCACAAATCGATCGAAGAAATTCACACAGAGGTAAGTGACGCAGAGACAGTTTGAGTGTCGGAGTGTCAGTGCAAGTGACGGTATTAGTATTTGAAAAGTGGTGAGGTTGAGTGTCGTGGGAAGGAGTATTTATACACCGACCCTAATATGCGTCACTCAACCCGGCACTTAAGGCGTGGCTTACCCCGACACTTACTGCGTCACTTAGTAAGTGATGCAATATCGAATGCGTCACTGGTAGCGTCACTTATGAAAGTGACGCTCAGTTCACTTTTAGTGAAAAAATTGCGATTTCATCGATTTTTCGCGTTGTGATTTCGGTACTTAAATTTGAAAATGTAACTGTAACTTGGATAATAACTAAAATTACACTAACTTAGATAAAATTAAAACGCATACAAGAATGTAAATAGACAACTAGAAAATTAACACATTCTTTTTGGTGACGGAGTTGATAAAGTCTGGTTAGGGATCATATTGGAATAACATGCATTTATTAGGAACATTAAGTGTTATTTCGATCATCAGTATATTTGTCCTCTTTAAATTTACTTGACATACTAAAAACACTTTTTATAAAAATTATTTCAAAACGATTATTAGTATGTTTATCCTCTTAAACATGTTATACTCACCTCTAGGAGGTATTTTATTATTATTGGTATGTGCATTTCGCTGTAGTTCCCACCATAGATATACATCTTAACTTAATACATAGACCATGTTTCCATTTACAGATAGAATATTAGAAAATCAATTTTAAGAATCAAGTCAGCGGTGACAGGTCTGTACTTACGTACAACAGAGCGACATAGCTTGATTCAGGTTTAAGCAAAACCAGACTTGGTCAAACCATTTTGGCGACCTTGTAAGGTATCTTATTTTGAAAGACTTTGCAAGTACTTTGACTTGTGTTTGCTTAAGTTTAAAGTATATATTAATAGAAGCCAGGTCTATACTTACGTATAACAGAGGAAACTATCAATATATACCCCCAAATGATATCAAATAAACATCTTTCACGAAAGCATGTCTAGTATAAGTAAGAAATTAAGACTTTTGTCATACATCTAATGGTGTTATACCACTAGAAATAGACAATTAATGATTAAGCTTCTTAAGACTTCTCAAAGAGGATTGCATACCATGCCTACTAATATATCGTATGATGAAGACAATGTTTATAAAAACTGTTTTCAATACGTCAAATAAATCTACTGACACATCCAAGATAAACCTTAAATTTCCATTTTTATGCATGTCACCCAATGTACTATCATATCCCAAGTTATTTATAGACACAACTTCAACGTCTATTTTTAAAATGTAGCAACCTTGCATTTCTTTAATACTAGAAAGTATAAAGAGTGGCAGTTGCGTAGGTTGCATATTTTTTTTTTTTTAAAATAATACTTTAAAAATATCCAAGTCACAAATTACTTTTTCGTGGTAAAGAACCTTAGACCGATCATGTTGACTAATTCATCAAAGCGGGCTCTAGAAAAAGCCTTAGTGAATAAGTCAGCATTTTGTTTTAGGGTATCAATATGGACAAGGTCGATAAGGTGTTTCTCATAGCAATCCCTTATAAAGTGAAACCTAATTTCTATGTGTTTGGTTTTAGAGTGCTGTACGGGATTGCGTGTAATAGATATGGCAGCAGTATTATCAATATGTATAGGAGTCAGAGTTAAGAGTAACCCGTAATCTCGCAGTTGGTGCTGAATCCAAAGAACTTGAGAACAGCAACTTGCAGCAGCAATGTACTCGGCCTCCGCAGTTGAAGTAGAAACCGTAGTCTGCTTTTTGCATTGCCACGACACCAATCGGGTTCCAAGGAACTGACATCCTCCTGTTGTTGACTTCTTATTGATGTTGCAGCCACCGTTATCTGAATCTGAATAGGCGGAGAGCGTAAAATTCTTCTCATTGGAGTACCATACACCGAGAGTGGGTCTATATTTGAGATAACCAAAAATCCGCTTCACCGCCTTCATATGAGAAACCTTTGGTCGTGCCTGATATCTTGAACAAAGTGAAACAGAAAATACGATATCAGGCCTTGAGGCAGTGAGGTACATAAGAGAACCTATCATCGAACGGTAATCCTTTTCTTTACAGTCCTCATCATCATCAGCAGGTCCAAGATTATGGTTGAGTTCAATAGGAGTTCCATAAGGTTTACAAGTGAGCATATCATATCATGTCAACATGTCATTGACATATTTTGACTGATGGATATACATTCCTTTGGATGACTGCTCAACTTGCACACCGAGAAAGAAAGTGAGATCTCCCATTGCACTCATCTCGAAAGCTGACTTCATGACCTCTTCAAATTCTTTACAGAGTGCCTCATTTAACGACCCAAAAATAATGTCATCGACATATACCTGAACTAGTAACAAATCATCCCCTTTCCCTTTTGTGAAGAGAGTGCTGTCGATGTTGCCCCGAGTAAAACCATTTTCCACCAGATGAGTAGCAAGCCTCTCATACCATAGATGAGGAGATTGATGAAGTCCATACAATGCCTTATTGAGTTTGTAGACATAATTTGGATGCACCGAATCTTCAAAACCCGGAGGCTGTTGAACATATACTTCCGTATCAATTTGACCATAAAGGAATGCGCTTTTGACGTCAAGTTGCTTGACGCGAATCCCTTTAAATGATGCAAAGGCCAAAAAGATACGAACGGACTCCAATCTGGCGACAGGGGCAAAAACCTCATCATAATCTAGTCCTTCAACTTGAGTATACCCTTGAACAACTAGTCGTGCTTTGTTCCTTGTAACAACCACTCGATCATCCTTCTTTACTCGATATACCCATCTAGTGCCTTTTGGATAAGCACCCTTGGGTAATGGAACTAGCGTCCACACTTGCAGCTTGTGAAATTGCTGCAGTTCATCTTGCATGGCCTCGACCCAAGATGGATCTTGTAAGGCCTCCTGGACTTTCTTCGGTTCGGTTTGTGAAAGATGGCATGAATTGACAGTTGCCATAAATCCCAAAACCTGATCAGCTGAAGTATGCTTATCTTCAGCAGATTGCTTTGCCTGATTTCTCGTTTGAACAAAAGAATGAGGATCACCAATTATGTTTTCAACTGGGTGATTCCTATGTATCCGAGTAACTGGAATAGCATCTGGCACAAGATTTAATTCCAAGTTGTTCAAATCCCCTTCAGTGGCAGAAGCATCTTCGTTCTCTTCATTAGTGAAGAAATGAGAATAATCCATGTCTTCTTCATCCTCTAAGAGAGGCATATCTGGATCATGTGGAAGATCCTCAGCATTGACGGTTTTTGAAGAAGAAGGAATGGCAGTAGTTGGTGGTGTAGGAGTAGATACGGATGCAGCAGAGGTAGTGGATGTAGTGGATGTAGATACAGACATTTGTTGTGTTGGAGTAGGTGCAGGAGTGAATGTCATATCGGGAATCGGATTGGATGTAGTAGGAGGAGAATCGGATGTTTGTTGAAAAACATCGAGTCCATGAAGCATTGTAATTAACTCTTCTGTTTCATCGTCCTCCGGAACATTGAAAGAACTGAAAAGTTTCCCATAATTGAAGAACCAATCCGGACCCGTTCCTTGAGGTGGTTCCGTATACCTTAGGCATTTGACCTCAAAGTGTTCCTCTATCTCGTTTGTTGATTTGTTGTATACTCGTTTATTTGGAGAGTTGACCGAATATCCAAGAAAAATCCCTTCAACGGCTTTATCACCAAACTTAGAGACACGTTCTTTGGTAATCATTATCAAACAAGGACATCCAAATGGCTCCAGAAAATGCAGATTTGGCTTGCGGTTATTGAATAGCTCATAACATGTTTTGTTCTTTTTCTTAACCGAAAGCACCCTATTCAAAACATAACAGGTAGTATTGACTGCCTCGGCCCAGAAGATGATAGGCAACTTGGAATCTGCGAGCATAGTGCGAGCAGTTTCAATGATGGTCCTATTCTTCCGTTCTGCAACCCCATTCTGTTGAGGAGTTCTCGGAGCACTGAATTGATGATCAATACCCCTAGAAGCACAGAATAATTCAAGAGTTGAGTTCTTGAATTCGGTTCCATTGTCACTTCGCAGTCTCTTCACCTTTAAGTTGCACAAATTTGCCAACTTATCCAACAAGTGGACCAAAATTCCCGCTGTCTCATCCTTTGTTGCGAGAAAGTATACCCACGAAAATCGTGAGTAGTCATCCGTCACTACCAAACAGTAAGAGCGACCACCGATGCTCTTTGTAGAAACAGGACCAAAAAGATCCATATGCAGTAATTCCAACGCAGCATTAATGGAATTCACAACCTTAGACTTATGGGACTTCTTGTGGAGTTTGCCCTTGTGGCAAGAAACACAGTCATCCTTCAAGGCGAAGGACTGTTTCGGAACTTGTGAGCGTCCTGGATCAGGAAACGCAAACTAGAACTTGTATATATTTGTGCGGAATACAAATACAAACAAACACAAGGTGAGTTATAGTAAAGATGAAAAGATGAAAGTATTCTTTAAGAAATCTTGATTATATTTCATATACAAGAGATGTACAAGTGATCTCAAAATTACATCAAGAAGCGTTACAAATGACTTCAACTTACATCTATTTATAGACAAGCCTACGACAATGCTAAGCCTACGACAATTCTAAGTGTATTCCGTGAATAGCTATTCACGGAATTACACTATCCATGAATACAATACATTCACGGAAACTTATTGTCGATACTAATACAATCATAGATCTCATCATTCACGGACAAAAACTATTTTCGAATCTCATTGTCGGATAGTCATTCACACACAAAACATTCACGCACAAGGCATTCACGCACAAGGCATTCACGGAGTTAAAATACTTGGACAAAATTAAGTATTAATCAACCTTTGTCTCTACAAACTCCCCCTTTGATAATACTTGATCTTTTTTTTCAAATCTTCAAGCATATTCAGGAAGATTGCATCCAGCAAAAATACCTTTAGAGCAGCACACTTCTACAACTCGTTGAAATTTCAATGCCATCTTTTCGTCATCATACGCATCATCATACACAATTGGATTCACAAGCAAGACTTCAAGATCATCTTTTGACAGATTAATTAAGCTCAGAGGATCAAATACATATACAATCGACTCTCGATTCCACATCACTTCTCCATTCAAGTCTCTGTCATAACAAGCAATTTTTGCTTCTCCGGTTGATCCATTGTATCTCCAATGACTTACGAACTTAGAAAAATTTACAGGCAATTTCTCAAGTGGAATCTTCGTCATGCATTTAACTCGAGGATATGTCAAAGTAACTCTTGGTTGATTAGAAATCGGATTGATATCAAAATAATCAACAGTCCTCAATGGGAAAGTTTCCTTAACCCATGTGAATTTTCCATTATTACTTTCTCTTGATAACGTATCAGCCATCCAATTTATCAAACCATGTCTTGAACGATTAATTATATCCACAGAAGCTAAATGGTTGATTTCACACTTAGGTAATTTTCCTAAAGCTTTGAATGTTGAGTGAAAATATTGAAGTCCATCAGTTCTCTTAATAATGAATACTTTGTTGTCATTATCATATTTCCATCTGATAATTCTACCAACGCATTCATATCTTGGTATCTTGAAGAACTTACGAACTGTAATCACTGGACTTGGTTGTTTGGGAAACCACCAAGAGACTTTTTGCTCAGGCTCTTTATCATCGTCAGAGTCTTTCCATAACCCTTCTTGTGAACACATATCTGACTGAATATTCTCCGGATGAAGCTCATCTTCAGAATCTTCCCAGTCTTCAACGTGAACATAATCGAAATCAGGTTCAAATCCCGGAGGATATTCTGGATCGAAATCTTCAAAATCGTAATCGCCATCATTGCAAAGTTCAACAAATGGAATCAAGTCTTCAATGATCACACTCAAAGGAGTTGGACAAAGCACCTCTTCATCTTCAATGCTATCCAATAATTCCTCCTGTTCAAACGTATGAGATGTTTCTCCAAACTCAAACACTCTAGACTCATGAATTGCATTAATTGGATCAACTTCTAATGGTTCGGTTGCTTGAAATACAACCAATGCTTGTGAGAAATTTGGTTGATCACTTTCATTTCCAGTATCATCAGTATTTTCAGTCATATCATCATTATGATCACCATCATCACCATCATTACCATGATCACCATCATCATTACCATGATCACCATCATCATCACCATGATCACCATCATCACCATCATCACCATCATCATCATCATCATCACCATCATCACCATCATCACCATCATCATCATCATCATCATTATCATTAACATTATTCTCCCCCTGATCAACTAACATTTCTTTTAGAAGGAAGACGTCCAGCTCCAATTCTTCTATTCGATCATTCTGAGATAGAATGTGTTGGCGTTGTTCCTCGAGAAGAGTGTCTTGAGTATTAATTCTTTGTACAGCATTGAGTAAATCCATTTGAAGTTTCTCAACAAGTGTCATCAATGGTCTGACAGCACGTTGTAATGATGCATCAAGGTTAGCCATACTAACACTTGGTCCAGGTATTGAAGAAGATGCACCAGCTGCAACAGAAGCAGCAACAGGTATAGAAGAAGATGCTGGAATAGAGACAGAAATACCATGTGATATCTCAACCGGCATAGAAGTAGAAGCGATATCAGCAGATGAACTAGGTTTAGAAATTCTGCGACGTTGAGATGGCTGAATATCAGGTATATATTCAGGATCTTGTGCCTCTTCACGTTGACGTCTCAAATCCTGTCGTTCCTTTTCAATATTTTCAGCAATAATTCTTTGAGAAACTAAAGATTCTTCGACAGATTGGAGACGAAATGATTGATCTTCTTCAGAACTAGAAGATTCTACTTCTTCATGATCAATTAAAGGCACCTCCTGCTCCCCCTCGGATGATTCGCTATCAGTAGTAGAATCAGCAGGTTGTACAATCTGTGGTAATGCAAATTGTGGCGGTTGGAAATTAACATCAATAACATGTCCAAATAAATCAACAGTAGGCGGCACCGGTTTGCCCCTATATCCATTACAATCTGCAAACACTCTTTTTGGAATAGGAGTGTAGTGTAGAATGCTTCCATGATAAGTAATCCCGTTGACATGATTATCAAAGATGTGCTGAAGAAACCTAGGATACATGAAGAATCCATCATCATTAATATTTCCAGCCAGATTCTCAAAAATGTATCTCGAGAAGTTAAATGGAATGTTTAAGACAAGAGCTGTCATAATTCCTGCAAGCTGATAACTCAAAGAATCAAAACCAGCTTTCCTTGGAGAGATGCATCCAATTAGCATATGTGCTAGAAACTTCCAGTGTGGACAGAAGTGATTCTTCAACATTTGAACATCATGAGGTCCTTTAGTACACCCCATTTGATGAAGACACTGATCAATGACATTTCGAGGAATATCATTTGATGCATTCAAGGTATCTCCAAATTGAAGAGTATGACGAATTAGCTCTTCAGTCAGCAACAATGGCTTTCCATCAACCATAGATGTAATACATGGAGGATTGACATCTGTTTGATATTCAGCTGAAGTCCAGAACTCTATCATGTGATCTTCATATAGATTAGGAACAGATACTGTCAAGGCATGTGATATGCGAGATCGTAAAAGAAACCTTATCATAGGAAAAAATTTCCTATTTTCGGGTTTATCCGGTTGCTCCAAAAGATATGCAGTTGCATTATGTCGTTTTTCAAACACGACTGCTCGACGTTGAACTTCGGGTTGAATAGCAGCGATAGGATCTAAATCTGCCATTTGGAAATAAAAACTGCACCAAGATTTTATTAGACATACAAACTCAACAGAAAGTTTATTAAAAAATTTTCAACACTTAGAAAAATTTTCAAATGTTCAGGTATCCGACAATAACAAAATGAGTACTGTTCATGCGACAATGATTAATTTTATGCGACAATATGACTTAGTGATGTACTATTCATACGACAATCATATATTTATCCGTGAATCATATTGTCCGTGAATAAAATTCATGCGACAATTCAAAATTAAAATCAATTTTCAAAAATTTTGTCCGTGATTCATATTGTCGTAACACTATTCATCCATGAATAATATTGTCGAAGTACTATTCATCCGTGAATAAGTACTGTTTATACGACAATATGATTGTCGTAGTCAAATAGTCAAACAAGTCAATAAAGTCAAACATAAGAATTAATCACGGAGTACTGTTTATCCGAGAATTCAATTATTCACGGATAGCCATTACACTGTTCATCCGACAATACTGCATTGTCGGATGGTCCGACAATTCGAATTGTCGGACGATAATTTTGAACAGTATCAAATGTTATTTGATCGATTAAACAAGAAATCTTTAACAAAAATGAAAGAGATTTATACCAGTCGATTCGGAATTCAAAAACGAGTAAGTCTGTCGAATTGGTTTTTAATAAAATCAAATAATCAGGAAGAAATCAAAGAAAATGTGATTGTCGGAATATCAGGATTGTCGGAGTAATAATCACGGAAAAGGAAAGTGTGAGTTTTTTCAAATTTTGAAAAAACTTATACTATTTCTTTTTGTCCGTGAAAGCATTCCGTGAATATATATATATTTTTATCCGTGAATAAAGATATATATTCATCCGACAATAACATCAATTTTTAAATAAAACATTTTTATCAATTTAAACAAACTTTTGGATAAAATTTTGTAACCTATAAAAATGAAAAATGAAAAATTAATAACCTAAAATATGTAAAAATAAAATCTTTTTGTTAGAGTAATTTTCGTGACTTGGGATCATATTGGGATAAATGAATGTATTTAATTTGTATTTTCAGAAATGAAAATCTATTTTGAATGCTAATATTTTTGACCAATTTAAATTTACATAGCATTAATAAAGCATACTTTCTAAAAATCATTTTATATATGATTTTTGGTATGTGTTATACACTTAAACATTTTGGTATCTAAAATATCCTTTCCTTTTATTATTAATATGCATATCATTTTATATAACCAAAATAAAAATATACTTTCAAATTCATAATATATTAATATTTTCATATAGAGAGTGAAAATATGATGATATCTTTAGAAGTACATACATATGTTGGAATGACTTTTAGTCACATATGTCATACTTCGAGTTGGACTAATAAACTGTATCACAGGTCTATACATCGTATAACAAAGTGATAAAGTTTATTATGATAGATATTTATATCTTTATCAATATTTGCATGTCCGTTTATAAAAATATACCAAATAAGGTCTGTACACCGTACAACAAATAGTCAATACATTTTTCCCAGATATCATAATATAAAGACCCTAAATCATGAATCATAATATATTAATCCTTCAAAATTTAAGACTTTTATTATCATTTTGATAATTTTATTGTCATATACTAATATTTTGGAAGATATAAAATAATATGCAAAAATATTTAGACATTTCTTAGACTGGATATGATAGACCCATAAATGCCTACCAATAAATCATATTTAAAATTACATTTAATAGAAAATTTGATTTAAAAATGCTATATAAACCTATTAGCATATCAAAAATAGTACATAACATTCCTTTTTCAGATTTATATGTAAATACAATTCCCAATATACTATCATTTCCCAACTTTTACACAAAAATCTCCCCCTATTTTTTATTTTTCATATGTTTTTGTATTTTAGTTTAAAGAAAAAATAAAAACGTAAACAAAAAAGAAAATACAAAAATATCCAAAGTTTATTTAATTTGATCTAAATGCTTCATTCCGAGCATCAAGATTAATTCTTCAAAACGAGGTTTAGAAAACGCTTTTGTAAACAGATCAGCGCGTTGTTTCAAAGTATCAATATGGACTAAGTTAATCAAGTGTTTCTCATAGCAATCCCGTATAAAATGAAAATGAATTTCAATGTGTTTCGTTTTAGAATGCTGGACGGGATTACGTATGATACTTATGGCAGCAGTATTATCTATATGCAAAGGAGTGTGGTTTAGAAGAAACCCATAATCTCTGAGTTGTTGTTGAATCCAAAGAATTTGGGAACAACAACTTGCAGCAGAGATATATTCTGCCTCTGCAGTAGAGGTAGAAACGGTATCCTGTTTCTTACACTGCCATGTCACAAGACGTTCTCCTAGAAATTGACATCCACCCGATGTGGATTTGAAGTCAATACCACATCCACCATAGTCTGAATCAGAATATGCAGAAAGAGAAAAGTCATCATCATGTGAATACCAAATGCCTAAATTAGGCTTTCCTTTCAGGTATCAAAAAATACGTTGAACGGCCTTCAGATGAGAAACTTTAGGATTTGCCTGATATCGTGAACAAATGGAAACAGCAAACATAATATCTGGACGGGAAGCTGTCAAATACATAAGAGACCCAATCATGGACCGATATTCCTTTTCATCGGTTGATTGATCATCAAGAGCAGGACCAATCTTTTCAACAAGATCAATGGGTGTAGAAATGGATTTGACATCAGTCATCAGAAATTTCTTTAAGATTTCAGTAACATACTTTGTTTGATGTATGAAAATGCCTGAATCAAGTTGCTGGACTTGCAACCCAAGAAAAAATGCCATTTCACCCATTGAACTCATTTCAAATTTTGATTTCATAATCTGCTCGAACTCTCTGCATAAGCTTTCATTTGTCGATCCAAATATGATATCATCTACATACACTTGAACAAGCAACAAATTCCCTTTTACTTTTCTGATGAAAAGAGTACTGTCAATCTGTCCTCTAGAAAACCCATTTGCAAGAAGATGTTGAGATAAAGTTTCATACAAAGCTCGAGGAGCTTGATGTAAACCATACAAAGCTTTATCCAACCGATACACATAATCTGGGAATTTAGAATCTTCAAAACCCGGTGGTTGTTTGACAAAGACTTCTTCATGCACTTTCCCATATAAAAATGCGCACTTGACGTCCAATTGATATACTTTAAACCTCATGAAGGAAGCATAAGCTAGAAAGATTCGAATTGATTCAAGTCTAGCAACCGGTGCAAACACTTCATCATAGTCTAAACCTTCGATTTGAGTAAAACCTTGAACGACTAATCGTGCCTTGTTACGAACCACGATTCCTCGATCATCTTTCTTATTACGAAAAACCCATCGAGTGCCAATCGGATGCACATCTTTAGGTGGTTTCACTAAAGTCCAAACTTGCAATTTCACAAACTGTTGTAATTCTTCTTGCATTGCTTGAACCCAAGAGGATTCAGTCAAAGCAATTTGAACATTTTTTGGTTCAATTTGTGATAAAAAACAAGTGGAAGAATCAGACTTGAGTTGATGCCGAGTCTTAATTCCCTCTGACACATCTCCAATCACATTCTTTAGAGGATGTCGATACTTAGAATTAATTCGCAATGTAGGAACCGAATCTACATGCAAATTATTTCCTAAGTTAGAATCTTCAGGATTACTAACTACTTCATCACTAGAGTCATCAAGAAGTGGTTCTTCTAGTTCAGTAGAAGGTTCCTGAAAATAGTCAGTATCATCTGGATTGGAAGTGGTTTCTTCTTCAACAGTTGTCAAAGGTGAAGAAATCTCATGAGCAATTGAGTCATCAGAAGATCGTGGTGGAGTAAGATGAGAAGTAAAAACAGGTGGAGCTGAAGTAATAATTGGCTCAGCTGGAACAGATGTAACTGGAATAACAAAGTCATCCAAATCGGTAGCAGAAGAAGAAGACACATCATGCTGAAAAGAAGCAAGAGAATTAAAGAATGTGTCGTAATCAAATAACCATTTTGGACCTATGCCATTAGAGGAAGGAGAATGCCGAAGAAATTCAACTTCATAGCATTCCTCTATTCGATGTGATGCTGTGTTATAAACTCTCTTGTTGTGAGAATTTGCAGAATAACCCAAGAAAAACCCAGATTCAGATTTTTCAGCAAACTTAGGAATGCGATCCTTAGTTTTCAACAACAAACACGGACATCCAAAAGGTTCCAAAAATTGAATATTCGGTTTCCGATTATTCAATAATTCATAGCTCGTTTTCTGCTTATCTTTGACTACAAGAACTCTATTTAATACGAAACAAGCCGTATTAACTGCTTCTGCCCAAAAAGTTGTTGGCAATTTTGCATCTGAGAGCATTGTTCTTGCAGCTTCAATCAAAGTTCTGTTCTTCCTTTCTGCAACTCCATTTTGTTGTGGAGTTCGAGGAGCACTAAATTGTTGAGTAATTCCGTGCTGAAGATAAAACATTTCCATTAAGTAGTTCTTGAATTCCGTGCCATTATCACTTCTCAAAATTTTCACTTTGAGAGAAAACAAAGTCTCTAATCTCAGAATTAGATACTTAATTTTCTCAGCAGCCTCATCTTTTGTACTAAGGAAGTAAACCCATGAAAATCTGGAATAATCATCAGTGATTACTAAACAATAGGATTTACCCCCAATACTCCGAACACTTACAGGTCCAAACAAATCCATATGGAGAAGTTCCAAAGGAATGTTAATCGAATTCATCAATTTAGGTTTATGAGATTTCTTAGTTTGTTTTCCCTTTTTACAGGAAATACAGTGATCATTTAGTGAAAAGGTTTGTTTGGGAACCCCAATCACTAAATCATTCTTAACTAAGAAGTTCATTTTCCTAAAATTAATGTGACCCATTCTTCTGTGCCATAAGATTGATTCCTTTTCTGTAGCTTTTGACAATAAGCAAGTATGCTCTGTAGATCGAGTAATGGTACGCATGTCTAAAACATACATATTCTTTACCCTTGGAGCTCGCATAAGAATCCACTCTTGAGGTACCACAAATCCCGGTTTAAGAATTAAACACTCTTCATCGTTAAACCAAGTTGAAAGTTTCTTGTCACAAACTTGAGAAACACTGAGTAGATTATGTTGAAGTTGTTCAACATAATTTACTTTATCAAAGCTGATTTCCCCGTTTGTAACGGTTCCCTCACCAGAACTCATGCCACCCTTGTCTCCAGCAAATGCAACAAAACCTCCGTCTTTAACCTTAACATCCTCAAGCAGAGAGAGATTCCCTGTCATATGTCTTGAACAGCCACTATCGATGTACCATATGTTATCAATAGCTCGTGAAGGCTGTAAGACATTTGATCAAAAACGGATTAGTTGCTAATGGAGACCCAAGCCTTTGAGGCTATGGGTCGTCCAGTAATGACATCCATGATGAAAACGTCAATTTGTTTCAAGTTCTTTTTGAAATTCCTTTTGATTGACGCATCATGAGATTTTGTTTTCTTCTTTGAAGAAACAGAAGATGTTACTTTCGGTTTTGATGATTGTTCATGGACAGTTTTTAAATCATCTTTGATTTCAGAATGTTTAGCTTGCTTCGAATTATCTCTTGAACGTTTTTTAGCAAGCTTGTGGCACTCATTGATAAGATGTCCACGAACATTACAATAGAAACATTTTCTTGTTTCATATTGTTTCCGAGAAGTAACTCTTTTATCAGAAACAGGAAGTGAAGTCTTACTTGTAGAAGCCTCACATTTAGAATGTGATTTTCTACTTGTAGACACTTCACTTTTAGAAACAAAGTGAGAAGAAGAAAGTTTAGCTTTTGATGAAGAAGTTGATGATTGTGATTTTTGTGGTGAAGAAGATTGTTTTAAAATCTTTTTAACTTGTGTTGGTGTGTCACAAGCTTTCGATTTTTCTTTTAAATTTTTCAAAACACAATCTTTAATCTTGTCACTACACTCACAATCATGCTTCTTCATTTTGAAAGCATCAACTTTGGATTCATCAGTTGGTGAATCATCAACTTTGGAATCATCTTTAGAAGATGATTCTAAAGTCTCACTTGAAGACACTTTTTGAAATGTGTCTTTCACATCAAGCTTTCCTTTTCCATAAGCAAACTCAACATTTGCTTCATTTTTAACTGGCAATGCAGAATAGGTAGTTGGTGGAGGAACAAAATGATATTCAACTTTTGAATCTTTTGTTTTTGAATCATTTTGATATCCAATACCAGATTTAGATTTAGTATCTAAACGTTGGTTATTGATTATCTCATCAAAAACAACAGCAGATGTTGAAACATTTAGCAATTTTCTTTCAAGATCTAAAAGCAGAGAATCAGCATCAGATTTTTCCTTTTTTAATAAGTCCATTTCAACCAAATAACTATTAATAATAGATTGCTGATTGAAGATTTTTGCTTTTAAATCATGTGTTTCAACATTTGTTGACTCAAAACGTTTATTTAAAAGATCATTATTTTCAACCAATTCCTTGTTCTGTATTTTTAACTTTTCATTGTCAGTTAAAAGTTTAGCATTTTGAGTTTGATACATGCTGATTTGATTATTCAAATCAGTGCAATTTAAGCAAATTTGATCAGCAAAGGAAGAATCGACCTCAGAAACATTCACCATAAATGCTTGATTATGGGAATACTCATCCACGTGTGCGCTCCAATCATAAAACTCATCAGAAGTAGAAATGAGTGCAGAAGATGTGGAAGTAGCAGATGTTTCCTTTGTTTGAGGTTGAGCAGATGAAGAATATGTCTTGGAAGTTGATGGCTTGGTAAAACCAGAGGTAGGAGCTTTATTCTTCTCACATTCTCTTGCAAAGTGACCAAGGTTTTGACAATTGTAACAGCGAACTCTTGATTTGTCAAAACCTGGTTTACCTCCCAGTTTATTTTTACCAGTTCTTTGTAAAAATCTTTTAACCCGCCTGGTAAGCATAGCCATATTCCATTGCAAATCCATTTCTTCTAGGTCATCTGGATGCAATTGATCATAATCCTCTTCAACTAACTCAACATTTCCAACTCTTCCAGAAATAAAAGCTTCATATGAAGACAAAAATGCAGTAACAACATTTGCATGGTCTTCAGTCACTCTTGAAACTTGTGGATTAGAATTCTGTTGTTGTTGATGGCTTGAAGTTGAAGAACTTCCAGAACCATAAAAACCAAAACTTGAATAACCACCAGATGTGGTTCCACTTGGATTTCCACCAGGATAAGTTTCAGATCCTGAATATAATGCCGTTGTTTCAGAAGATTTGGTAGTACCAAATTGAGTAAACTGCATCATTTTTCCTGTCTCCTTTTTCTGAAGAGACACATCATACACCTGAAGCTTATTGATTAAATCCTCAAAAGCATATTCCCCTAATGACTCATCTTCCATTAAGATATTTGCTTTGATGTCCCATCGAGAAGGCAAAGCTTCAATCAATTTTTCATTGATTTCAAGACGCTCAAGAATCATTCCATGTCTTTTTAACTCACTGATAAGCTGTGAGTACCTAACGATCAAATCGTTAAAAGACTCATTGGGAATACAGGTGAAAACATCCCATTGTTTCTTTAGTAAATCACGTTTGCTCTTTTTCAATTTATCATTACCAGCAAACCGTTTTTCCATTGCTTTGTACAATTCAAAAGCAGTAGATAAATCTTTCCACCCCGCTAAAACATCACTTGGAAGACTCATTGAAATGATGGATTTAGCCTTCTTATCACGATCATGTTCTTTTCGTTCTTCCGAATTCATCATCTTTAATGATTTAGGTGGAGGATTATCTCGATAAATGCCTTCTGCTCTTGGATGTATATATTGTTCCAATATTGGAATCATCAAATCAGGATCATACAAAGCAATGAATGATTCAAAACGAAATCTCCAGTCATCGTAATCATTTTGGCAAAGAAACTTGGGTGGTTTTGTAGTTGTTCCAGTCTCTTGATCATTCTTCATCATTGTTTGCCAATTAACATGAGCCATCTCACCCTAAAAATTCTTTAATCTCTTTGTGAATACAAGATTTGTTTACGATCTCAGAATGATAATTGACACTGTCTCAAATAACCGTAACCGTATACATCACATAACTTCTTCAACTCTTCATCTTTGCAAACTAAATCACAAAATCGTTCTAATTTCTTATCCTTTGTCTCTGATACCACTTGTGAGCGTCCTGGATCAGGAAACGCAAACTAGAACTTGTATATATTTGTGCGGAATACAAATACAAACAAACACAAGGTGAGTTATAGTAAAGATGAAAAGATGAAAGTATTCTTTAAGAAATCTTGATTATATTTCATATACAAGAGATGTACAAGTGATCTCAAAATTACATCAAGAAGCGTTACAAATGACTTCAACTTACATCTATTTATAGACAAGCCTACGACAATGCTAAGCCTACGACAATGCTAAGCCTACGACAATTCTAAGTGTATTCCGTGAATAGCTATTCACGCACAAAACATTCACGCACAAGGCATTCACGCACAAGGCATTCACGGAGTTAAAATACTTGGACAAAATTAAGTATTAATCAACCTTTGTCTCTACAGAACTCCACGAACCAAATCGTTATTAACAAGAAAATTCATTTTACGGAAATGAATGTGTCCCATTCATCTGTGCCAAAGGAGTGATTCCTTTTCTGAAGCCTTTGAAAGGAGACAAGTGTACTCGCTGGTTGTCTTCACGGTTCGCATGTTCATTACATAAGTATCATTTCTTCTAGGTGCACGCATCAACACCCATTCCTCAGGAATGACATACCCCGGCTTCAAGATGACACATTCAGTCTTTGTAAAGGATGTGGTATAGTCCTTATCACAAACTTGTGAAACACTTAACAGATTATGTTGAAGTTCGGCCACATAATTTACATTCTCAAAGCTAACCCTTCCATTTGTTAGCGTTCCTCTCCCCGAAATCGTTCCTCCTGTATCTCCTGCAAAGGCCACATGTCCTCCTGCGTATGGTTTAATATCCACAAGAAGAGACACATCACCAGTCATGTGTCGCGAGCAGCCGCTATCAAGAAACCATTCGCTATCTTTTACACGTTCAGACTGCTGCAACACAAAATAATGAGGAGATTAGTGAGAAACGGTGACCCAAGCCTTTACAGACTTAGGTCGACCATAATCATCAACAATAAGCACATCAGATAAAACTTTATTTTTAAACAAATCAGATTTAGTATCTGATGTGTTATCATTGATGACAATAGAGTCCGCAGTAGACTCTTTTCTTTTCCAAACCTTTGATGGTTCGGAATTTGGCTTAGTGGTAATGTCGGGCTTTGGAATTGACAAAGAATTTTGCCCAACATTACTTACTTTCTCAACAGGCTTAGGAGAGTTGGAGTAATGCCTAGAAGGTGATTTTGAAAAAGAATTTTTGTAGAATGATGTCCTAGGCATATCTCTCCCATACCGCTGATGAGAAAGTTTGGGACAGTCGCGGATCAAATGTCCTTGTTTCTTGCAGTAGAAACAAGAACGAGTCTCTCTAAACTGTTGAGGCGAAGGATTTACTGCAGGAAGTGGTGAAGCATTTCTATAACATGAACATTTCGTGCACGTGTTAGAGAATGCTTGTTTTGGTTTAGAAGTTGAGGCAGAAGTTTTATCAACATGAACCTTTTCACTTGTCACCTTTTGTTTTAAGACATTTGCTGGAGACTTTTGAGTTTGAAGTTTCACATTTAAAACTCTATTTTCCTTTTTATTTTGAACCTTTGATACAGGTTCAACTTTTAAAATTTGTTTTTCAGGTTTAGCCTCAACCTTCTTAAACTCAGGATATTCCTGATCAGTAATATCCTCTATCTCAACAATCTCATCAGTATGAACTTGAGACTTACTTTCAGCTTTAACAAACTGAGGCAATGGATACTCTTGCCTCTTGGTTTTCTCCGTTGTCAGTTTGTTTAGCTTGGCTTCTTTGGCCTTAATACCATATAGTTTGGTATAATCAACTGAAATCTCCTCAAGGCCTTGTTTAGCAATTGGGGGACAATATTCAGCATTAGAAGGTGGTGGTACTTGGTTATTGCCAAGACCTTCCTTCTTTTTGCCGCTTGCCCCTTGCTTACTAACAATCTCATTAAAGACTTGAGTTGCGGATGTTGAACCTAAGATTTTGCTTTTATGATTCTCAAACTCATTTTTCAAATCAGATAATTCTTTAGTCAACAATTCAATTTCAGTAAGATAACTCTTAATTGCATCTTGCTGGCTAAAGACCTTTGCTTTAAAAGTTTCGGTATCTAATTTATGAGCTTCAAGGTGTTGTTCATAAAGTTTTTCATTATCTAGCAAAAAATTATTAGATTCGGTAAGTTTAACAATCTTGTCCCGCATATTTAAATTGTCTTTCTGATAGACCTCAAGGGATTTAGTCAACTTAATACATGAAACACAATTAAAAGGCTCGTTAGGTTCATTTGGTACCTCAGGAGTAATGTGAGCCATCAGGCACTGAAACTGTGCAGCTTGAGCACTCCAATCAGAAGAAGTTGGCTCAAAAACATTCAAAGCGTTATCTACAGCCAACGATTTAGCTTCTTCTTTCTCATTTGCCTTGGGTGGATCCGGCTTAGTAAGACCCGACGATGGCATCCTGGGTTTCTCACATTCCCTTGCGAAGTGACCAAGGTTCTGATAGTTGTAACATCGAACCTTGCTTTTATCGAACCCAAACCCAGTCTTCCCATTACCTTCCAAGCTCTTGCGTCCCGTCCTCTGCAAGAACTTCTGAACCCGCCTTGAAATCATTGCTATGTTCTAGGTTAAATCCATCTGTTCCAAGTCATCATCATCCAGCTGAGCATAATCTTCTTTGGTCATTTCCAAAGTAGTATTTGGTTGAGTGACCAAATCTTTGTAGGAGCTGAGGAAAGCTGTATAAATTGCAGCTTGCTCTTGAATTGCTGGTGATGCTGAAACCTGCTGTTGTGTTCCTTGATTTGTGCAAGTTGTCCCAGAAACATAGGCAGCATGTGTAGCCCCAGCTGAATAGGATGGAGAATTGGTATCCGATATGAATGCCATTCCTCCATAACTCTTACCAGAGTTTACTTGGCTTCCATAAAGTGAAGGATTTTGTACAAATCCATTCGACTTGCACTCCTTCTTCTTCAATTCCATAGCATGAGCTTGAAGAACTCCTATAAGCTGATCCAAGGTCATCCCAGCCAATTCTTGATTTTCCTTCAAGAATTGAACTTTCACATCCCATGCACTTGGTAAAACATCCAACAACTTTTTATTAATCTCAAGTGCAGTGAGAGTATATCCTCCTTCAGTTAATTCACTCACCAGTTGTGAGTACCGAGAAAACAATCCAGACGTCATCTCATTAGGTAAGGAGTCAAACAGATCATACTGTTTCTTAATCAATTCCAGTTTAGCCTCCTTATATTTCTCATTTCCCCCACACCTCGTCTCTATCGCTTTCCATAAGTCATAGGTTATGTCATGAGTTTTAAACAGTCTCATGACATCCTTTGTCAAACACATACAGATAGCTGAATGTGCTTTCCTTTCCAGTTGATAATCTTTCTTTTCTTGAGGTGTCATAGCAGTGACAGATTTTGGTGGAGGAACACCGCGATAGTTTCCTTCAGACACTGAAGCCTCATATCTTTGTTTTAATGGACCCCACAGTTCTGGACAATGAAAATCCACAAACTGTTCAAATCTATCTCTCCAATAAGCATAGTCCATGTCTGCAGTGAATAGTGGAGGTTTATTATTGGAACCGATATCATTTCCTTGCTTTATCATCTCTCTAATACCTCTAATATCTTCCTTGTCTGCAGCCATTAAGGATATACCTGAAATTTTACTCAAAAACAAAAGCTTGGAAAAATATTAGTACTAAAGGCGTCATTTAGTAAGTGACGCACCGAAGTGTCGCAACGACTAGCGTCACTAGGTAAGTGACGCTATCTAGTGACGGATGAAGTGACTGATGACACTGTAAGTAAGTGTCGCTCAATCAGACGAGTGATGCACTCAAGTGACGTACTTGAGTGACGTGTTAAAATAGATAGGCGTCACTAGTAAAAGTGACGCAGTAAATCAAAAGGCGTCACTAAAGGAAGTGACGCTTGAGAGTCAAGTGACGTGCAACAGTGACGCACGTAAGTGACGGTGGATTAAAGGGCACGACACTTAAGTTAAGTGTCGTATAAACCTCAAATGACGATTCAAGTGACGCGTTCAAGTGACGGTGTAACCCTAATTTTGGATTAGGTAGTGCCGCAGTAAGTGACGCGTCCAAGTGACGGATCGAGTGTCGCAAAACGGCTGCAAAATCCAAAAACCCTAAAAAAATTCGATCTTTCGTAAACCTAACGAAAATTCCTTGAACCCTAATGCACGAAACCTGTGAGTGATGAAGAATATCGACTGTAATTCACCTTTGCACCTCAAAATCCGTATGTATTCTTGATTCTTGAATCAAGCAAAACCGAAATCAACCCAAAATACCTTCTAAACGTCAATGTTATCACCTATAGGCTCTGATACTAGTTGATAGTGCCCTTAGTGGTGGATCTAGATGACAATTGACTTACAATTGAAAGGCGGAATCAATCAATTGCATATATTACCAATGAACACAAACCGAAACGAATATAATTAACAATGTAAACGAAGATATCAGCTTGTATATTGAATTGAGAATGATTACAATATTGCTTAGTCGACAAATGGTGCTAGGGTTTCGTCAACCCTAGCCGAAAACCCGTAGGTTTGTATTTATACTAAAATTCAGCCGACATGCGTCACTTGTGGAAGTGTCGCATGTGGCCGCCTTCATGCGTCACTTACCTAAGTGACGTTATGCGTCACTAAGGCAAGTGACGCCTAACCTAAAGCTTAAGTGTCGCATATAACAAAAACAATATATTTCACTATACAACTAACGACACTTATTACAACTCGATAGACCAACTGACAGACACCTAATATGCATCAACAAGATTTAATTCCTATATCCATTTGTAATATAAACCATCCGCAATCTCACAACATACCACTTAGTCACATATTCGATACCTTCTAAATGACTATCATAGCAGACAATTGAGTTATTTAGCTAATCATGGCAATTCTAGCATACATATTTAAATTTATTAAAGAAAGGACAAACATATTAAATATGAAAGACAGATTGACACCTGGAAAGAAGTACAATAACTCGTAGCTAAAATATGCATCCCGGAGCACCTCCGTACAAATCTTCCTTGGCTAGTTAATTAGCTAGCCTAATTAACTAGAAAGAATAAAAGAAAAGAAAATACAAATGTGTTGGTAATTTTGAAGTGTTATTGAGGTGTATTGGTGTGTGTTTCAAATGAGCCTCATGCCTCCTATTTATAGAGGAGTTTTGGTGCATTTTAGCAAATGGAAGCACACATTAGCAAAAGGTGGAAAAGGTAGTGGCACTAAGTACAAAAAGGTGAAAAAGGTAGTGGCACTATGTACGAAAAGCATGTAAAGGTCTAGCACCGGGTACGTAAAAGTACGTAAAAGGACATAAAAGCACAATCCGTGCGGGTGGGTGGCAGCCGGTGGCGGCCTACTGGCAGCCGGCGGCAGCCTACTGGTAGCCGGCGGCGGCAGGCGGCGGCTGGCTGCCACCTGCACCGGTCTGCTGCCCGTTGCCTCGTTTCTCGATTCGTGCATGTTTTCTTCGTTATGCGTCCATTTGCGTTGATTCTTTTTGTGTTGGATTCGTAATTCAAAAACGAAGCTTTTGATGAAAAGAGATCCCAAAAATATGTCTCTGAACTCTAGATGTGTCGTACGAATCATTTGGATCTTCCGGAGTGCGTAGAATCTTCATTCTTCGTCCGTTTTTGTTGATTCTTCTTCTGTTGGATTCGTAATTCAAAAACGAACATCTTGGGTCAAATAGATGTTAGTGATGGGCTCTTTTATCCTGAAATCTTGTTTTGATGTCTGAAATCTTCGAATGCGCGTGGAATCTTTGTTTTTCGGTCATTTTGCTTGATTTTGCTCGTGTAACCTTGTTTTGATCTTCTTAGCCTTTTATCAATGATTTTTGTGTTATTTGAGTCTAAATGCTAAGTATTGCTCCAGAATGAGAGAGATATCAGTGGTAAAAACGTGACTTTTTACGCAATATCAAGTATCCCACACTTAGAGTTTTGCTTGTCCTCAAGCAAATCTTCATAAAATTGTGATGAAAGGTGTCTTGTATTCCGGAGAACTTTGATTCCTGCAAGTTTGGCAAAAAGATTTCGGACGAGGTTCCATCCTTTGATGGTTTCCCAAACCTTTGGTTCTAACAAGCTTTCTTTTCAATCTTCATAATGTAAGATATACATGACTGGGGCCCTCACAGGTGGTCACTCAATTCACTCAAGTGTATCGGGTTTCCTAACTTCTAATTCACTCAGGGGCCAGTCATGCAGCTCTTCCGTTGTCATAAGCTTGATCGAGAATCAAATCTACAATATTAAATGGGGACGGTGCTAATTATCCCTAGACATTCGCAAGATGGTGGAAGTGGTGTATATGGATGAAGGGTTTTGTAGGTGGTTTATTTGGGGGTTTAATATAGCCTAAGAGTTGTTTATGATGACTTATCTTTGGTGCTTAGTAGTGCTTCTTTCTGGATTTCTCTCTTTGAGAGCCTTCTTTTGCATCTTTTCTTTTCAAGTTTTCTTTTGATGAACCTTTCCCTTGGCTTTAAATGATCCTTGGGCTTTTAGGTTCCTTCTGACAACTTTGCTTTTGCTGAATTTTCTTTTTCTTGGAGCTCCATTTACGGATGATGATCATCCTTTGGGGAACGCTCCGTACTTCTTTGCTGGATTTCTTTTTCTTGGAGCTCCTTTTACGGATGGTGTTCATCCTTTGGGGAACGCTCCGTACTTCTGTTAATAATTCTTCTGTCAGCACAGAAACTTAGGCTATGGCCAAAAGATGAAAGAAGGGAGTGAAGTTTTTGAAAAGGCTAAGGCTCAGCATGTTTTTCGCTGAAGGTGAGCACTGGTTGGGTTTGAAAGTGAGGGTTTTATGAGAGGGTTCTTATCCTAGGGAATGTTGAGGTTTTCTGATTGCACCTTCGTCACGTATGACGCCCATTTTTGTAATCTCGAAATGTATTCCTTGAACAAGTCCTGATTCTAGAGAACATACATCGGCACACTCACAATTGAAAAGTGAAGCATTAAAGATGAATGCTTTTATATGGCTCAAGATTCCTTTCTCATTTTGGGTATCTTTGTGCCTAGTCATGCGATTGCTTGTTTTGAAACTCGGTTTGAAAGTTTATCAAAGAGTTTTGCTTGTCATAGTCATTTTACCAAACTTTTTGAACTTTTGTTGACCAGAAATACCTACCCTTTTTGATTTTGATTCAAAAATTTTGAAATTTTTTGCTGAAAATCTAAGTTTTGCTAAAAAGTTTGATCAAAAGCTTATGTTGAAATACAGTAGTCAATCCTACTGCTATCCCACACTTAAAAGAACATTGTCCCTAATGTTCTACTTCTAGGTTAGGTCAATCCCACACTTAGATTTTTGAATAAGGGTCAATATTTTCGAAGTTATTCTCTATTTGCGAGTTGTAATCCCACACTTAGAGTTTTACTTAGAATTTTAGCGTATTAAATTGAGCAAGATAAGGTTAGAAGAGATACTTCCTTGTGCTGCGTGAGTTGCCATTTGATTTCATGGACCAGGCTCAAGTGTGTGAATTTGCTGGAAATGGACCAGGCTCATTAAAAATGAACTTGTTCCACAAATTCTACTTTGAATTCTGCATAATACACATCCTTCAGAAAACACAAGTGTTAATACAAGTTAATATTAAACATAAAATAACTACTAAAAGCTAATCCATGTCAGGATAGAGCGACTCCCAATCGGTGAAGTCATCATCCATAAAGATCGTGTTTTCCACGATCGATGTAGGAGATGCTGACTCCTCGATGGTATAGACAGGAGATGTCATGCCATCCTCTGGATCCTGAATCCAAGCATCTAGGGCAGCAGTCTCCTCCTCCAGTGAGTCCATGAAAGTGGGGTGGTCCTGCGCAGTCAAGCTCCAAGGTGGGAATAAGTCCCACGGTGGAATGTGCGGAGCGGGATCAGGTCCCATCTGAAAGGGGCACACAGGTGTGGAGGTAAGGCCCAGAGCAGTGTGGATCTCAGAGATGGCGGTGTGCTGGACCTCGAGGGCTCTCAGTATAGACCAAGTGACAGCAGGGTCTGCAGTAGTAACCCCATGCTCAAAGGTGGGTACTCTGGAGGTCCCTGCGGTCTGTCCTGCTGGTCGGTGAGATGAAGGTAACCTGAAATGGATGGGACGTAACAGGAATGACTCCTGAATGTACACCTCCACCGAGTCTGCCGAAATCTCATCCAACCTAGGAGGTGGTGACTGGGATCCTCTGACAGTCCTCATGCTACTACCCGGTGATGAACTCCGGGAGTGATGCATGGCACGCGAGCGTCTCTGAATGGGGGCTCGTGCTCTGTCTGACTGCGAACTCATCCTGCAAAATACAAAAGGTTAATGGTCTAAGATTATTAGTCTTTTGTAAGGCGAGGTACTGCATAAAAATTGGATTAGTTTAAACATAACAATAAAGGAAAATTAATGTTGAACACGTAAGATAGGCTTGGGATGCCTCCCAAGAGCGCTTTGTTTATCGAGTCTCGTAGCTTGACTCTTTTATACCCATTTTTCTATTAGGGTGGTTCGTAGTTATAGACTTCCTCATTTGAGGGAAAGTCTTCTACGTAGTGTTTCAATCGGTGACCGTTTACTTTGAAATTTCCGTCTAGAGATTCGAGTTCGATGGCACCATAGGGAAATACTTTAGAGATTGTGAAGGGGTCACTCCATCGTGTTTTGAACTTACCAGAAAATTTCTTAAATCGGGAGTTAAATAGTAGAACTTTATCACCTGGATTGAAGCGTGTGGGGCGGAGCTTTGAATCGTTGAGTAACTTGGTTCTTTCCTTAAATTTGTAGGAACTTTCATAAGCTTGATCCCTCAACTCTGCTAGTTCATTTAGCTGCATTCTCCGGTGAGTTCCTGTTATCGTAGGATCTAAACTACAGTTCTTTAGTGCCCTGTAAGCCTTGTATTCCAGTTCAATCGGGAGATGACATGCCTTTCCATAAACGAGCCTATAGGGAGTTGTTCCTAATGGCATTTTATAAGCTGTCCGAAATGCCCATAAAGCATCATCTAGCTTGTCTACCCATCTTTCTTTGTGTTGACAAATTGTTCATTCCAAGATCCTTGTTAGTGCACGGTTTATAATCTCTGCTTGTCCATTTGTCTGCGGGTGATAGGACGTAGAGGTTTTGTGAGTAACACCATATTGTTGCAATAGTTTCATAAACTGAGTATTGCAAAAGTGCGTGCCTCTATCGCTAATGATTGCTCGATGTAAGTCCCTAGTTCTAGGATCGATAACTTCGTTATCTGTAGTATTAAGGTGCGGAATTCCTCAATACGGTGTTATCTTACTAATAACGATTTAGTTCGCGTTTAGGTTAACCAATTGCTTTACTTTATACGAATAAACGTCAAAGCCTAGCCGTTAGTCTATATTTTCTCTGAAAACTGAATTCGCAGGAATACAAAATTCTGATCTCCAATTATGCCAAAAGTTATTCCAAACTTATATATTAAAGTAATGTTTTTCACGTATGAAAACACATATATATTCTCGTCTCAACTCGCAGCCACAGGGCCTGCGAGTTGACTCGACTCGCTACGCAGCCCAAGCCCATAATGAACTCAGCTCGTTTAACTCTGTTGAGTTCTGCGAGTTCAGATCTCATCTCGCATCGCAGAGCCTTGCGACTTGAGATCTCGACTCACAGCAAATGTCTAAAACAAATAACTGGACTCGCAACATATGTATATATATTGTTAAAATCTATATTCGTCTAACACTTTATCATAATAATATATTTAACGAATATTAATATCAAAACAATATCAATTTACAAATCTAAACCAATATATCAACATGATAACAATTAGACTAGTCATATCGCAAAGCTAGATCTGTTGTCACAAACTATGTCTCAACAGACTCCCCCTTGACAATAGCTCTAGCGTCTTTATCTTCACATTGTCTTTGGTTTTACAAGTAAATCTTACAACCTGCAAAAATCTTCATCTTCATACAAGTCTTAATCATCATTTGATAATCTCGTGCTAAGTCACCCCATGCTTCAGTACAAAAGATTCTGTTCTCATTTAACTTCAATAAATCTTTTCTTGACATGTTCATTAGATGACGATGATCATAAACTCTGAAGATCTCTCTTTCACCACCTTCAACCTCATCATCAGCTTCAACCATTACAGCTTCTCCAGTTTCTGAATCCACATGCCAACTCTTCATATTTCCCAGAATATCTTGAGGCATTGTCTTCAATGGAATCTTCTGCACACATTTTACAGCTGGATAAATCTTCTTTCTTCTTCTTCTTCTTCCTGTCCTTTGACTTCTCTCTGCCAGTTTAATAGTCTTTCCTTTTCTTGGCTTAATCTTTTCAAATTTATTAGCTATCACCTCAGTCTTGATTATGTGTTCGACATATTTTCCAACAAAATCATCACTTGGGTTATTCAAAGGTAATCGAGCCAAATCTCTAATCTCAAATCTAGGCAAAGAACTAAAAACTGCAAGCTTTCGCTCAAAATATTGAACTCCATCAAACCTTTTAATAGCAAACAGCTTCAGCTCAGAGTTAAAGTACCAACCAATAATCCCTCTTTTAGGTTCCTGTTTCCCAGTTATTTCAACTTCAGAAACTCCAACCTTTTTCTGTTTAGGAAGTTTTCTAAGAAAAATTGCTGGATTCTTGGTAGGAATAGAGATTTCATCATTTTCAGAATCGGTTGAGTCATCGATTTCTTCATCTACATCGACAACTGTTGGACCTTGATTATTTTCAATAATAACTTCTGTCCTAGATGGGCTCACATGGTGTTCATCAACATTTGCATCTGGATCTACACCAATGTCTTGCTCATTCTCAGAAACAGCAGTCCAATCCTCAGGTGGGTGAAATTCTCCCTCTTCAAGATCATAATCAATCTCTTCATCTATCTCATCCAAAATATCATTTTCTGAATCTGATAGATCTAGACTTTCCATTCCTAGAGAAAACAAACAAACACAAATATATTAATGATTTAAATTCTTTTATTGATTTCCCTGAATCAATCTAAGAATTCCAATACTAATCGTTTTGTGTAATTAATATAAACGCAAAATATATATAACTTATAAATCTTTTATTGATTATCCTAAATCAATCTAAGATTTCCTAAGTCTTATATCAAACACTTAACAAACATTAATTAAATTTAAACTCTAATGTACTGTGAAAAATCACCAAACATTTAAGTTTACAATTAATTAACTTATATAATTTCTAAGACTTAATTGAACTGTTATATCATAAAATCTTAACTTTCAATTATATCTTTAAATTTATATATCATTTGTCTAGTTAAAAATTATACAAATTTAACTTGTCAGTTATAAAAACTCTCAAGTCTAAAATGTCTAAGTTAAAATAAACTTTGACCGCTGAAATAAATCAGAACATGCCGCTCGACTTCTCAATGAGTCGGAAGACTTTCGATCACTAATTTATTTAACTTCTTAAACAATTTATAATATATTTTACTTGTAATAATGATAATCTCAAGCCGAATATATTACAAAAACTATTAAATTACAATTATTCAGTTACAATTATAAATTACAATTATAATTCAACTAAATCCTAAATACAAATAACTACACAAGTCTAAGCTGTCTTACCAGCTTCACTTGTACCCGTAGTACTTGTGCCAGCACCATCACCACCAACTCCAACACTCGTAGACTCCCCCTGAATAATAGCTTGCTCACTAGTCTTTGAAGGACCAGTCGGCTCACCATCTTTCTGAGCATCAGGATCATCATCTTTATCATCTCTTCTCTTCTTAGCTAACTCATCCTCTTTGCAAGCTTCATGATATAGCATTATCTCCCCCTGAGCAGACTGTCCTAAATGCACTCTCAACACCAAACGTTCTAAGTGTTCAACCTTTAGTCGCTGGGCAGTAAAATCAGCAAGCAAAGTATCATGAGTCTTCAGCAGTGTCAAATGTGATTCATTGATATGAACCATCTGCTGAGAAAGAGAAAGATTCTCAGCTAACAACCCTGGAATCCTGGATGTACTCTGTTCTAATTCCTTAACTCTTAACTCTAAGGATGTAATCCTTTCAGCATCAGTCGTCGGAATAACAGATATTGTAGATGGTCTAGGCGGTGTCACTGAAGCAATGTATGATTCACGTGTGAGTGGTGGAATGGCTTGAGATAACGCTTCCTTGAGAAGACTAGCTGCAAATCTACTAGCTTTATTAGTCAGAAACTGAGCATCATGCACCAGTTGTGCAACTCCCTCCTCAACAGTCTTGGAGACCATTTCTGGTTCCACTGACTCAAGCAGTTTCTCAGCCTATAAAGTTAGATATAATTAAATAAGTAATTGTTACAGATAACTCTATCTCAATCTCTAATTAAATATCTATAATACTCGTAGTACTAAACGTTTATCTCATACCTCAGATGGTACAGATACTGGTTCAGTAACCACCGGTATCATCATCTCTACCTGGGATGTATCTTGAGAGACTGTCACAGAATTAACTGTCTCAGTTTAACTCCTGATAAACAACAAGTTAAGATAATCTAACTCTAAATAAAACATACCATCCTGAATGTTCAATGTCCTGGAACACTTACGGCGTTGAGTAATAAGAGGTATATCCTCTTCCTCAGGACCTTTGTCAATAATACTGAAGTCCGGATCGACTTCCTTAGCCTTTCTCTTTTCCTTCAGTGCTGGATCTGGAATCATCCGAGATCGGTATCTAATATAACCAGCATCTGGAGGTGGAGAAGGAGTACTATCATCATCATCTAAAGCCGATTGACCATCACGGCCTCCAGATGGACCAACATCAGAATCCTTAGAAGGTAAAACCTCAGATCCATCTAGCTGTCCCTGCTCACCCTCAGGTCGAGTGACCTCTGGGTCTGCAGTCTCAGCTCCCTGATCATAATGATATTTATATTTTATAATTAGAAATATTATCTAATTAACTAAATATCGATAACATGTGTATTCTATATAATAATAATGTGATAATAATATAACAACTAAGTACCAATATTACTATATAATTATAAAATTACCTTAGGTGAAGCAACATAACTATCAATATCCCGTAGTAAGATATCAGTAGCATCATCATGCTCTACTAGCACCTCCTGTATCACCTGTACAGCAACATCTGGGTTCACCTGTTCCCCAGCATGTGCAGGTTGTTCCAACACATCCTCAATGAGCTCTTGTGGATCTTCAGAAGGAACCACATCAGCTCTCGGTTGTGGAACCGCTACCGCAGCACCAAAATCTAACCAACCATGATTCGGTGGCGTCACATAGGCAGGATCAACAATAAAACCAAAAAGCTCTCGCTCCTCAGGCTTTACTACCCCTTCCTTCCTCACTGACTGCAGAAACATTGCATTGTATCCTCTGAGCCCAATAGTATCTACACGTAAAAATGGCCCAGGAATAACAAGCTCTGGCAGACGAGCACGAATGATCAGCATACAAAAACGTGGATACACCAGAAACCGAGATCTAACAGAACCCGAAATCTGTCTAACCAGCTCTCCAAAAATATAATCACAAAAATTGTATGGTTTATTATAAACCAGTGATAGTGCAGCTGATACAAGGGCAGGGCTCAATTCATCGAAGCCTCCCTTCTTTGGTGCAAAAACTATGACCATCACATGCCACAAAAACCTCCATTGTCCAATAACCAGAGGTTTTTGGAACTGACGTCCTCTCCTATCTCCTGTATACCCCATACGGTCTATAGCACCCTCAATAAAATCAGTAGGATACTCCGTCGGACCATCCTCCTGGTCTACAGTACCCAAACGTAAAATCTGACGTAGATCGCCAGCAGAGAAAACAACCGATCGATCGTTGACCGTTGTGCGTATAACCGGTGGGTTGATCGTCTCGTCAAACTGAATACCTTCCCAGAAGTCGTTAAGTATAGTCTGAGAGATCTGTGGAGACTCTGTAAGCGCATATCTAATACGTGATCGTGCAAAAAATGTAAGTACTTGAGCTACTCGGTTAGCTCCACGTGCATTAAGATCTAGATCAACAAGAATATTGTGACCTTTATCGAATTGTCTCGCCATATCTATAAAAACACAAATGACAAAACAAGCAGAAGCACGTTAGTAAGTTATAAACTATAATGTTTATGAATCAAAATGATCATCTAACACCTTAGTTCGTAACAAAATAAACACATATATAACTTATAACTAAAAAAGTACGTAAGTCCAATATGTATTTGACGTTAGTTACTTGTAAATATAAAATTCTCAAGTCATTAACGTTTTAAGAATATACATATTATACCGCTAAGGGAAAGTTAGAACATGCCACTCGATTACTCTTTGAATCGGTAGACTTTCGATATAATTATATATTTTAATAAATATGTTATCACGTATTAATATAAAATTCGTACGTCTAAACATATTATAATAAGCGTTTAATCTTGATATAATTTACTTGTAGATAAAAATAGCTTATTATATTAAAAGTTAAAATTACGTGTTACATTTCATTTTTACAAGTTATTCAACTCGCAAAAATCTAAAGTGAACTCGCAACCATGTCAGCTCGCTAACCAAGTTAATTCGCAACTCGACTCGCAAGTCGAATCGCTAATCTACTCGGTCCGCAAGGTCAACAAGTCAAGGAGTCAATCTCAACTCGCTAAATTTAATCTGCGAGTTGAATTGAAACTCGACTCGCATGGTCAAATAGTCAAGATCAGAAGCTCAACTCGCTAAATCTGCGAGTCGAGTGTTCAACTCGCAGCATGAAATGATGTTGCGAGTTGAAGCTAAACTCGATTAATCTATCTATTAAAAAGTGATCTATCGATTTATTTACGTTCATTAAGGTTCGTTGAACGTTAATCTACAAGATTCTTGTCAAATAACACCTTAATCTACGTTAAACGTTCAAATATTGAAACGAAACCCTAGAATCATAAAAACTTTGAATTCGTGTATTTTAAACGGTGAAATCCGTTGATTTATACCTCAAAATATTCGCAATTCAAAAGTATATATAAACTACGGATCAAAAACTCGTCTCTTGTAATCGTGAATTCGAAATCAAACGAAAGTTGTATTTCGCCGCGTTTTGCAATAACTGGATTCGCAAAGCTAAAGTGAACTCGCAAATCAAATGGGTTCGGTGAGGAGTTTGACTCGTTTGACCACCCTTTTATACCCTGTACTCGATTCGCAGTGCATCTCGATTTGCAAGTTTGACTAGTCAAACTCACAAAATAAAATGCGAATTTAATACTAAGTATAAATTGCAAAACCCCGTGAATAGTTATCTCTGTAACTATTTAGCCTAAACATTTAAAATAAAATGTTTTCGCATAAATTTTCCTCAGTGATAATCTTCGTACATATATTAACCGACTAAACCCGTGATACAGTTAATCTTGTATAAAGAAAAATCTTCGAGCTAAAATTATTCACTTATATACCTTTATGGTCTTAAGTATAGATAAAAATATATATATAAATTATAATAGAAAGATTAACCGCTGATATAAAATCAGGACACGCTGCTCAACTACACTTTGAGTCGGAAGACTTTCGATTAATATTCCACATAACCTATATAATATTTTCACTTTTCAACACACGTTTGTTCAACATTTAAAATAAATATCCAGTATAATTCAATTCCAAAGGGTAATCATGAAATAAAACAAAAATAATAAGTAAAACTTTTATTTATTAATCTTAAGAAATAATTACAAAGGTTAAGAAAAATAAAACAACTAACATTCTAATAAATAAACTTAATAATAAACACTTAAAGTTTTAACTGCTTAGGGATCATATTAGAAAGAATAAGTTGTACTTATTAAATTGTAATAAGCATAAGACAATTGTTAGTATACATACCTCATGAAATTCATATAAGCATAATAAAATCACAATTTTAATCAGTAATAAACTTATATTTATAAAATTATATCTTATGTACCTTTATCCACATGATATAACACTACAAAAAAATAACTTATTATTTCTTATAATTCACAAAAGTGAATATTCAAAGATCATAGACAGTTCAAGAAGATTACCGATATTATGATCCACATAAACAGATTACACACAGATTTCTGAGCCAAACTGTTATTGTTAATGTTCACAATATCTAGTGTTTTCTATTATACAACATACTGAAGAATTCAAGTACAACACATAACACTGTATCTTTAGATTAGCAAGGTAGAGATTACTAAATGATGTTCTTTAGAAGCATATAACATACACTTGACACGAGATACTTTGTATCTTTCATATGTAAGGTAGAGGTTACTAAATGATGCCCTTTCGAAACATATAACTCACCTTTTGACATTATGATACTTTGTATCATTTTAATTAATTTTTTTATTTTAGATCACAGTGCACGGTAGTACTATCATTCAACAATTAAGACATATGTTATACGTTATATAACAGAGCACATAAGATATTACACATGAAAGTTATACTTCTTAACTGCTTGGAAATCTTAGCATAACCTGCCTACCAATAAATCGTATGATGAAGCTGACTAGACTTAAGTTATTCTTATCACTTGTGTAAGTAAAAGGACAAGTTATAATCAGTGGATATAGGTGTATAATAAGATAAATATAAGTGTAATCCTAGATAAAAATCGTTATTCTAGTGCAACTTATAAGAATCTACTAACACATTGTACATAATACTTAAGGTTATTATTCTTAGGCTTATTCTCCTAATGTACTATCATTTCCCAAGTTTTTACAGCTAAAAACTTAAAGCTTTTTCTAAAAGAACTTCTTTTGTTCTTTTATTGGAGGCGATTCCCCTCAGGTAACAAGCAAATGAATGCCATACGCCCCTTTTTTTTTTAAATAAACATAACACTGACTACAAACTATTACAAAAATACCATTGGAAGACTAATCACTCTGGATTTCTCATTCCGTTAAGTTGAACCAACGTCTCAAATCTAGCTCTGTCAAACGCCTTGGTGTATAAGTCTGCTAAGTTATCCAAATATGGAACCTTAACTAACTTTATCAAAATCTTTTCAGCATAGTCTCTGCTTAGTTTTACTATGCTTCACCGGATTGTTGGTGATCGACATTGTAGATTCGTTATCAATCATCATAGGAGTATTAGTTATATTTAACCCGTAATCCCGTAGTTGCTGTTGAATCCAAAGAACTTGAGAACAACAGCTGCCAGCTGCAACATACTCAGCTTCACATGTAGAAATGGCTACTGAGCTTTGCTTCTTGCACTGCCAAGAAACTAATCTACCTCCTAGGAATTGACATCCTCCAGTTGTAGATTTCCTATTCTGATTGCATCCTCCATAATCCGAATCAGTATAAGCTAGAAGATCTAAGTCTCCATCAATCGGATACCAAAGTCTCAGCTTCGGTTTCCCTTTGAGGTAACGAAAGATCCTTTTCACAGCTTGCATATGTGACTCTTTCGGATTTGCCTGATATCTTGCGCATATACAAACAGCAAACATAATGTCAGGCCTAGAGGCAGTTAAATACATTAGTGATCCGATCATGGCTCTATAAAGAGTTGGATCCACATCGCTATCACTCAATGTATTTGGTCCAAGGTTGTGATTGACTGGAATTGGAGTATTATAGACCTTACTTTCATCCATCTTAAAGCGTTCCAATAGCTCATATGTATATTTAGATTGATGAATAAAGAATTCATCCTTCTTTTGATCAACCTGTAATCCTAAGAAGAAATTTAACTCTCCCATTGCAGACATCTCAAACCTTTTTCTCATGACTTTCTCAAATTCTTGACACATCTTTTCATCCAAAGATCCAAAGATAATATCATCAACATATACTTGTACTGATAGAAAGTCATTCTTGTTCTATTTTACAAAAAGTGTACTATCAATTGATCCTCTTGTAAATCCATTCTCAAGTAGATAAGTTGATAGTGTTCCATACCATGCCCTCGGTGCCTGATGTAATCTATATAGAGCCTTATTCAAACGATATACTCTATCTGGATGGTTAGTATCAGTAAACCCTAGCGGTTGTGAAACATACACCAATTCTTCAACTTTGCCATACAAAAAGGCACTCTTAACATCCAACTGATAAAATTTGATACCCTTAAAAGAGGCAAATGCTAAGAATACTTTAATTGCTTCTAGCCTAGCATCTGGTGCAAACACTTCGTTGTAATCGATCCCCTCTTGTTGATTAAACCCTTGAACCACTAGACGAGCTTTATTGCGAGTAATGACTCCCCGGTCATCTCTCTTACACTTAAATACTCATCTAGTTCCAATTGGATATTCTCCCTTTGGAAGGTCAACCAACTCCCATACTTGTAATTTAGAGAACTGTTGTAGTTCTTCTTGCATAGCTTCAACCCACGAACTTTCTTTGAGAGCCATTTGTACATTTTTAGGCTCTACTTGTGAGATAAAGCATGAATATAGACATTGATTAGGAATCCCTGTCTCTTTCATAGCAATATACAAGCTTTCTAAATTTTCAGTTGTACTAACTTTAGATTGAGTCCTAGTTTGAACAGGAGTATTAATATCACCGATGATATTTTCAACGGGATGATTCTTACTCGTTCTTGTAACCGGTATTGAATCAACTACTGACTCATCTCCTAAGTTAGTACCAATCTCTTCTAATGAAGGAATATCTTCTGAACTTGCTGAAGATAACCTTAAATGATTCAAAGAAGTAAGTATATCATCAAACGTTGTTTGAAGATCCTTTTCAGAATTTTCAGTTTCTTGATACTTATCCTTTGAAGGTTGTTGTGACCCACTTGAAGAAGCTTCATTTGAGTCATTTGGCGTCCTGATTCCAGATTTCAGAACACTCGATGTTGAAGAGGGACCATTGTCCGATTCTTCAGACAATAAGTGTTTAGAGATCTCTGAATCACTGACAAAGTCACTTATAGGAACTTTAAATGACTGAAAGAAATCTGAATAGTCAATTTGCCAATCTAATCCCTTATGTACAGCAGGTACATAGCTCGTAACTTCAATGTTATAAGCAATTTCCAGTCGTCCTGTGACTTTATTGAAAACTCTTTTATTTGGTGAGTTGGGCATATAACCTAGGAAAAATCCTTTGTCCGCCTTTTCACCAAATTTTGCTTGATTTCCTGTTTTCAATATTGTACATGGAACTCCAAAGGGTTCAAATCCCTTCAGATTAGGTTTCTTATTATTCAATAATTCATAACAAGTCTTGTTATACTTTTTGACCGTAAGAACCCTATTTAGAACATGACATGCTGTATTCACTGCTTCTGCCCAAAAGATGACTGGAAGCTTTGAATCTGCAAGCATTGTTCTAGCAGCTTCAATCAACGTTCTGTTCTTCCTTTCAGCCACACCATTCTGTTGAGGTTCATATGGTACGCTGAATTGATGAATTATCCCTTTGCTTAAGCAATAGATATCTAACGTCGAATTCTTGAACTCTGTTCCGTTATCACTACGAATACGCTTAACTCTTGTTTTATAGATATTCTCTACTAGATCAAAGAACTCCATTAAAATTCGTAGAGTTTCATCCTTAGATCCCAAAAAGAATACCCATGAGAATCTAGAGTAATCATCTGTGATAACTAAACAATACCACTTGCCACCTAGACTTCTCTTGCTTATTGGGCCAAAGAGGTCCACATGCAGCAGTTCAAAAAGCGAGGAGATTGAGTTTTCAGTCTTAGACCTGTGTGGTTTCCTGTGCTGCTTTCCTTTTAGGCAAGGAACACACTTGTCTTCAAACTCGAAACATTTCTGTGGTACACCTAGAACTTAACCATTCTTGGTTATCAAATTCATTTTTCGAAAGTTTAGATGTGCCATTCTCCTGTGCCATAACAATGCGTCTGCTTCTGAAGCCTTGGATAGTAAGCATGTAGACACCATTGAAGAATTAGGAACACCCATGTTGATAGCATAGATGTCCTTCTTCCTTGGTGCCCTCATCAATATCCATTCTTCTGGAATTGTGAAGCCTGGCTTCAGAACTAAAGCCTCCTTTTCATTAAAATGAACTGGATGACCTTTATCGCAGACTTGGGAAACACTCACTAGGTTATGAGTTAGTTCTTCAACGTAATTCACATCCTCTAGAGTCAAAGTTCCATTTGAAACTTTTCCTTTCCCAGTAATTACTCCTCCTTTGTCTCCTGCAAAATTTACTTTTTGCTTGAAACCTTCTCTGAAGTCCTTCAGTAGACTTCGTTCACCTGTCATGTGTCTTGAGCATCCACTGTCTACATACCACCAGTTGTCCTTGTTCACAGTCTCCTCCTACACATAACAAGTTGTACACAGTTAGTTATCAAGAGGGACCCAAGCCATTACGGTCTTGGTTTGTCCCTGATCATCGACAATCTGAACCTCCTTAAAGTGACCATAACTGTTCCCATCGGGAGTCTTGGTAACCTTCACAGGAGTTTGAGATTGTTGATGATCTATAGTCTTGGGCCTATGAGGAGAGTGAGTTGAAAACCTCCTAGGCACATACTTAGATCCCTGTGCACTCGAAGTAGAACCATTCTCAAATTGACTATGGTTTCTACTTGGGGTCCTAAACCTCGAAGGTGTCTTATCTCTTGGTTTATTGAAAGTATTTTCGTTTAGAGTATAAGCCCTTTTAGGTTTAGGTGGAGAGACACTATGATTACCATCTCTTTTCAGAATGTTTACAGGTTTGCTTCCTAATCCCGGTTTGGAGCCTAACCTATCTACAATCGAATTAGAAGTGGTCGGTGTCTTTACAGTATTCACTAACTTATGTGTAGCTTCCAACTTCTTATTTGGGCAACAAGAAGATACGTGTCCTTTTTGGTGACACTTGAAGCACGACATCTGTTTTCGTGACTTACTAACTTTGGCAACCGCTATTGGAGTCTTAGGCACTAAAGGATTAACAACATGTTCTTTATTAATCAATTCATCAATCTTAGTATCATGAATTACTCCACCCGGTACAAACTGTACTTTGGTGAAAGAAACTCTCTTACTGTCATTAGATGAAGGATTCTTAATAAACTCCTTCTGTGCCTCTGACAGATCAGGTTTAGCTACTGTTTTCTCAGAACTTACTTCAGTCATTTCAGTATCTTCTGGAAGCTTAGTGTAATTAGAATTGAAAGGAGGAGGTGTCTCATTGTAACCTAATCCTGACTTATCCTTTATACTTCGTTGAGCATCTAGCATCTTGTCCATCTCAATGGTCCTATAATTTTCTATCTTTCTATTTTGCTCAACTAGCTTCAATTGACAGTCAGCTAACTCTTTCTCCTTATTAGCTATTTTCTGATTTAAGTCTTTTAGATTAATATAGAGACCATCTATGATAACAACTTTTTCATTTATGGTATCTCTAAGAGCACTCCTATCAGAAGCATCAGACTTAATTTTATCTTTTAAGTCCTGTTTATCATCACTTAACCTACGCACATCAATCTTGGCTAGTTCAAGTTCAGATCTAACAGCCTTACTAGATTCAGTCAATAAGCTAACTTGAGATGTCAGGTTCTTATTTGCTACATTTAAAATACTAACCTGTGATTGCAAATCGGTAACTAAATAACAGACATCAGCAAGAGTAAGAATATCATGACATACCCTTTTCTTGTCTGTTTGGACTTCAGCCATGCGTGCTACAAAGTCTTCAGGAGTCATGTTTTCAGATTTCTCCATATATAGCACATCTTCATCACTTGCTTTAGCTGCAACCTCTGGCAACTTTACCTCACCCTCTGTATCAGTAGGCATATAGGATGTAGATCCATCAATCTGAAAGCTTCCTCAGACTGAGCTTTCCATTCATACGATCCATCCAACTGTTTCACAACTAAGGCTTTGGAAGCGAGAGTGCTTCCCGAACCTTGTTGTCCATTGCCAGCTTCTACCTTAGGTCTTTGGCACTCTCTAGCAAAGTTTCCATAACCTTGACAGTTAAAACACTTGATCTTGGTCTTATCAAACCCTGATCTATTGCCAACTACCTTTCTACCTGTTTTCTTCAAGAAATTCTTTACCCTTCTTGACAACATAGCAAGTTGGTCCTGAAGGTCTATTTCTTCTAGATAATCATGGTCTATCTGATCGTAATCTTCGTCAAACATAATTGGATCATTGATTTTACCCTGAAGGTAGTTTTCATAAGAAGCTACAAAGGAAGCAAGAACAGATAATTGCTGTTCAGCAGATTTCACACTCATAGGCATCTTTTGATGCTCCTGAGGTGACTTCTCAGTTGGTTTGCCCTTTGCATCACTACCAGATGATGTAAGAAGACACAGATCATCGGTAATCATTTCACCCTTTCCTTCAGCATTACCAACAAATAATGCATTGGTCGAGCTCGAGGAAGCAGTAGAGATAGTAGATTTTCCGTGATATAGTCCCGGATCCTGAGCCTGATCAGAATCAGTATCTTTAGTTTTCTTGGTGAAATCATAACCTCTGAGCTTATCAATGTCCTGTTCTAAGGTCATGGTTGCATACCTCTCATCGTTGTCTTTGAGCATTATGCCATGCTTCTCCCACTTAGACGGTAAACCTTCAATAAACTTGTCGGTTTTCTTAGTCTCTGTAGATATAATCTCATGATCATCTAGCTCACTCAGCAAATGGTAGTATCTTGTGGTATAAGCATCAAGATCTTCTCCTTTCAAAGCTTTAAACACAGTAAACTGCTTTTTCAGGAGATTTTTCTTGCCTGCTTTAACTTGTGGACTTCCTTCACATCTCTTTTCAAGAGCTGTCCACAAAGATCTAGCAGTATGGAAGGATTTGAGTTGATGATTAAGCTCCTTAGGAAGACTCATCTTGATTGATGAATGAGCCTTGTTTTCAATCTCAAATTCCTTCTTTCGTGCTTCACTCATCTGTTGATAAGTGAGAACCACAATTGCATTTTCAACAGTCTGGGTAGGTGCCGTGTATCCATTCTTGATACACATCCAGATAGATAGATCATGGAATCTACAATAAGATTCAAACCTATCCCTCCAGCTAAAATAATCCTCAACTCTCAACAATTTAGGTGGGACATTAGATTTGCCAATCTCGTGTTCCATCTCAATCATTTTGCTAAGGTCTGACATCGTGAATTTAGACAAAGTAAAAATCTCGACTCGCAAAACTCAGTTCAACTCGCAATCTCAGCTCGACTCGCAGAATCTCGGTTCGCAAGTCTCAGTTCGGATCGCAGTGATGTCAACTCGTAAGTGATCTCGGTTCGCAAGAGATCTCGGTTCGCAGACTTATCCTGAAACCCTAATCTCGCAAAGAGGTTCGACTCGCAGAATGTCGACTCGCAAGGATGTCGACTCGCAAGTTCAACTCGGTTCGCAGACTTATCCTGAAACCCTAATCTCGACTCGCAAAACGGCTGAAAATTGCGAAAACAGAATTTTTTGGTATTTTTACGATTAAAACTGGAAATTTCGATCGTAAACAAACCCTAAATCTTCCAGAGAGTGATTTTGATCGTTTTTACACACTAATGCACGTCAAAACAATCCTAAATCACACGCGATTAACCCGAAAACTTCAAACGACACTCGTTATCTAGCCCGAAAGCTCTGATACCCATTGTAAGTCCCTAGTTCTAGGATCGATAACTTCGTTATCTGTAGTATTAAGGTGCGGAATTCCTCAATACGGTGTTATCTTACTAATAACGATTTAGTTCGCGTTTAGGTTAACCAATTGCTTTACTTTATACGAATAAACGTCAAAGCCTAGCCGTTAGTCTATATTTTCTCTGAAAACTGAATTCGCAGGAATACAAAATTCTGATCTCCAATTATGCCAAAAGTTATTCCAAAGTTATATATTAAAGTTATGTTTTTCACGTATGAAAACACATATATATTCTCGTCTCAACTCGCAGCCACTGGGCCTGCGAGTTGACTCGACTCGCTACGTAGCCCAAGCCCATAATGAACTCAGCTCGTTTAACTCTGTTGAGTTCTGCAAGTTCAGATCTCATCTCGCATCGCAGAGCCTTGCGACTTGAGATCTCGACTCGCAGCAAATGTCTAAAACAAATAACTGGACTCGCAGCATATGTATATATATTGTTAAAATCTATATTCGTCTAACACTTTATCATAATAATATATTTAACGAATATTAATATCAAAACAATATCAATTTACAAATCTAAACCAATATATCAACATGATAACAATTACACTAGTCATATCGCAAAGCTAGATCTGTTGTCATATCAACATGATAACACTCGAGGTGTTCCAAACCGACAGAATAGCTTCTTTAAGAACTTGGTTACGACCCTTAAATCATTTGTTGGAAAGGCTTGGGCTTCGGCCCATCTTGATACGTAATCGACAGCTACTAGAATATATTCTTTTCCGTAAGATTTCAGAAATGGTCCCATGAAGTCTAATCCCCATATGTCAAATATTTCACATGCTTGGATATTCGTTAACGGCATTTCGTTACGCGTTGTGATATTTCTAAACCTTTGGCAAATATCGCAGCGTTTCACCAAGTCTTGTGCGTCTCTGAAAATGGTAGGCCAGTAGAATCCTGAGTCGTAGACTTTCTTTGCTGTCAGATTAGCTGCATGATGTCCTCCGGTGGGTCCGTGATGGCTTTGGTGGAGTATCTGTTCGGCTTCTTTCCCATCGACACATCTTCTTACTATTTGGTCGGGACAGACCTTGATCAAATATGGATCATCCCAAAAGTAATATTTGACGTCGCGAAAGAACTTTTGCCTCCGCGATGAGATCGTTCCTTTTCTTGCGATCCCTCCAACTACAAAATTAGCAATGTCTGCAAACCAAGGATCGTCAGTGAATTGCGAGCCTTATTCTCCTAAACTCATTAACTGCTCTTCTGGAAATCGATCTTTAATATCTCTTTCTGCAAGTTGTTCCATTGACGGATTTTCAAGTCGACTTAAATGATCTGCGGCGACGTTTTCTGCTCCTTTCTTATCCTTTATTTCTATGTCGAATTCTTGTAGGAGTAAA
Organism: Pseudognaphalium luteoalbum; assembly: GCA_963422505.1. Taxonomy (NCBI): domain Eukaryota; kingdom Viridiplantae; phylum Streptophyta; class Magnoliopsida; order Asterales; family Asteraceae; genus Pseudognaphalium; species Pseudognaphalium luteoalbum. The sequence goes on from OY730194.1 coordinate 66,694,973, forward strand.
ATCCATCATAACAATCTAGGCTTTGCGTCTTGCTTTTTGAAGAGGTATTTTAGAGCTGAGTGATCCGTATATACTATTGTTTTGGACAATATCAGGTAGGATCTGAATTTGTCAAAGGCAAATACTACGGCTAGCATCTCTTTTTCTGTGGTTGTATAGTTTTCTTGAGCATCTGTAAGTGTTTTGCTAGCGTAATAGATTGGTCGAAAGTGATTATCCTTCCTTTGACCTAGAACTGCCCCAACTGCGAAGTCACTAGCATCGCACATGATTTCAAATGGTAGGTTCCTGATAACACGTAAAAAGTCATGTTTTTACGTACGTTATCTTCCACATTTTAGACACAAAGTTAACAAAAACATACTTAAAAGGACATTATTCATAAAGTTTTGTTAACTAAGTCAAAACGGAGTCGATGTTTGAAAAATCACTAAAAATGGCATGAAAAACATAAGAAACCGGGCAAAACTGCTTTATCACACCACCGTTCACTCATTTCAATGCACTTTAAGCTACGCTCCGAGTTATGACCTCTAACTTATGTCATTCTCTTCGTTAAGAAAATACGAACGCGTGGGTATAAAGAACGCTCAAAACGGATAAACGACGAAGAAGTTATGCCCAAACGAAGAAACAGAAAACCGAGAGGCCAGGATACGGCTGAACCAGGCCGTATACGGCTGGTCCTGGCCGTATACGGCTGGACCTAGACCGTATACGGTCTGTGCAGGCCGTATACGGCCTATTCACAGCCGTATACATTCCAGTTCAGCCGTATTCACCCAACGCACAGCCGTATACGGTCCAGTTCACCCGTATTCACCCTAACTCAACCGTATCGTGCATTTGGGTGATAAAAATCTGATTTTTATTTGCCCTTGCAATACGGTTGTGCATTTTGAGGTTTGGATACGGTCTACGGATACGGTTGTGCATTCTCTATAAATACTAGCCTCATTTCATCATTTCAAGCATCCAACACTACACATCTCATTCAACACACATACTTCAATTCTTCGTTTTCTTATATTTTTATATTTTTAGTCTCTCTCTAGAATAGTTTAGATAGTTTCTCTCTCTAGAGTTTCTCTCTCTAGAGAGAGAGAGTTAGATAGTTAGTTGGTTAGCAGTAGAGAGAGAGAAAAGCTGGTATTGTAATCACGGTGTAATAAGAAGCATTCTTGGTACAAGACTCTGCCTTTTCTTTTCAGCTGTTACTATGCTCAATTTTACTGGTGATATCTCTCTTTTCATACTTATACTATGTCCGAATTATTTCTGCCTGTTTGTATGATGTATGTTACTATTATTGCCATGTTTATTGAGTAGTATGCTGTTGCGGTTGTTGAAATGTAAATAGTTAGAAGTAGGGATGATGTTGAATTAATCTTTAAATCTATATAATTGGGAATTGTTATATTTGTTATGTCTAAACTTATCATGCATCTAGACTTAGCTATGGATCACCCTTTCCAGTCCTTCGCGTGACTACTACTTTAGGCTTAGAACCTGATCAACTCTAGGTACAGTAGGAAGTTATCTGTGTTATAGTAAAGAAGCCGTGTTTGTCACTGTAATTCGGCTGAAGTACTGAGTATAGCTTTGGAAACACCACTGGTGGAGTACAACGTGGAAGCTCCGGAAAAAGCCGTCTGTGCCGACATTGTGGATTACCTAGAGACCCTAGAATATGGCCTAGAAACCAATATAGCTGTGGAAGTGCACAGTACACCGTCTGGCTACCCCTGTAACTGAAGCTATGGAAACACTTCGATAGTATACACTGTATATGTACCTAGGGATGAAAAGTTGTGGAAATATCATAGTACACCGTAAGTACATCCTCGGTTACACGAATCTGTGGAATTATCTAAGTGCGGTACATCGTAAACGGTTCCTAGGTTAGTACACTGTGGAAGGAGTATGCATTGTATCCCGCTGGTGTTCCTAGGGCTGAATGACTGATTGCAAAGGAGAGGCTAGATCATGACAGAAGTAGTTGAACTAATAAAACGTAAGGAATGAGTCTGGAGATGAAAGTCAAGCCCAACAGTGGTTCAGGATTCTTAAAACCCCTAGACTCTACAAAACTGATAGTTTAGAATAACAAGTTAATAATCTGAACATATTTAGGAAATGGCATTTACATTTAGGTGTTAAGAACGGTCAGAATAACCCAAGTAGCAGTCTGTTACCTTATTCCTGCACCCTTGAAGGGTCACTTGTCCAAAAAGACAGTGTGGGGGGTTGAGCAGCCTGTTCTGATCAGAATCACGATAGCCTAGGTCTCGTGACATGCTAATTCTGGTACTTAACTAGAATAAGTAGGGTCCTAGTGTTTACACCCATAATGCATCTGTTTATTAACTGGAAATGTCCCCAATTATCTTTATAATAAGCATCATCCCCGCAACTGATTATTGAAGTTTCAACTGCCGCAATTCTCTATCTGTCTACCTAGCTACCGATTCTACTCTATCTTATTTACTTTTCCTGTCTTTAATTAGTTAGTTAATTAAATTAGAAAACCCCCAAAACCTACCTATCTGCACAAAACCCATCCTAAAAGCGAAACTCTATCTTTGGCATCACTTCGTTTCAATTCGCTCCGATTTAAGAACGACCTCGAGTTATACTTACTGCTTGCTCACCCTGTGTGATAGGTAGTACTTATAAATTGAGTCCCCAGCTCTTTATAAATTTTAAAACTTAACAACCGACGCGCGCCTGGACGGACGGTCCGACGACGGGGTGAAAACCCGACTGAGCGTTTGGGCGACGTCAGTTCCAATCTGGAGCGACCATGATTGGTGCATTTGTAGATCTTGACTTAGGAACCCATAAATCTCAACAGAAGATCTCAACTTCTGCTTCTAGCATTCCAAGCTATCAGGTTTTACCTGCGCCTGAGATTAAATATTCCTTAGAAAATATTCCTAGATTCCCTGATTTTGCCGATAATATTCCTGAAAACACTCAATCCTTTCATTCCTCATCTAATGAAGAACGAATCCCCATAAGGAATGAGGATATTCATGAACATCTTCCAAAATCACCAATTTTTGAACCTTCGTACACCATCTATCGTGTTGTTGATAAGGAGATACCGAAAGATTCAGAAGGTAATGAAATCCGATACGTTGGTTATTCTTTTGACCCTGAAAAGAGGTTAGGTGTGTGTAAGGCATTTGCCTTACACTTAAATATATCTGATTTTCCTTACTCAGTCGAGCAAAGAAAAACCATCTTAAGGATTGACATACTCGTAGGTGTTCTCCACTGTCTTCCGATCCAAAAGGAAGATGGTATCTTCACTCGATATCGAGAGCAAGAGCGAAAGCTATTATCAGAAATAGATCGCCTCATGGATCTATTTGCTTGCACCGATTATCCATCAGTTTCACAAACCATGATTAATCGTTATGTTGCAGCAATGATAAAAGAGCTTGAGCTATTAACTTCTAAAGATCCTTCGATCACTCTCGTAATTTCTGGAAAAATTCCATTCTTCGTAGATCCCGCCGCTTATATAATCACCAAGTTGCAAGAAATATTTCCTGAAGCTGATGACGACAAGATAGAAGCCGTTTTCTTTGCCAAAAGAAAAGATATTCATGTTAAACTCGCTTCGTTGTTCGATCAATCCAAATTCCCTTTTACCGTTTCTCAAAAATCTTTAATTTGGGATATCACCATTGCAGTGCAAACTACAAATGGAGATCCCGACTCAAAAGAGGAACTTAGGTTTCAGAGAATTTTAGGAAATCTTCTTCACGATCTTAATAATATAGACCGCAGTATGCGAATAGGAATTTCAAGTAAAAAGAAAGTTAGAAAGGAATTTAATAAGTTTGTTAACAATCTGCTAGATTTAGGCCAGAAATAATGTAGGATTCTTAGCGAATTCGAAAATTTTTCGTTACACCCTACCAAGCTAGTTGATTATGTCGTTAACATTCTAAACTGTGATTTTATTCCTCGCTATACTTCAAGATTGCTTTCGAGCAATCCCCTTTAAATGGATTTGGAACAATAGTCGAGCTACAGACTTGAAACAAGCGCTTTTTGGGAGGCAACCAAAATTTTTAATTAGGTCTTTAAAATAATTTTCTTAGGTTAAAAATAAGTTAGTTAGTTAGTGGTTTAATTTGTTTTAGAAAAAGAAAAAGAAAACCCTTTTTAAAATCCTTGTCTCCGCAAAATCTGCGCAGTTCCTGAAAACTTGAAAATCTTAAATCAAAATATTTTATAAAGTTTTAAATTGCTTAGATTTTAAAGAGTCAAAATTTTAAACCAAAAATATTGTTTATTTTTATCTAGTTAAGTAGTTCTCCTTGCATTTTAATAAAACAATCTTTTGTTGCGCACAGTCAAATAACAAATTTTAAACTTTTGCTAAAATATTTGGCTAAAGTTTTTAATTACCCAAAATACCTAGTAATTACATTTAAAAAGGTTATTTGTGCACAAGTGGTAAAAAGGAGAAGTAAATAAAAGGGGTAAAAATGGGTCAAACAAAGTCAAAACAACAAAAACATTTTTTTCCCCTCCTCCTTCTCCCTTGGCCGCGGCTCCCATCACCACCATCCCAAACCCACCATTTTCCACCATTGTTGACCAAACCAAGCTTCAAACCTTCATCTCTAGGTCATTTTTATGTCATCTAACATCATTGCATCTTCATTAAGGTAAGATCCAAGCTTAAAATACCAAAATTCTCTAACTTTATTAACCTAGGGTTTCAAGTTAGTTTTTGATGATTTGTGCTTTACATTGCGAAATTGAGCTTGGATTCTTGCTTAGTGATGATATAGGATGATGTAGGAACTAGCATTACTTCTTAGATTGAAGCAATTTGATGTTTGACTTTGGAAAGTTGACTATATTTGACTTTTATGACTAGTAAACCCATTTTGGCCAATTAATGATTAAATTGCTTATGATAAGTTGTTTGTTGATTGATTAATGCTAAATATGATTAGTATAGCTTATTCATTTGCTTCATTTGTGGTTAAATGCGTAATATGGTCAAGTTAGCAAATTAAAGTAAGCATGGAAAGTTGACTTTTGTTGAAACATCACCATTTTGAAACAAAACCTTTGATAAAATGATGTTTTAATTTAAGTAGATGCTAATGCCTTGCTTTGATTTGCTAATGCAAGTTAGTATTATGATAGATTTGGCAAATGACAAAAAAGAAACCTTACTTTGGTAATGTTGACTTTAAAAGTCAAAATGCTTAATCTTTAGTAATACTAGTAACCATTCTAGTTAAAAAGTCATGGTGGTGTTGTAAAATTGTATCTTTGAAAGTGTTATGGTAAATCTTAAATAGATACTACATTTTCCTAAATTAACTACTTTTAAATTTTAAAATAGTATCTACTTAAAAGAATACCATAATTACTTAAAAGATACAATCAAGTAACACATTTGTCAACTAAAGAAGCTTTGTTGCAATACTTGCATGATATGGTCAAAATTGCTATATACTTGTTTAAATGTCATGGTTTGTTTGCATGCGGTAATAGGTTATACTTGCCATGATAAGGTAATTACATGATTAAGATTTAACTCTTCATCATACATGCTTGTTATGGTTAAATAAGTCTTTGACTTTTCTTGTAGAAACCATTAAGACCTAATAGCCTATTATTGTAAACCAAAGTTTCTTGTGGTGATTGAAAATTGAGTTTGGTGGTATTATTTAGCTATTACAGGTTATTGGGACTGCTCATATTCTAAAGCCCACATTTCGAATTTTTATTCAAAATTGGGAATATGATTTAGTCAAATAACTTGTAATTATTCCTGGTAATTCACTATGTTCTTGTTTTCTCTTATTTTTCAGATGACTGATTTTCCCCGGTATATCAGAAAATCCATCAAGGACCCAGAGAAACGGGAAAGGTATCAGACATGGCTAACACATCAGTTGGGAGAAAATAGGTACTTAGTGTGGGAGGATTTGGAGCAAATCGGTTTAAAGGAAGGGTTTGAAAATTTGATAATGTTTAAGGAAGGGAAGCGACATCTGCGCGCATGGAGGAATCTATTTGAGATTAAAGAAAATGTTTATCAAGAGTTAGTTGCTGAGTTTATGGTATCCTTCCAGTTCGACAAAACGATTGATAAGCTAAATGATGACCGAATGATTAGATTCAACTTCATGGGAAATCCTCACCACATGTCATTAGCAACCTTTGCCAGACATCTTGAATTGTACACTGAGTATCAAGTTACCACTCCTTTCTTCCTGAAGGCAAACACTGAGGTAAAACAGTGAGACCACACTGCTATTTGGCAAGAATTGACTGGAAATCAGTTCCAGTCCAATGTCAAGGCCACTTCCTTTCTTGATAAGCACTACCAAGTTCTCCACAACCTCATCGCTTGCAGCATTCGAGGAAAGAGGGAGACTAAGGGAGCTGTTGGGGTAAAGGACTTGCAGATCATTAAGAGCATTATAGAGCAGGAACACGTTAATGTTGCCTATTTGGTTGCTGATAGAATCCTTACTGAGTCGGGTTACACCGAGTCAGAGTTTGCATATATGGGAGCGATAATCACTAAGTTAGTTAGGAGAATGGGGCTGTTGACTGAGGAGGTGATTGGTAACCTGACACCAGTAGCAAACAGGGTATCTAAGTCATATGACATTAACTATATGGTTAGGGTTTGGTTGCTAGAGAAAGATGCTGATGGGCAGATAAGATGGAAGGATGGTGATATCATTCCGGGAGTTCGAATGAGGCCCCCGAGGAGCAAGAGTGTTAGGTTTGAGTTCGATGACAGCACGGTCCACCGACAGCCTAGGACCGCTGTTGCTCATGAGCGAGAGGAAGGTGAGACAGCCGCTGCTGAGGCTCAAAGTCCACTAATACCGCCTGTTCGAGAGTTTGGTTTGCGAGATCCGGTATCATCCGAGCTCATGTACGGTATATTGGGTATGCTTAACTCACATTACACACAGGACACATATTTAGCTACTGAGTTTGGATTCCCACAACCTACACGTCCTACATGGGTATGCGGCCCACGACCACCCAACTACCACACCATGCCACTACATCCATTTGCCATGATGCCACCCACTACCACCGTTCCCTACACTTCCATACCACCCACATCCTCCACTCGCACTGTGCACATGGAGATTCCTCGAGCCCGCCATACCAGGACTACTTCTGCGGCTGAGCCGGTTTTCTCAGTGCACACTGCGACACCACATGAGCCGCATATCCCACATGTTGGACAGCCATCTTCCCGTACTATGACCCGTCCGAGACCAGCTGAGTCAGCCACATCAGACACATCTTCAAAGACAGACTCACCTCAGTCAGGATTCAGACAGGACATGCAGGTTGATGACCAGGTACCGGTGCAGACTGATTATCTGCCTGATATGACTACTGCTACTGTTGTGCCTACATTTTCAGGATTCACAGGGATGCTTCAAAGCAACCCAGTGCCTTCTGCCGAGCTTCCACCGTACCCGATGCATGGTGCTTCCTTAGGATCATATGAGGTTGCAGAGATGGGACTAGATCCCAACTTCCATTTGTACCCGATCCAGCCACCAACATCCGGCAGGCAACGCAGTTCATCTTCAGCATCAGTCTCCCGCAGGTTATCCAGTGGACAGCACTCTGCCTCCCGTCATGCACCTTACAACTCCATGCCACCTCCAGCTCACGGACCACCATCCGACCAGGATCCTTCTCACCCTTGATCTTATCAGATTTTATTTTCATTTGTGTTGGATAACTGTATCACTTATTATTATTATTACTAATATTTGGGATTACTGTATTTGACTGTTGCTGCTTGAACTATTTGGGTTCCAACCTGTAATCTGGTTGGACCCATCTATCTATCCTATCTTATCATTTATCTATCATTTACTTATTTTATACTTTTCTTAGTTAGTTTTTAGATAACTTGCAATAAAAGAGAGAGTAAAAAGTATGAAAGTTCCCCGAGAAGAAACCGAGATGACGCACGAATCACGCAAAGATCCTGACACAAGCTGATCGACCTACACATCTAAATCAGAATCTTCATTCACACATCTCAGTCCTTTCTAGGGGAGTTTTTTTTTTCCATTCCTTAGTGATTTTCTTTCATCATCTATAACTCGCCGTTATGCCATCATGCTTAAATTCTAAGTGTGGGATTCTAAATCCCACACAAAATCAAATCAACTTAGAGATAGGGTCCCAAAATATTTTCAAACTTTAAGTGTGCGATTCCTTCACAAGAATTTTAAACTTAGTTTGAGAACATTAGGGACAATGTTCTTCTAAGTGTGGGATACACGGTATGTTACACCGTATTCTTTGACTTTGATTGCTTGTCCAAAGTATAACTTTCTAAAAACAAGCTTAACTTCGACAGTGGAAATGCCACTCATTCAGTTAGCTTAAACTTTTTCCTAAAAACCTCATTCTTGCTAAAATTTTAGAAAACATTTTTTTCAAAATCATAAGCTTAACTTCGACAGTGGAGTTACCACTCATTCAGTTGGCTTAGTTTTCATAAAAACTCATTTTTGTTAAAAATTTTAAAAATTTTTGACTCTAAATAATCTTGAGAAAAATAAATTTTTCAGAAATTAATTAAATTGTTTTGGAAAGTAAAATAAGTTAAGATACGATCTCCTTAAAAATGAAATGTTAATCTAAGAGCATCGCACGGCTAGGCACATACAACCCTATTGCAGTGAGGTACTTGAGCCCAATAAAAGCATTCATCTTTAATGCTTCACTTTTTCATTTGATGTGTGTGCCGATGCATGTGCTTTAAGTTAGAACTTGCTCTTGGTATACGCTTCGAGACCACACCAATGGGCACCGTACACGGTGAAGGTGCAGTCAAAGGACCTTGACATTCCTTAGGATAAAAACCCTTTTCATCATATCTCTTCAAGCTTAAAACCCTTCGAACACTCACTTTTAGTGTTGATGATCCGCCTAGAAAACCCTGTTGAGCCTTAGCCTATTCGTTTCTTTCAAAACCCAAAAATATGAACCCACTTATTCCACACCCACCAAAAATCTTATCTTAGAAATTTAAACTTGTGGGAAATGTTATTTTAATTATCCTTTTTGCTTTCACTCCAAATCACAAATACTTGTGTTTACTCAAAACTTTCTCGTGTGCGTTCCCCTGATAAAAATCAAGAGTTGAAAAAGTTTATGGTGTGAAAAATTGACACCAAGTAAATGCAAAGTCATCAGAAGGATGAAAAAGATGAAAGAAAGAAAAGGATTTCAAAAAGGGCAAAAGAAAGAAACAAAATAAAAATCCCTAGAAAAGTCCAAAAATAGAAGCAAAAGAAAAGAAAATAGAATAAAGCTAAGTGCTTCGAATCTCTCGAAAAATTCCCGTTCTTATAAAAGACATAAACTCTCCCGAGTATTTTCAAAAAGATAGAAGTCAAATAGCTATCTTCTTCCCTTGCCATTTATCCATTTCCGTTTTCATTAAAAAGGTGTTTAAAGTAATGTTTTCCCAAAAGGTTTAAAGTTCTTAAAGATAAGCAAACCCCCTATTTTAAACTAAAAACTCCCACTTATCCATACCACTCAACCCTCACCAACCATTACAACCCATTTCGAATGTCCTGGGATGATTAGCACCGTCCTCATTGAAGTGGTGGAGATCCGATTCTTGATCAAGCCTATGATGAGAAGCAATGCATGACTGGCTTTATGAGCAATTTCATTTGATTAGAATGATAGGAAACCCGATACACTCTGAGTGAATTGAGTGACCACCTTTGTGAGATCGCCTAGTCATGTACAATATCCATCGAGAATTGTGAAAGTATGCCAAGGTTGACATTTCAGGATTAAGGGAGGGTTATCTTAATGATGCTTGCTTTCTAAAAAGGTTTTCTTGGTCTCTGACTAAGTAAAAATCTCAGGTTATTTCTTATCAAAACCCAAAAACCGATTTTTTTCAAACCTTTATAGCAGGTGAGAATTTTAAAGTTTGCTTGAGGACAAGCAAAAGTCTAAGTGTGGGATATTTGATAACACGTAAAAAGTCATATTTTTACGTACGTTATCTTCCACATTTTAGACACAAAGTTAACAAAAACATACTTAAAAGGACATTATTCATAAAGTTTTGTTAACTAAGTCAAAACGGAGTCAATGTTTGAAAAATCACTAAAAATGGCATGAAAAACATAAGAAACCGGGCAAAACTGCTTTATCACACCACCGTTCACTCATTTCAATTCACTTTAAGCTACACTCTGAGTTATGACCTCTAACTTATGTCATTCTCTTCGTAAGGAAAATACAAACGCGTGGGTATAAAGAACGCTCAAAACGGAAAAACGACGAAGAAGTTACGCCCGAACGAAGAAACAGAAAATGAGAGGCCAGGATACGGCTGAACCAGGCCGTATACGGCTGGTCCAGGCCGTATACGGCTGGACCTAGACCGTATACGGTCTGTGCAGGCCGTATACGGCCTATTCACAGCCATATACGTTCCAGTTCAGCCGTATTCACCCAACGCACAGCCGTATACGGTCCAGTTCACCCGTATTCACCCTAACTCAACCGTATCGTGCGTTTAGGTGATAAAAATATGATTTTTATTTGCCCTTGTGATACGGTTGTGCATTTTGAGGTGTGGATACGGTCTACGGATACGATTGTGCGTTCTCTATAAATACTAGCCTCATTTCATCATTTCAAGCATCCAACACTACACATCTCATTCAACACACATACTTCAATTCTTCGTTTTCTTATATTTTTATATTTTTAGTCTCTCTCTAGAATAGTTTAGATAGTTTCTCTCTCTAGAGTTTCTCTCTCTAAAGAGAGAGTTAGATAGTTAGTTGGTTAGCAGTAGAGAGAGAGAAAAGCTGGTATTGTAATCACGGTGTAATAAGAAGCATTCTTGGTGCAAGACTCTGCCTTTTCTTTTCAGCTGTTACTCTGCTCAATTTTACTGGTGATATCTCTCTTTTCATACTTATACTATGTCCGAATTATTTCTGCCTGTTTGTATGATGTATGTTACTATTATTGCCATGTTTATTGAGTAGTATGCTGTTGCGGTTATTGAAATGTAAATAGTTAGAAGTAGGGATGATGTTGAATTAATCTTTAAATCTATATAATTGGGAATTGTTATATTTGTTATGTCTAAACTTATCATGCATCTAGACTTAGCTATGGATCACCCTTTCCAGTCCTTCGCGTGACTACTACTTTAGGCTTAGAACCTGATCAACTCTAGGTACAGTAGGAAGTTATCTGTGTTATAGTAAAGAAGCCGTGTTTGTCACTGTAATTCGGCTGAAGTACTGAGTATAGCTTTGGAAACACCACTGGTGGAGTACAACGTGGAAGCTCCGGAAAAAGCCGTCTGTGCCGACACTGTGGATTACCTAGAGACCCTAGAATATGGCCTAGAAACCAATATAGCTGTGGAAGTGCACAGTACACCGTCTGGCTACCCCTGTAACTGAAGCTATGGAAACACTTCGATAATATACACCGTATATGTACCTAGGGATGAAAAGCTGTGGAAATATCATAGTACACCGTAAGTACATCCTCGGTTACACGAATCTGTGGAATTATCTAAGTGCGGTACATCGTAAACGGTTCCTAGGTTAGTACACTGTGGAAGGAGTATGCATTGTACCCCGCTGGTGTTCCTAGGGCTGAATGACTGATTGCAAAGGAGAGGCTAGATCATGACAGAAGTAGTTGAACTAATAAAACGTAAGGAATGAGTCTGGAGATGAAAGTCAAGCTCAACAGTGGTTCAGGATTCTTAAAACCCCTAGACTCTACAAAACTGATAGTTTAGAATAACAAGTTAATAATCTGAACATATTTAGGAAATGGCATTTACATTTAGGTGTTAAGAACGGTCAGAATAACCCAAGTAGCAGTCTGTTACCTTATTCCTGCACCCTTGAAGGGTCACTTGTCCAAAAAGACAGTGTGGGGGGTTGAGCAGCCTGTTCTGATCAGAATCACGATAGCCTAGGTCTCTTGACATGCTAATTCTGGTACTTAACTAGAATAAGTAGGGTCCTAGTGTTTACACCCATAATGCATCTGTTTATTAACTGGAAATGTCCCCAATTATCTTTATAATAAGCATCATCCCCGCAACTGATTATTGAAGTTTCAACTGCCGCAATTCTCTATCTGTCTACCTAGCTACCGATTCTACTCTATCTTATTTACTTTTCCTGTCTTTAATTAGTTAGTTAATTAAATTAGAAAACCCCAAAACCTACCTATCTGCACAAAACCCATCCTAAAAGCGAAACTCTATCTTTGGCATCACTTCGTTTCAATTCGCTCCGATTTAAGAACGACCTCGAGTTATACTTACTGCTTGCTCACCCTGTGTGATAGGTAGTACTTATAAATTGAGTCTCCAGCTCTTTATAAATTTTAAAACTTAACAACCGACGCGCGCCTGGACGGACGGTCCAACGACGGGGTGAAAACCCGACTGACCGTTTGGGCGACGTCAGTTCCAATCTGGAGCGACCATGATTGGTGCATTTATAAGCTCCTTCTTCAGGTAGTTGAAAGCCTTCATGCAGTTCTCGTCAAACACAAACTTGATGTCTTTTCCTAGAAGGTGGGTGATAGGTCGAGAAATCTTGGAGAAGTCCTTGATAAAACGGCGGTAGAACCCAGCATGTCCTAGAAAGCTTCTAATGGCCTTGACGTTGGTTGGTAGTGGAAGTTTGGCAATGGTTTCGACCTTTTCTTTGTCTACTTCAATTCCGAACTTGGATATTCGATGTCCTAAAACTATTCCTTCCTTCACCATAAAGTGACACTTTTCCCAATTTAACACGAGGTTTGATTCTTCACACTTGGTGAGCAATCTATCGAGGTTGGATAGACATGATGCGAAGGAGTCTCCAAAGACAGAGAAATCATCCATAAAGACTTCCATGCATTGTTCAATCATGTCGTGGAAAATTGCAACCATGCATCTCTGAAATGTTGCAGGTGTGTTGCATAATCCAAACGGCATTCGTCGGTATGCGAAGGTTCCGTAGGGACATGTGAATGTCGTCTTCTCTTGGTCCTTCGGATCGAGCGGGATTTAGAAATACCCGGAAAAACAATCGAGGAAATAGTAGAATTCATTTCCTGATAACCTTTCGAGCATTTGGTCAATAAACGGAAGCGGGAAGTGATCTTTGCGAGTTGCTTCGTTTAACTTCCGATAATCGATGCAGACCCTCCAACTGGTAACCGTTCGAGTTGGTATAAGCTCATTTTCTTCGTTTGTAATGACCGTCATTCCTCCCTTTTTTGGTACAACTTGAACAGGGCTAACCCAAGGTGAGTCGGATATTGGGTAGATCAATCTAACATCTAAGAGTTTGATAACCTCTTGTTTGACCACGTCCTGAATCTTAGGATTTACCCTTCTCTGCCTTTGTACGGATGGTTTGAAATCGTTTTCCATGAGGATCTTGTGTGTGCAATAGTTTGGACTGATTCCTTGTATGTCGGAAATCTTCCATGCAATTGCCTTCTTGTGCGATTTCAGAACATTAATGAGTTGGGCTTTCTCCTCGGGTTTTAACTCTTTTGATATTATCACCGGGAGTTTTGATGTTCCATGGAGGTAAGCGTACTCAAGGTGAGGTGGTAGTTCTTTTAATTCTAGGTTTGGTGGTTCTTCGATAGATGGCTTCATTCTAGCTATCTCGTCACTATTCAGCTTCTCGTATTCAGCTTTGAATGGTGCTTCGTCTGTCTCAGGTTCAGATGTGGAGATTGATGCTATTTCAATCCACTCGGTTTTATTTGAGGATTCGTCTGTCTTTAGCTCATACTTGTTGACTGACGATGAGGAAACTTCATTATTTCTGGTGAGGATGATCTCTCCGTCGTTAGTGAATTGGAATTCTTGAAATTGAGCGGATGAAGATTGGTTTATGGTGATTTCAGGGTTTGAAAACGGCAGTGGTTCGGGTTGATTGGCTAATTGTAGTTCAAACGATGGTGGCTCAACACTCATTTCTTTGAATGAATCCAAGATCTCTCTAATTGAGGGAAATTGGTTCGGTTCATTGAATATGGGTTTATCTCTCTTTAGCCAAGGTATCGGTGTACCGCATCCTAGTAGTTCGTTGGATGTTGTTGGCGAAGCGATTGCAGAGTGCAGCCCAGGGTCCTCATTACACAGTTTTCGAACAGTGATTATGGTGTTGGGTACCGGATCCTGGCTGGATAGTGCTAGTACTTCGTGGAGATGCTCATCAAAAATATCCTGCATGGTATCACACAAACCAAGGTCCTCTTCCAGAGGTTGCTTCATTAATCGATCAACATTAAAGGTGACTTCCTCTTTCCCAACTCTTAATTTTAAAAATTTTTCATTAACATCAATTACAGCCTTGGCAGTATTTAGGAATGGTCTGCCTAGGATGAGCGGGATATGTGTGTCTTCTTCTATGTCCATGACAATAAAGTCCACTGGAAAAATGAACTTATCGACTTTGACCATGACATCTTCAGCAATTCCTCGAGGGAGTTTAACTGATCTGTCAGCTAATTGGATAGTCATACGAGTAGGTAATAGGTCATCTAATCCTAATTTCTTGTAAAGGGAATAAAGCATAAGATTAACACTAGCACCTAGGTCTGCTAAGGTGTTACTAATTTGAATTCCTTGGTGAAAACATGGTATAGTAAAACGTCCAGTATCGCCTAATTTAGGTGGGAGACCACGTTGTACAATTAGTGAACATTCAGCATTCAAGGGTAAACTAACTATTTGCCTAAGTTTTTCTTTGTTTGAAAGGAGTTCTTTAAAGAATTTAGCACACGAGGGCATTTCTACTAAAGCATCTAATAATCTAACGTTTAAGTGCAGGCTTTTAAATATTTCCATATATTTACCGAATTAGGCTTCTTGCTTTTCCTTATTAAGTCTGCCAGGATAAGGTATTCTCGTTCGAGGTACATTATCTGGAGTTTTGGCTGGTGATGGGTCAGGTATTGTGACAGGGATGTCAATTGACACATTTTCACTAGGTGTAGGTGTGGGCAAAGAAGTGTTTTCCGGAGTGTTATCTGGTGGCGGCGGATCAACTTTGGTTACTTTTCCTCCTCTAGTTACGATTAACAGATCATCACTTGGTGGATGAGTGGTGTCATTAGTGATTACCGACGTACTTTCCTCAATAAAACTTAAGTTTTTCAAAATGGATTTCATGTTAGAGGTTAATTTTTCTGAAATTTTTATCATGGCGTCAATGTTATCTTGAAATCCGGTCACTCTTTTGTTTATAACGTTTTGTTCAAACATAAATTCTGACAAAAATCGTTTTGAGGAAGGTAAGTGGTTTGTAGGTGAGGAAACAGCTAAAAGTTGGGTCAAAGACTCATTTGGTGTGGGGTTGGTCCAATCAAAGTGCGTTGTCATAATTGATTAAAAAGTGGTTACTAAAACTAAACTAATCCTAAGGGCAAAAAGGTAACTTTTGATTGATGTTAATCTTTCAAAAGGATCGCTTGAACACTAAAGTTACTAAATCCTAAAATCGGTTGCCGACGCTCCCCGGCAGCGGTGCCAAAAACTTGTTGTGTTGCGTACCGGTCTTTGAGATTTCTAATGGTGACGTGACACAACAGTGGGTTTTTAATTTATAAGGATGGGGCCTAGGGTTACTTATTATGCTAGCACAAGACAAGTATGACCTAGGATCGTTCTTCAAAGCGCGACAAATTGAAACTAGGGGGTTTAGAAGCTTTTATGTGTTCAGCTGGGGTTGAAAGAGTTGGTTTTGGTTTTGGGTTTTCTTATCCTAATTTAAACTAGACTGAATTAAAAGGTGGAGGTTACTTCGGGCGTTCAGCAATTAAAGCGATTGTCTATTATAATGCGGTTTAGAAGTGGTTATATATGGAAAGTTCTAATGAGGATAAGTTCGTAAGTTGATGTGAGCTATTCTACAATCCTTTTATCGGGCTGACGCGGAGGTGTCCACAATCAGAAAAGTAGAATGTCACGGGGATTGCACAATATATTAAAGTGTACACCGAAAGTTCTCTCAAATGTACACCCACACTATCCAACAATTAACCTCGAATCCTATTCCCCAATCACGGTCGTCAGAGATGCCCGAATCATGGCATAGTTTGTTGAATAAACAATCTTATGAACGAGGGTTATCCTCACCGGAATAGGTTAGGCTAACTGGTCTAAACGGTCAGATAATATGTCATCACTTATTCGTACGAGTTATCATCATTACTTGGGGATGCTACAAGACAGGGGTGGTTTGTGTTACAAATGGAGAACTAGGTAATACGTTTACTATTCGATTCATAATACAACTACCTTCGGTCGTTC
Source organism: Pseudognaphalium luteoalbum (assembly GCA_963422505.1). Taxonomy (NCBI): domain Eukaryota; kingdom Viridiplantae; phylum Streptophyta; class Magnoliopsida; order Asterales; family Asteraceae; genus Pseudognaphalium; species Pseudognaphalium luteoalbum. The sequence continues at coordinate 66,711,354 of OY730194.1, forward strand.
TGACTTCCATACATTTGTACTCCGCCGTAAGCGTTTCCAGTACTATATCAAAGAACAGTCGAATAGGGGCCGTCATATTACTTCACGATGATTAATGCCGTTTAAATTTTACTATTATGATGATCCTAAGGCAACAATTAAACAAGAACATGCAATAAGACGATCAAGGCGACAGTTTAATTTAAGCATACAAAAGTATTATCTAAGTTGAGGATATTCCGAAAGTTGTCTCAAAAATATCGTCTATATGAATTTAATCTTAATCTACCTCTACTCCCATGTTCCGTGTCTCTTGGATCCTGTTTTGGTCTAGAGAACACCGGCCATGCCGAGCTCAATGATTCAATCTAACATAGTATAGATAAGTGACCTGTATCCTATGAGTTAGCTACGTTCATTTTTGGATAAAGTTTTAGTCATAACATAAGTTGGGCAGATAAACGATAAAGATTTAATTCCTATATCCATTTGTAATATAAACCATCCGCAATCTCACAACATACCACTTAGTCACATATTCGATACCTTCTAAACGACTATCATAGCAGACAATTGAGTTATTTAGCTAATCATGGCAATTCTAGCATACATATTTAAATTTATTAAAGAAAGGACAAACATATTAAATATGAAAGATAGATTGACACCTGGAAAGAAGTACAATAACTCGTAGCTAAAATATGCGTCCCGGAGCACCTCCGTACAAATATTCCTTGGCTAGTTAATTAGCTAGCCTAATTAACTAGGAAGAATAAAAGAAAAGAAAATACAAATGTGTTGGTAATTTTGAAGTGTTTTTGAGGTGTATTGGTGTGTGTTTCAAATGAGCCTCATACCTCCTATTTATAGAGGAGTTTTGGTGCATTTTAGCAAATGGAAGCACACATTAGCAAAAGGTGGAAAAGGTAGTGGCACCAAGTACGAAAAGGTGAAAAAGGTAGTGGCACCATGTACGAAAAGCATGTAAAGGTCTAGCATCGGGTACGAAAAAGGACAAAAAAGCGCAATCCGTGCGGGTGGGTGGCAGCCGGCGGCGGCCTACTGGCAGCCGGCGGCGGCCTGGTGGTGGCCGGCGGCGGCTGGCTGCCACCTGCACCGGTCTGCTGCCCGTTGCCTCGTTTCTCGATTCGTGCGTCTTTTCTTCGTTATGTGTCTGTTTGCGTTGATTCTTTTTGCGTTGGATAGGTGGTCCTAAAACGAAGCTTTTGATGAAAAGAGATCCCAAAAATATGTCTCTGAACTCTAGATGTGTCGTACGAATCATTTGGATCTTCTGGAGTGCGTAGAATCTTCATTCTTCGTTCGTTTTTGTTGATTCTTCTTTTGTTGGATTCGTAATTTGAAAACTAACATCTTGTGTCAAATAGATGTTGGTGATGGGCTCTGTTATCCTGAAATCTCGTTTTGATGTCTGGAATCTTCGAATGCGCGTGGAATCTTCGTTTTTCGTTCGTTTTGCTTGATTTTGCTCGTGCAACCTTGTTTTGATCTTCTTAGCCTTTTATCAATGATTTTTGCGTTATTTGAGTCCAAATGCTAAGTATTGCTCCAGAATGAGAGAGATATCGGTGGTAAAAACGTGACTTTTTACGCGATATCAATGTGCTATAAATTAGTTAGTGACTTGTAGTTTGAAGTAAATGCATTCAAAATAAGTTACTAACTAGTAGTTTGATTATTTCAGATAAATCGAAGGCTAGAGGTATCGGTGAGTGGATTTAGAACTCACTCTTTGATTTAGTTGTAATTGTTTGGTTGCAACAAGTAATTGTTGACATGTTGATAGAGTTATTTACTTAGTATTGTTGATTGAAATTTTTATATGCTATGTTGATATGTGAATAAGTTGTTTTGAGGTCAACACGTTGGTTGGGCTAGTTGGTTATTGTGTGAATTACACGTAGTCTTGCTTCATTTGTTGTGTGTAAGACTTGTGTTTGAGTACAATAACCACTAGCTATCAGTCTATTCCGTATTGGCCATACGGATTGTTGGACAAGTGTTCTTGAGAGCCACCGCGACAGTAGGGTTTCTCAAGGATCATCGATCTTCATAGTTGAACTATTGATTGTTGATATAGATGTTTACCATTGTTTGGTGTAAACAAGTGGTTATACTAAATTGATTAGTGGGTGATAAATTCATTCACTTAGCTTAGTGCTAATCCCTCAATCTACTTCTTGCAGGTGTTATTTTGATATGTGGGTTGCAAGAAGGGAACAAAGAAGGTTTGATGCTAGCAACTCTGATATAGTTTACATGAAACTATGTTTTTGCACAATATAATACCCCGTTTGTATTAAGTAAATGTTGGTTTTGTAAACGCTAAACTTGTGATGTATGTTTGTATTATAAGTTTATAAATTAATGTTTTGTTTAATACGCTTCCGTAGTAGAAAATAATAAATTAATATCTTTAGAAAGAGGGGTGTTATGTGTACAAACCCTGAAACCTGCACAAACACAGGGGTGAATACCCACTCCCAAACAGGTAGGTTCCCACACCCGAACGGGTGGGTTCCCACACCCGAACGGGTGGGTTCCCACACCCAAATTGGCGACCAATAAGGGCTGACTTCACCCGTTGTATTCTTCTCTAAGGCCTAGGGATGAGCATTAGTACCGAAGTTCCAATACCGTACTCATACCATACCGGTCCCGTACCCGTACCTGTACCATACCACTTCAAATGGTACGGTATTCGGTACTTATAGAACTTATTTTTTTGGATGTGGTACTTTCGGTACTGTACCGGTATTTTTCCGATTTAGTACTCGGTACTGGTACATAACATCCTATCTTTTTGTCACTATATAATTATACGATAATATCGTCTATTAAAAAATAAGAACGACTACCGATAATACATGTTATGTATACTGTGCGACTGATGAGTTTTTAACAATTACAAAATCTAAATCCTTATCATCATCAATTACTAAGGATCACAATAAACTACAATCGTCATCATAATATGCAACCACCATCATCTTTATTATCATCATCATCATCATCATCATCAAAAATAACAACAAAGAATATGAAAGTACCGATATCCTTAATACATAAACATATAAAATCTTGTGGTTATATTTTCGACACTCTGAGTAATGAGAATTATCTTTTACGGTCATGTTTATTTTATTTGTTTAATATCATAATTCTCAACTTTATGTATTTATGATATATTATGATCAATAATGTTGTTGATAATTTCATGTTTGATTAATTAATGTGACGATATTGACTATTGGGTACTTTATTTCAAAAACATAAACATGGAGATTGTTTATGATTTTTTTTTAAGTTACCATACTTGGTCCAGTTTGGTATTGAGGTGATTCTATGTTTTTATGTTGTACTACCTTTTACAACCGAAAATTTTTCACTCTTATATATTTATATATCCGGTACCAAATAGGTATAGTACCACTTTTTACCATACCAAATAGGTATATCCAGTACCACTTTTTTAAGTTACCAATACCACTTCAATTGGTACGGTATATGGTACTCAAATTATGCCCAAAAAGAGAAGCGGTACCAACCGATTTGGTACGGTACGGTACCGGTTCAACCAGCATCACCAAATCTTTTTCTTTCATTGGTTCACCTATATTGGCGAGTGAATCAGAATAATCCCGAGCCCTAGTTAGGTAGCGAAGGAGGTTTCATCATCCTTCATCTCTAGTTTAAGAAGCTGTTTCTTTAGGGTTTATTCCCTTGAGGATGTGTGAGGAGCGTAAACATGCTCAAGAGACATCCAAAGATCACAGGAGGTGGTCCTTAAACGTGTTGGAAAGATGCCTCAGAGATTGTCGAAGTAATTAGCATCCGTACATGAGCATCGTTAGAAACCCATGTTGTGTAATTAGGGTTCAGTTGTGGTGGTGGCACTGTGGTGCTATCGACATTTTTTCCTGATGGTGATTGTGACGGGATAGTCATCATAGGATAGGGGATTGTATCTTCAATATAGCCGAACAAGTTGTTGGTAACAAGGAATGGTTGGACTATTGCCTTCCAATAGCCATAGTTATTTGGCGATAAACTGAAGCCAAACTTGTAGGAGTTATGGGTGGTTTTCTCGGTTGTAGTGAAAGCTGCAAGGAGTGCCATTGATAGATAGAGAATGGAAAAAGAAAGAAAATGAAGGAGGTTAGCTGCCTTGTGTCGGCAGCTTTAGGGTTTCTAGAGCAGCTCTAATACCAAGATAAACTTGGTAATACGATTATTGTATTTCCGTAGAATCACGATTACAGTAGGAGTATATATAAGAGATACATTTATACTTTACACCCTCTAATATAAATATATATTACACTTAATTGTTTAATAAATGTTGAAGAATATAATTAATTAATCAACTGACAACTGTGTAACGAAAATTACGTTTAAAATGTGAGTATGAATTGTGCAAATTTCGTTTCGACTTTGAATTCAAAAAGATGAGCGCGAATATGATTTTTGCTACAACGTTTCTACTTATTCGAATACACGTGACCAACAAAATCAACCGTTGAAGAATATAATCCATCAATCGACAAAGAAAAGGATGTAACGAAAATTAAGTTTAGATGTGAGTGTGAATTGTACGAATTTTTTTCGATTTAGAAATCGTGAAGATGAGCGCAGATATTGATTATCTGGTTCACCTTCTTGTTTTTGCTATATTGTGTGAATGTACAAGGGAAAACATATAAGTGATTCTTTAACTAAGAAGGGTAAATATGTCCAAAAGGGGTCTAATAGTTTTTAGATTAATAAATCACTATACTAAATTGGATTAATGGACTAAATAAAAAGGGTTAATGTATTAGATGGAGGAGATTAATGTTGAAATCTTCAAGTCAATGATGCTTAATTCATTAACATTGACGACTCCTATATTCACTAGGAGCGAATATAAGTTACTATTAAATGAATAGTAAGTTTCTCATTTTTTCTTAAAAAAAAGGAAAAATCATTTGAACATACAATTTTTGGTGTTTTATACTACCATATACAAAAACAACAATTATAGATATATTTTATCTGTAAATTTAAGTGTGTTTTTGTAAATTGCATATATTTAATATAAATAATATCTTAGCACACTCGATTGATCAATGTGTTTTATTTTAGTTAATCATTTAACTCGATTTGACTAACAATACAATCTAGATTCTAGATGTGTCTTATTTAACATAAGTTTTTTTTCATAATTTTCTTTTATTTTTAATAAAATAGCACTTTAGTTGATTTCAATTTACATTATTACTTTAGTACAATGGTGATGTTACGTAAAATGAGTTAATTATAAGTATATATATGTCTCATGTGTATGGGTAAAACTATTAATATTATTTTGAAATTATTTTATGCGGATACTATATAAAAGTCATACTCCCTCCGTTCAAAAATAAATGTCTCATGTAAAAATACACACAGTTTAAGGAAAGTCACTATCTACCAATAACATCTCATCTTTACCCACTAAAATCTTTTCTGATTGGCTGAAAGGGAATCTGGACACTTATTTTGGGACGTCCCAAAATAGTAAGTGAGACACTTATTATGGGACGGAGAAAATATAAATTATGCTACTTATATATATCACAATAAACTTTGAAGTAATTTTGTAATCAATAAATAAAAGACTATAATATTTAAAGTAATACTCTATTCGTGCCACCTCTTGTCCCAAATAAGTGTCCACTTCTATGTTTCAACCAATCAAAAGATAAATTAGTGGGTAGATAGGTTATTCGATTGGTGAAAAATATAGATAATGGGAAATCGTAAAACTGTATGTAAAGACAAAGTGGATACTTTGACTAGGACGAAGAAAGTATATGTATTTTTGTTCCGCCACAACGTACGGGTTAAAAACTGTTTGTTCTCTTGTATAAGTAAAGAGAGATTAAGATAATATTAGAACACATCAATATCATTTCAAATTACAAAAAAACTTTTGTGTCAAGACATAAGTACTTTTTATATAATGTAAATTGTAAAAAAGTTAACCGATTACTTTTTTAAAAAAAAAAAATTTGTACTCTTATTCCTTCATCAAAATTTTTTTAGGCATCCTTAATAATGAAAAAGGAAAACGGTTCACTCTCGATTTTAATTCATGGTCCAACGGGGTCCGATCGGTGAGCCAGGCGCTTATCTGGTAAACAAAATATATCCAAAAACCGGTTCGTTACAGCAAGTAAAAATTGATATTTGCGGTCGGTCCAAGTGGGGTCCACCGGTTTTAAAACCTTGTGTACGTATCTTAAACTCTCTATATATTGTGTTAATATCAATACACCCTTATTAAATCTAAATTCTTTCATATTTTTCCTTCGAAATTGAAGTGTACATATATTTTATCCATAGGTTTATTAAAATTTGAAAAGGTACATAATCAATAGAAGTACAAGTCTACCATTGCTGTGTGATGTAAACGCGATACCGCTATGATTCGAGCTAGAACCAATACCTGCTTATTTCTAGTAGGCTCACAAGTCACAATCATTCATGCCTAGGTTCATGCTTAATGCGACACTATATTACGTCTCTTTTTAATGGTGTGATTCGAACCAGCGACCCTTGACGAAATTCAAGCATTGGGTTTCTTTTGAAGGATTCGTCTTTCTTGAGAAGCTCCCACTTGAACGTGGTCACCAAGTGATGAATCATGACTAAAGTTTCTATTTTTGCTAGCTCCATACCAGGACACATTCTCGGACCAGTTCCAAATGGCAACCAACTGAAAGGTGGTGGTGATGGTGTGTGGTTTTCAAAACGGGTAGGATCAAATATGGTCGGGTTTTGAAAAATGCTATCATCCATATGTGTCATAGATACAGAGAGCATCACCTGAAAATGTACACATAATGTAAAATAGAGCAAGCAATGTTTTGTATTAGATAATAAATTATCTGGGTTAATAATTGGATTGTTTGCCGTACTTGCCATCCTTTAGGAATTATGTGTCCTCCGTACTCAATATCTTTGGCAGCTTGTCGCATCGTTATGTTCACAATAGAGTTTACTCTAAGCATCTCGGATGCTACTCTCCATGTGTACTTCATCTTATTTAAGTCATCCCATGTCAAAGCTTCGCCCGATGCTTTACTTTTGGAAATTTCTTCATGTTCTACAATCCAAATTAAGCAAGCTCAATCCAATGGATGAATTCTGATTTGTGTGGTGTGCGATTGACATATGTTATACAACTTTGTGCTTATTAGCGTTCAAGGTCTTTAAGGCTATATATATATATATATATATATATATATATATATATATATATATACGTGGATAAATAATACTCCGTATATTTTTAATCAACTACGTACACAAAGCTTGGATGACTTATATCGTGAAATTGAATGTGGATCTTGGCATTATTGCTAGTTATATAGAAATGACATACCTTGAACTACATTAGAGTAGATAGATTCGTTTTTAGCCAAAAGCCTAACCAATAATGTTAGGAGAACAGAGGTTGTGTCGTATCCTGCAATCATTACACTAATGATGTTGTCAGTGATCTCCTCATCAGACATCATTATCGAGCTTTCATTGTCACCAATGTTAAGAAACGAAGTAATCAAATCTCTATGAGGATTAGCCTGTTGTTTATGTTCTTCGAGTACCTCCTTCTTCTCACGTAGGATATCTGCAAGCAATTTCACTAGTTTCTTTCTTGCTTTAAACCCACGATTATATTGAGTTAAGGGCAAGTTGACTGGAATTGATACTATACTGGCCAACATATCTTGGAAAAGTGGTAGCATTTGCTCTCTTTTGGGTCCTCTTTCAATCCCAAACAGAAGCGAACAAATTATATTGAAGGTTAAGATCTTCATTAGAGGTTGAACCTGTAACGTTATAAGAATAGAAAATTACTCCATCCATCTCGGTCAAAGTGTCTACTTTGATTGGGTAGAAAGTTTTTGGATTTTTACTCACTATAATCTTCACCGATTAATCCAATATTGTACCAACACACTAAAACCTTTTTTATTGGGTAAAATAGGAATTGACACTTATATTATGACAACTAAAAATAGAAAGGATGACATTTATGGAGGGACGGAGGTAGGTATGCAACAATTTATGACTTTATGAGCATACTTGACTAATGAATAACATAATTATTGGGAGTCATGTATGAACTGGACAAACTCATCTTGAAAGTCAAAACTGCTCATGTTCTACTCAAAGGGCATATCGACATCTATGAATATGAATTCTAGCATGCCAATCATATTTTGTACCTGGACATCATTTTTAGCATGCCAATGCGTCTCTAAGTGGTTTTGGATTTCTTCATCAACTTTCGTAACATATTGCTTCAAGACTTCAAGCTTCAAGAATGAAACCAAGGCTACTCTAACTCGTTTGTGATCATCACCATTCAATTCAAGTATACTTTTCTTACCAAAGATGTTGCTGGTCCTTGATGGGTGTTTGTTGATGAGTACGTTTCGATCAGCAGTGAATACAAACTTATTTGCCGCTGTTCCATGTAAAACCACAGTTGGGTGTCCAAAAATATTGCCTTTCCATATAAGACCATATTTAGTTATTTTTTTTCTATACCATTCCTCGACCTTGTCAGCTCTGAAGGCCTTCATAACTTCGAAGCTTTGCCCTATCAACGGAAGTCCCATAGAACCAGGCGGAAGTCGATTCGAATATCTCTTATCCTCAGAAAAGAAATATCGATAAAATAAAAATGACAAGAACAATAAGAAGATCATCGTGAGAAAATTTAGTTCCATAGTGCTCTAAACAATAATTAAAACTTAAAATTTGGTTAAGATAGGTTATGATGTAAATTGTTTGTCTAATGTCCCTGTCTTTTAAATTTAGTATAGTTTTAATTTTAAATGATCACGCGACTGACTTTGAGGGAAGAATTAAATATATACACGTGACTTGAGTGTGGAATTTAAAAAGAGACATACATATTTTATTTTATGTAATTAATATAATAATGTACGAAATATAGTCGGTGAACCGCCCCATGTGCTTCGTGACGAGATATGATTTTTGGGTGAGAGGAGAAGCTTTAAAATGTCATAGACACCCGAAGAATTAGGGCAATTATTATGTCATAGACACCCGAAGAATTAGGGCAATTATTATGCTTAACTACGATATAATTATATGTGTTCAGTCCTATGTTAGGCTAAATATTCATGACACTTTGTATATTATTATATAAGCGTACATGGTTAATAATTAATAGTGCAATTATGAAATGAATGGATATCCAACAACAAAAATACGTACATTGGTGATACAAAAACTTATAAATAACGTAAAACTATTTTTATAGTAGTTATTTACTTGAAAATATATTACTAAACATTAAATCATAACGATTGAAAGTAAACGTTTAACGATTTAAAACGTACACTCGGTTAACGGGTAAAATACCTAAATAATTAACACAAGATTTTGGAGACAACAAAAAATCAACCAAGCCCATGCCTCTGATCTAAAAACAATCGGCCATAGGCCATACTATTTCACCAGCTTTCATTTGATTTCATAACACACATACCATACCCTATACCTCATTTTGTCTCAACACCACATCCACACTCCATCTACTCTTTCTTTTCTCTCTTCTTTCTTCAATATCTACGGCAGCAACTGTAGCCTTAGACCTACCATCATCATCTTCATAATCGAGCATCATCATCAACATCATTGTCTTCATCTCAAGAACAAGGAACAACTTCCATCATCATCATCACCATCTCCTTCCTTTTATCTTTAAAGCATAGTAAGGAAACATCTTCTTTCACTTTTCTTTCATGATTATTGCTTATTAACATGATATAAATTCACCTTGTTAAAGATCACGATAAGAAACATAACAAAAACTAAGTAAAACATAAACTTTGGTAATGTCGATTTCTGGATAGATTCTTCGATCCTGGTAGAAAAATCGTATAAAATTATTTGAGTAAAATAAATGGATAAAACCACTTTATGTTTGTTGGCTACAACTTTCGTATAGAACTCGTCTCTTGAAAATACATAGGTTTTGAGCTATTAACTGATTTGTGCGGATGTTTTGAAAAATGTAACTTTTTGGACTCACCTTGATCACGAATTTATTTAGGGAGTTGTAAAGATCTAAATATCATGAAAAACATATTGGAAGTAGCCAACATATGTGGGAACACTTTTTAAAAATTTTGAAATTTATCGATGAGTTTTGCACACGAAAACGAGCTCGAAAATAGACGAAAACTTATAAAAACTTAGTTGTGGACTGATTTGGTGAAGAAATTGATATCGCGTTTACTACCGATATCTCTTCCATTCTGGAACAATACTTAGCATTTAGACTCAAATAATATACAAATCAATAAAACTTTGCCAAGAAGGTCAAAATAGAGTCGAACGAGAAAAATCAAACAAAACGAACGAAAAACGAAGATTCTACGCACATTTGAAGATTCAAGGCATCCGAGACAAGATTTGAGATACAGTGCCCACCACTAAGATTTCTCTTATCCATGCCCACCACTAAGATTTCTCTTATACAAGATCTCCGTTTTCAAATTATGAATCCAACAGAAGAAGAATCAGCAAAAACGGATGAAGAATGAAGATTCTGCGTACGCTGAAAGATTCAAACGATTAGTACGAGACATCTAAAGATCAGAGACACATCTCAGGGATTTCTTTTTATCAAAGTCTTCATTTTTAAAAAATGAATCCAACGCAAAAAGAATCATAAAAAACGGACGCATAACGAAGAAGATACGCACGTAACGAGAAACAAGCGAACGGGCAACGAACCGGGAAGGCCGGAAGCCAGCCGCCGCCGCCGGCCACCCTCCAACCGCCGTGCTACCACTTTCTGGGCTTTTAGGGTACATGTGTCACCACTTTCCGGACAAGTACAAGTACCATCCCCCCCCCCCCCCCTCCCTTGAAAACCTCTAACTTGCACCTTGGATGGTTAACATTCACCGGATTTTAGCTATAAATAGAAGCATCAAGACTTTATTTCAAGACACACCATTCCTATCACACATTTCTTAGGAAAAATACTTTCCTAGCTTATTTTCTCAGTTTAGAATAAGCTCCAACCCTCTCACTCTACATTCTTCCTCTAGATTAGTGTTAACTAGTATTTAAACTAGTTTAGAAGTTTAATTAGGAATAGAAGGAAAGTGCAGAACGCATTGTAATCTTCGGTGTACGCTCAGAATTGTGTCATTTAATTCAAGTCTATTCTCTCTCGCATTTCATCCCGGTTCTTTCTATCCTTATCTATCTTAATTAATTACGTTTATATAAATTATTAAGATTTAGTTATTGCCATGATTAGAGAGTAGTATACTTGTTGTGTTTGTTTGCGATGTAGTTAGTTAATTATGGGATAATTGATAATTAATTTTATAAGTAATATGACAACCCCTATTCGACTGTACTTCGGTATAGTACTGAAAACACTTCAAGGTGGAGTACAAATGTATGGAAGCGAAGAACGATCGAAGGTAGTCATATTACGAAACGGTACAATGTTACAAAGTAATATGATGGCCCCTATTCGACTGTTATGCAGTATAGCATTGGAAACACTTTAGGTGTAGTATAAACACGTGGAAGCTGTGTAACGATCGAAGGTAGTTATATTACGAACTAATATTATAAAATGAGAAACCTAGTTTAATTAACCTTTCTAAATAGACTTTTAAACTTCAAATTAATCTATCGCCTTTCCACCAATAAATGTCATTACAACACCTTTTTTAACGACGTCCAATTAAAAGGTAGTCAGTCATCTGTGTCAATATAATTTGTCAAATGTATGAAACTATGGAACCGCAAGGCTACATGGAGGATTATCGTAGTACAAGACATGGCCAATGTTTGAAGTGGTGGAACCACTTAATGTGAGGAACGTTGTGAATAATTAGGAGATTTATTGGGTAGTCTTAAGCAAGGGCTGGTTTAAAGTCATAAATGAACTTTTAAAAATACGAATCTGTTAGGATGACGAGGAATCGTTATATGATTCGGTTATGTCTAGTACCTTAAGATTTTGTTCCCGTTCATATGAAAGTATTATTAAACCATAATTAAGATCTTGCTTATTATTATAAATACTTCGTAATGCTACCATAACCTAGCTCCCAGTGTGACATGCTAATGAGATTTAGTTAGTAGGGAATCTAGTGTTTACATACAAGTATTAAAGAATAATAATTAACTAATATCTTTCAAAATAGTTTCTCCAAATATCATCCAATAACTTAATTAACGAAGTCTCAGCAAACACTATCTTTATCTTATCTGTTTTATCTTTTATTTTAATTTTGCTTTAATTTATTTACTTGTCTATGTTAGTTAATAGAAAAACCAAAACTCTCCCACTTTTTTTAAAACCCTTCACTAGTTTGAAAGCCATCATCTGCCACGCCTTAGTTTCAATTCTGTCGGTTTGAAGAACGACTATAGGTCATACCTACCACTTGATCACCCTTAGGATTAGCATTGTTAGGGAAAACTTAGGCCCCACAAATACAAATTTAAAACACCCACTGATCGCCGTCGCTAGTAGCCGGTGCAACGACAAGGGTAAAATCCTTACCGACCGCCGGTGACGCATCAAGTTTTTGGCGCCACTGCTGGGGAACCAACTGTACGATCCTTAGGCGTTAAGACGAACTTACTCACTAGTGAACCTTTAGAATTCCTTAAACCCTTACATCTTTCTTCGTTTTTCTTTCCTTTTACTACTATTAGAAATTACCACCCCTATCCATTCAACTAGTCAACAACCTGTCAACGAAACTATGACAGCTGCACGTATCACTCTCGCTAAAGATGTTAAACCTTTGATTAAAGGTCGAGGAGGACCAATCGTCTATCCAGAAACTGATAGAGCCTCATTTGAATTAAAGCCCCATATTGTTTAGTTAGTCCAAAACCTCTGTCAATTTCGTGGCCTACCCAATGATGATCCCAACTCTCACCTTAACAAATTCATTTCCTTATCCAACTCCTTTAAGCCGATTGGGGTTAACTAGGACATAGTGTAACACCCGCCAAATTAGGGCCTTTGATTAGTGCCTAACTACTTGTACTTTCATATATTTAGTTTTGTATTAATCTAAGTATATGAGACTTTCGAAAAATTACTTACACGCGTACGCGATTCGTCTAAATCGTACACTTCCCAAATGGACGAGGTCCGATACAATTTAGATTGGACGTTGGTGACAAAAACTTTTAAATAATTTGGAATTAACCAAACAAACATTATTAGCTTTAATATATTGTGAGAATATATTACACGTATCTAGTATCGTCTAAAACACTCCGAACACGACGAGAGCACACGAAACACGCCTAGCAACAGAAAGTAATTCAAGATTTTATTTTTATAACTCATCATTAAGAATTTGGATAAAAATACTTCGACTAAAAATATTTCAGATACACTTTAACATATAACGCGAAACAACGTTTAAACAACTACGGGGTTTAACCGACAACGACTCGTGATATAAAATTTGGTAACACAAACCCGCGAGCCGGAGACCCGAGTTGGGTTGGCTCAGACCCGCGAACCCAGCCCCCAACCGACCCATGACCCACCCCTTTTTAGCTCCATTCTTTCCCCACTTCCATCTCATTCACACCAAACACACACTTACACCTATTTCCCTTCACCTCTCCCTACCAAATCTCTATAACTCTCTCTCTAAAAACTGAGGTAACAAGAACATCATCACCATAATCGTTCATCATCATCATCAAGACACTAGCAAGAGGATCATCATCATCATCATCATCATCACCTCCTTTGATTTTCGATTTGTTGGTAAGAAGCTTTAAAAACTCTTCTAAATTACTTAGAAAGCTTTTATTTACATGCTAGAACGTTTACTCAACAAAGATTTGCCCAAAAATCGACTTGAAAATGCATTTTCATAGATAAGTGTTCGAACAGCTCGTTCTGCGAACCGAGATCTTTTCGTCCCACGAGTCGAACCCAACTGCGAACCGAAAACTGAACTCGCGAACCCAAACTGCGAACCGAACCCACTTGCGAGTTGACCTGCGAGTTGACTTGCGAGTTGACTTGCGAGTTGACTTGCGAGTTGACCTGCGAGTTGACCTGCGAGTCGACCTGCGAGCCGAACCTTGTGTTGCGAACCGAATTCAGTTCGCAGCCTACTGCCTTGCGAGCCGAACTCGGCTCGCATCGCCAACTCAGTTCGCCCCACTATTTCAGTCCACGACCCGACTTAACCAATTTTTCGAATTTAAATCCCAGATACAATTTTTAATAAAACGATATATATAATAATAACACTCTTGGATTATTATTACAAATCGTCACCAACGGGCCATACTTGTTTTCAAAATACAAACGGTTTACTAAACAAACACTTGGACATGTCCTAGTTGAGTGGACAACTAGCATGGGTGATCTTTTTAGACACCAACTCGTTTACTTGTTTACGTACAACCTTGTGCGTTTCAGACGCCAGAAGGTTGCAGGGTTCTGAGAATCGATATACAGAATTACAACCGCTTTACCTGGTTGATTTCACATACGTATTTACTGGACTCAGGTGAGTCTCATAGCCCCACTTTTACTGTTTTACTTACGGGGTGAGATACATTGCTTATTTTTCTTGAACACAAGTACGAACTAATCATTTTACTGTACGGGATTGCATGAGTTAATTACTTTTACGGAAGTCTCTCCATCATATATCGTTAGTTATGTACTTAAGCGCGAACACTAGTTAATGGATCCATTAGGGAAATGAACCTCCCCGCCCGGGGTAGTAGCGCTACCACGAACCGTTCTGTATAAACGGGCGACTATTATTCGTTACTTATGCTTGCTCAATTACGAGCATGTCAAGGGAGCAATTTATTATTTACGGGTTAAGCTTCGATTATGAGCCTCATGGCAACGGTATAACTTACTTACTTTACAATTGCAAGATTACAAATACCTGATTTACGCCTGCGGGCATTACTGATGAAATCTTGTGTTCAAATACTTATATTATATACAAACCTGTGAGATTCACCAACATTCGTGTTGACCTTTTTAGCTTTGTATCTCAGGTACACAGACGGAGTAGGATTCCCTAAGGACACTAGCTAGAGTCGCATGATTTCTACATTGCATTTAATGGAGATTCTTAGCATTATCTTTTGTATTTATCATGATTATGTAATAGAATCTCCCGCTTTACACGCGGACTTTAGGGAACTTCATTTTGTAACCAGAAACGCTATGTTTCAAACATTTTATGTATGGAAATGTAACTATTTTACAACCGTCGCATATAGATGTCGTTTGCTTTACTTTTGTGCTGTGATATTTGATTAGTAGCATCCCGAAGCTTGCTTCCGCTAAACAGTGATTTTGGGGGTGTTACAAATTGGTATCAGAGCCTAAGGTTATAGCAAACTAGGTTGCATTTAGTGGGCCTAGACTATGACCGTTAGGCAGTATTTCCTCATTAGGTATGTCTGGTTCAGGAATTGCATCATACGACGTTAATTTAACATAGCCTGATCAACTATGTACAATTAAGGAAAGATGATGTGAAACCTGAAAGGGGTTATATTGAACAGTAATACACTAGTTAACTCTGACCACGAGAGAAACGGAACCGATATTTGTTTGTGCTAGACACACTAGGCTATATTATATGTTATATATATAAGTAGGCCTCATTCTTTCTAACACTTTGTCTCAGAATGGCAAACACCCCACCAAGTTCTTCACGCTCTTATCCGCATGGAACACGAAATCCAAGGGTGGCTAGGAGTGACGCCCGTTCACCTCGAGCCAGCCCATATCCCACTCACCTCACTCTACCGGACTTAGCCGCTAGGGTGCAACATCATGATCAACGACTCCATGAAATGGATATCGAACTCCAAGAAACTCGCGAGAACTGGAGACTCACAGCAATGGAGCGAATCGAGCAAGTCTTCGAAGATCACGATCACACTGTTACCACCATGAACACTCTTCAGAATCAGGTGGGAGAAATAGTCGAAACCATGGAGGTTGTCGACAACCAAGTGATTGGCAACCGAAATGAGATCTCTGTCTTACAATCAAGACTACACCAGTGCGAGACACGTCTAAGGGAAACCGAGGACGCCCTCCGAACGGCCAACAGACTCGCAGAATCTGTGGACCGCCTCAACGCACTGCTGCCACAACTCAATCTATGTCGGAATTAGCTTAGGCTGAATCTGTAATCTATTATGCTTTTATAGGATCTATGTAATTCGACCGGATGAAACAATTCCCGGCATCTTTTGTACTCATCATATTATGTAACCCTCTAGAACTCATGCCTTGTATCTAATCTAATTATCTAATGAAATATGGGAATATGGTTATCACGTCACTCTGTTCTCGTATATTCCATCATATACACAAGAGATATGTCATAAATTCGTAGAAATCTCTTATTTCTCTTTTTCTTGTTCTCCTTGTTCAGCATCATGCCTCCCCGACGCCAGGTCACCCTCAGTGAAACTGAAATAGCGGATCTAATTGCCCGCAGTGTGGCCCAAGCCTTGGCTACCGGACATCTGTTCCTAGTAGCGAAGATACAGCTACCAATGGGCTACAACCCAAACCCTGCTCTTACAAAGACTTTCAAAACTGCAAACCTTTGAGTTTTGCAGGTACCGAAGGAGCAATCGGTCTAGTACGCTGGATCGGGAAAATCGAATCCGTATTCCTTATTTGCAACTGCACAGAGGGAGACAAGGTCAAGTTCTCCGCCAGTACATTTTCTGACACCGCTCTCACCTGGTGGAACACCTATGCCCAGACTGTGGGTATTGCGGATGCTTACAAACTCTCATGGGATGAGTTAATACAGATGTTGAGGGGCGAGTACTGCCCCAGAGATGAATTGAAACAGCTGGAGGTAGAGTTCTGGAACCACAAAATGCAGGGTGATGACATCACGGGTTACACCAACCGTTTTCACCAACTGGCACTTCTGTGCCCATCCATGGTCGATCCCGAGTATAAGAGAATCGAGAAATACGTAGATGGACTCCCTGACAAACTTCAAGACCTGGTGACTTCATCCAAACCGGGTACCATTCAGAGCACCATTCGTATGGCTCACGAACTAACAGCCAACTCTGTCCGCCGTGGCACAACCTCAACCCCAACAACAAACAACAAGCGTAAGTGGGAAGGGAGTCCCAATTCCTCCAACCAAACCTTCAACAAAAAGCCTGAGTCTATTAAGGCTTATTCCTCGGGATCTACTGAGAGGAAAGGGTATATCAGGAACAAACCTTACTGTTCAAAATGCAACCGCCATCATGACGGTTCCTGCCCTTGTACTAATTGCAAAAGGTTCGGGCACTTAGCCAAGGATTGCCGAGCCAACATCCCTACCCCCAACACTAACACGCCGAAGACTTGCTTTTGGTGCGGAAGTCCAGGGCATTTCAAGAGCGACTGCCCCAAACTGAAAAACAACAAGAACAACAACAACGCTCGAGGAAGAGCTTTTGTGCTGAAATCAGGGGAAGCCCGTCAAGACCCTAATGTGGTCACGGGTACGTTCCTTCTCAACAATTTAACTGCCACTGTCCTATTTGATACTGGGGCTGATAAGAGCTTTATGTCTGATAAATTTTATCCACTACTTGACACTGCACCTATAGCCTTAGATTCTAAGTACACAGTAGAATTGGCAAACGGAAAACTTATTGAGGCCAACAGTGTGATACCTAATTGCACTTTAAATTTAGCTAATGAGCTCTTCTCCATTGATTTGATACCCATCGAGATCGGCAGCTTTGACATCATCGTCGGTATGGATTGGTTATCCAAGCACCGATCCGAAATAGTTTGTTTTGAGAAAATCGTCCGAATCCCTCTCGTCACCGGTGGAACTTTAGTCATACGAGGGGAGACCGGTAGGACGAGCCTAAACATCATTTCTTGCATGAAAACCCGAAAGTACTTGAGAAAAGGGTACCAAGCAATTCTCGCACATGTTATGGAGAAAAAGTCGGAGGAGAAACAACTTGAGGATGTGCTTATTGTTCGGGATTTTCCAGAAGTCTTTCCTAAAGACTTGCCTGGCCTCCCACCACCTAGACAAGTCGAATTTTCTATTGATCTTGTGCCCGGTGCAACACCGGTGGCACGAGCACCTTACCGACTAGCCCCATCCGAACTTCAGGAGTTGTCTACTCAGTTACAGGAATTCCTAGACAAGGGATTTATTCGACCAAGTTCCTCACCTTGGGGAGCTCCGGTCTTGTTCGTGAAAAAGAAAGACGGTTCTTTCCGCATGTGCATTGATATCGCGTAAAAAGTCATATTTTTACTACCGATATCTCTCTCATTCTGGAACAATTCTTGGCATTTTAAACTCAAAAACAATACAAATCAATGATATTATGCCAAGATGGTCAAAACAAGGTTGCACGACAAAAATCAAGCGAAACAAATGAAAAACGAAGATTCCACGCACGTTTGAAGATTCAAGGCATCAAAATGAGATTTCAAGATGAAAGTGCCCATCATCAACATCCATTTAACACAAGATGTTTGTTTTCAAATTACGAATCCAACAGAAGAAGAATCAACTAAAACGGACGAAGAACGAAAATTCTACGCACTCCGGAAGATCCAAACGATTCGTATGACACATCTAAAGTTCAGAGACATATTTTTGGGATTTCTTTTCATCAAAAGATTCGTTTTTGAATTACGAATCCAACGCAAAAAGAATCGACGCAAACGGACACGTAACAAAGAAAACATGCACGAATCGAGAAACGCAGCAACCGGCAGCAAACTGGTGCCACTGGCAGCCAGCCGCCGCCGCCTGCCAGCCAGCCGCCGGCTGCTGCCCGCCACCCGCACGGATTGCACTTTTTGGTACTTTTTTGTACCCGGTGCTAGACCTTTTCCTACTTTTCGTACTTGGTGCCACTACCTTTTTCGCCTTTTGTACCTAGTGCTACTACCTTTTCCACCTTTTGCTAATGTGTGCTTCCTTTGGCTAAAATGCACCAAAACCCCTCTATAAATAGGAGGCATTAGGTTCATTTTAAACACACACCTTCCTAGCTTATCTTTCTCACTCTAGAAATAAGCTCCCACTCTCTCACTCTATATTTCTTTCTTTAGATTAGTTTTTAACTAGTATGTAAACTAGTTTAGGAGTTTTATTAGAAGGAACGTGCGGACGCATTGTAATCTTCGGTGTATGCTCGGAATTGTGTCAATTAATTCAAGTCTATTCTCTCTCGCATTTAATCCTGGTTCTTTC
The DNA here is from genome assembly GCA_963422505.1 of Pseudognaphalium luteoalbum. Classification (NCBI taxonomy): domain Eukaryota; kingdom Viridiplantae; phylum Streptophyta; class Magnoliopsida; order Asterales; family Asteraceae; genus Pseudognaphalium; species Pseudognaphalium luteoalbum. Next base: position 66,730,676 of record OY730194.1, read on the forward strand.
TATCCTTATCTATCTTAATTAATTACGTTTTTATTGATTATGCTAGATTTAGTTATTTCCATGATTAGAGAGTAGTATACTAGTTGTGTTTGTTTGCGATGTAGTTAATTAATTATGGGATGATTTATAATTAAATATTAAAGATTGGTAGTATCGCTTTGATCGTCTTATTGCATGTTCTTGTTTGATTGTTGCCTTAGGATCATCATAGTGGCAAAATATAAACGGTCTTAATTATCGTAAAGTAATATGATGGCCCCTATTCGACTGTTACTCGATATAGTACTGGAAACACTTCAAGGTGGAGTACAAATGTATGAAAGTCGAGGAACGACTGAAGGTAGTCATATTACGAAACGGTACAATATTACGAAGTAATATGATGGCCCCTATTCGACTGTTACTCGATATAGTACTGGAAACACTTCAAGGTGGAGTACAAATGTATGCAAGTCGAGTAACGACCAAAGGTAGTCATATTACAGACTAAAATATAAAATGAGAAACCTAGTTTAATTAACCTTTCTAAATAGACTTTTAAACTTCAAATTAATCTATCGCCTTTCCACCAATAAACGTGATTACAACACCTTTTTAATGACGTCTAATTAAAAGGTAGTCAGTCATCTGTGTCAATACAATTTGTCAAAGGTATGAAACTATGGAACCGCAAGGCTACATGGGGGATTATCATAGGACAAGACATGGCCAAGGTTTGAAGCGGCAGAACCACTTTAAGTGAGGAACGCTGTGGATAATTAGGGGGTTTATTGGGTAGTCTTAAGCAAGGGCTGGTTTAAAGTCATAAATGAACCGTTTTAAATACATGAATCTGTTAGGATGACGAGGAATCGTTATATGATTCAGTTATGTCTAGTACCTTAAGATTTTGTTCCCGTTCATATGAAAGTATTATTAAACCATAATCAAGATTTTGCTTATTATCCTAAATACTTTGTGATGTTACCATAACCTAGCTCCCGGTGTGACATGCTAATGGGACTTTAATTAGTAGGGAATCTAGTGTTTACATCACGAGTATTCAAGATTAATAATTAACAAATATATTTCAACACATTTTCTCCAAACATCATCCCATAACTTAATTAATGAAATCTCAGCAAACACTATCTTTATTTTATCTGCTTTATCTTTTATTTTTATTTCTCTTTTATTTATTTATTTGCCTAAGTTAGTTAATAGAAAAACCAAAACTCCCCCACTATTTTATAAATCCTTCACTAGTTTGAAAGCCCTCATCTGCCACGCCTTAGTTTCAATTCAGTCGGTTTGAAGAACGACTCTAGGTCATACCTACCACTTGCTCACCCTTAGGATTAGCATTGTTAGGGAAAACTTAGGCCCCACAATTACAAATTTAAAACACTCACTGATGCCCGCCGCTAGTAGCCGGTGCAACGACAAGGGTTGAAATCCTTACCGACCGCTGGTGACGCATCAAGTTTTTAGCGCCACTGCCGGGGAACCAACTGTACGATCCTTAGGCGTTAAGACTAACTTACTTACTAGTGAACCTTTAAGGTTTTTTTTTAGATCCCTACGTCTTTCTTTATTTTTTCCTTCCTTTTACCACTACTAGAAATGACCACCCCTATCCATTCAACTAGTCAACCACCTGCCAATGAGACTATGACTGCTGCACGTGTAACTCTCGCTAAAGACTCTAAACCTTTGATCGAAGGTCGAGGAGGACCAATCGTCTATCCGAAACTGATAGAACTTCATTTGAATTAAAGCCCCATATTGTTCAGTTAGTCCAAAACCTCTGTCAATTTCGTGGCCTACCAAATGATGATCCCAACTCCCACCTTGACAAATTAATTTCCTTATCCAACTCCTTTAAGCCAATTGGGGTTAATCATAACATAGTCTATTTATACCTATTTCCCTATTCACTCACTCTCAATGCACAAATCTGGTTTGAGGAACTAGAAATCAACTCTATAACCTCTTGGGTAGAATTAGCAACCAAATTTTTGGCCAGATATTTTCCCCCATCAAAACAAGCCACGTTTAGATCCAACATCATAAACTTCCGCCAAGTTCACGATGAATCAATCTATGATGCATGGGAACGCTTTAAGAAATTGCTTAAGAAATGTCCAAATCATTGTTTTGAGCGCTCAGACCAGTTGCGCATTTTCTACAATGGTCTCTTCCCAGATCACCGTCCTTTACTTGATTCCACCTCTCGAGGCAGTTTCATGAATTGTACGACCAATGAAGGTTGGAGCCTTATTGAAGAAATGACAATGCACAACCATGACTGGAACAGTGAAAATCACCCATCACTAGTGAATTCACCTACTACAATCGGGAATGAAGCTATCAAAACTCTCGCTCAGCAAGTGGAAGAACTAACCAAAGAGATCAAGGAATTGAAAAGTCAACCACAACAAGTCTGTCAAGTTCAAACTTGCCTTAATTGTGCTAATCCGAACCACTCAGCCCAAATTCCTCAGTCTCATCTAACTTCACCCAATACTAACCCTTCTCTTAACCCACCGAGGAATAGCCCACTAACTTACCAACCTCAACCTTTTGAACCCTCTTCCTCACAAACCCCTAGTTTTGACGACACCCTGATACAAGTCATTCAAGGACTCTCAGCTAGACAAGACCAAACCGATCTCATCTTAAGAGATCAGTTGACTTTGTTAAAAGCTTTCGAATCCCAATTAGGACAATTAGCACAACATATTAATGCTAAAACTCAGGATAGTCCAACTAGTTTCCATAAGGAGGCTTCTCATATTCAAGACTCTCAGGTAGCACATAGCCCACCTACGATTTCTTCTCCGGTGAAGGAACCACCTATTGTCCCATCGACAATGGATTTAGAGTCCACACCAAATAGGAAAATAAACATTCCATTTCCGGCTCGTCTTAAACAACGACCCGACAATCTTAAGTCTTTTAAACTTGATAAGAAATTCCTAGACACCGCCTCTGAAGTTCACTCCAAAAAGTACTTTAGAAGACTTCTTACAACCAAGGATAAGGTACCCGAAGTACCCAATGTCCCGCTGAACGAGGAATGTTCAGCTATCTTGAAAAATACCATTCCTGAAAAACTCGGAGTGTTGGTGCATTTTGTGTGTCAGTCACTTGGTCAACGTTTGTAATTGTCAAAGTCAATTAGTCTTAGTGTGTGATGTGATTAGTGTGTATATGCGAGTCTGTAAATGAATAGTGAAATAGACAATATACACAATATACTGTTTATGCAACACAGAGCTTGTGTCACAAGGGTCACAATAGCGACACAAGTTGTGTCGCTAGTAGGTCTGAACATCTATAAATAGAGGAGTTAGAATTCATTTCAAGGTTGATAAAACCCTAGAGAGTGAGAGAGGCGTGGGCAGAGAGACAGAGAAAGAGTGTGAGTATTGTAATCGTTATTCCTCAATCGTGAATACATACAAAGATTATAGATATCGTGTTTGTGTGTTTGATTAAACGTTCATTACTTGATTGTTTGTATTCCGCACTTTCAATCGAGTAAACGATCTGATTAGGTCCGACATAAGGGGTCCTACAAGTGGTATCAGAGCTGTGAATCAGTTATTCAACGGTTACGGATCGTGATTTGAACGTTTTCGGTTTGATTCACGAAGGTTTTATTGATTAATCTTCGTTTCTGGGTTCAATTGCTTGAAGATTGTGTTTTCTTAAGGTCCTACAAGTGGTATTAGAGCTGTGAATCAGTTATTCAACGGTTACGGATCGTGATTTGAACGTTTTCGGTTTGATTCACGAAGGTTTTATTGATTAATCTTCGTTTCTGGGTTCAATTGCTTGAAGATTATGTTTTCGTAAGGTGTTTTCTGGGTTAGTTCGTCGATCGGTTTTCGAAAATTCTTAGAGTGTCGAAAATTTTCGATTTTAGGGTTTTGGAATCTGCCCAACGCCGTTTTGCGACACAACCAGCGACACAAGATTTGTGTCGCTAATTAGGGTTTTCTATTTTGCGACACAAGCTGTGCGACATAACCTGCGACACAACCCTTGTGTCTCACCACTATTCATTGCGACACATCTTTTGTGTCCCACTACTGTAAACTGCGACACAAAGTTGCGACACAAACATTGTGTCGCTAACATCTCACCAAGGCTAAAAAAATATAAAAAAATAAAAAAATTTTGTGAAAGGTCACGAAAAATTTTGTGTTTCAAAATTTTGTTCATAGGCTTAAAACTGTTCAATTTTAGCCTGGAAAAGGTTTCATTTTACCCGGGCATTTTTGGAAGTTTTCGGTTGAATTTTTGGCGGGAAATTCGCAAAAATATTTGTAATACCAAATTTTGTTTTTGAGCCTAACAGTTCTTGATTTTAGTTTTGAAAAAGTTTCATTTTACTCGGAAATTTTTCGATATTTTCGTCGCTAAATTTAAAATGGGTTTTTCTCAAACTATTGCTCCATTTAAGTCTTTGTTCGATGGTGACTTCAACAAATGGAAGACTGAGCTTGAGAATTTCATTGCAAACAAGGACCCTTCTTTGTTGGTTTTGATTACCGAGCAGCGATACGAGCAACCGATTCTCAAAAGGAGTATGACATCCGATGAACGAAAAAGATATGACAATAACAAGAGTGCGTATGAGATGATCACAAAGTGCTTACCTCAAGATATGGTCGATTATTATAAATTTCAAGCAACAACTTATGATTTATGGCAAGCGTTACTTTTCAATTTTGGTAACCAAGATCAGTTAGAATTGTCAAGTTCAGATGAGGAGATTAAGGAGAAGTTGATACAGAAAGAGGAGCCTCAAAGCAGCGCATTCGCGGATCCAATACACGAGTTTGATTCTAATGTTTCTAAATGCTTATCTTGTATGAAATTAACTGATAATATTAACAGATACCGGGAGGATAATGAACGCCTCAATTCAGATCTTAAAAATTTGATGGAGGCAAATGAAGTTTTAAAAGAAAATGAGAAAGTTTCAGATAAAAAGTTAAAAGCTATTCTTGAAGAAACAAAAGAATTTAAAGCCAAAATTTATGATCAGCAAGATGAAATTTCTGGTTATGTTGATATGCTTACTCTCGTAAAGAAACAACTTGCTGACTCACAGGCTGAAGTTCTTGATTTGAAACGAAAGCTTTCAAACTTTTCTACATCCTCTTTGGTATTTGATGAAATCCTTCAATCGCAAAGGACAGATACCAAAAGTAAGGTTGGTCTTGGTTTTTACCATGTACCTCCTCCTAAGGACTATTTGCCTATGCCATCCAAGGATTCGATCAAAGACTTTGTGCCTTCCTCCTCAAAAGTCGACAAAAATTCTGTTGATGTGCCAGTTAATGAGCAAGTTAAACAGGCCGAGCTTGTTAGGCCTAAATTTGTTAAAGCTGAAAATAAACCTCCGGTCAGTGTTGAAGAGGTTGTTGTGGTAGAAGATATACCTGAAGTGTCTACCATTAAGATTAAGAAAATAACTGAAGTCAAACCAGACTGTTTTAAATGCAAAGGCAAAGCTAAAGTAGATAATGAATCTTTCAAAGTTAAAAATGCTAAAAGGGATTCTAAATCTACTAACTCAACCTCAGGAACATCTACTTCAACATGTTCACCTAAAAGTGCATGTTCAACAAATGTTCCTATTAATAGACCTTCTGTGTACTGTCCTCCACCGAAACGATTTGAGGGCTCTCATTGGAGTCAATCTTATGTTGAGAGACGTTCTTGCTTTCGTTGTGGTCAACAAGGCCATATTGTTAGGGATTGTAGGTTATTATCCCTAGACAGGTTTGGTAGAGGGATGCCAAGAACTAATTCTTTTAAGAATTCTTTTTCTAAATCTTTTTCAAGGTGTCGTTCGTATTCGCCTGTATCTAGTTGTGCATCAAACTCTCCACAACCTATGGCTAGAGTAAACAAAGTTGTGCCTAGTAGACCTCAAGTTCAACAGCACAAAATTGTTGAAAACAAATCATCCGAACCTAAACAGGTTTGGAAACCAAAATCCACAAACTACACATCTATGAAATCAATTGAGTTTTTAAAATATCATAAACTCATGGATGTGATGATTATGGATGATAATGGACAACCCAAGTTTATCAAGGCTTGGGTGTCCCATAAACTGTAATGTTTGATTGTTTGTGGTGATGCAGTCAGTTTCTTGTTAGCCAATATTTATTAGTAACTGCATGGATGTGGATATTCTTGGAAGAATGGTGACTAGAATGATGAAATTTTTGATGTTTAGGTGGTTAAAGTGCTAAAAAGGCATTTGATTTGACTTGATATGTGATTTTGAAACTTTTATTTTGAATTTTTTATTTTTTAGATTTGCAACAACCATTCTTTGTACTTTTTAGTATCAAAGAAATGCAATGTTGCGAAATATTTTAAATAAAAAAATAAATTACAAAAATATGTTTAATGTTTAAGGGGAGTACCTTTGAATTGGATTTTTGAAAAGAATTTGCTGTTCAGGGGGAGTAATTAAAATTCTGATTATTTGGATCAGAAATGTGAACAGCAAGATTCTTGTCTCTTCAAAAAGATATTGGATTGTGTCTGTAAATAACATGGGAAATGATAGTACATCAGATGACATGCATAAAATGGAAATTTTAAGGTTTATGTTTGATGTGTCAGTAGGTTTATCTGGCATGTTTAAAATAGCTTTTATAAACATTACTTTCATCATATGATGTACTGGTAGGCATGATATATTCCGGTTTCTGGGTTCTTAAGAAGTAATTCTAATACGTGTCTATGATCTTGTGGTAAATACCATATGATGTACGACTAAATGTCTTAATTCCTTAACATAGCATGACATATTTCTATATTAGAGGTTTATCTGAAATCATTTGGGGATATATATTTCTTGTTTCCTCTGTTGTATGTATGTACAGACCTGGTCTCAAGTTGTATATACTTAAAAGTTAAGCAAACGCAAGTCAAAAGAACTTGAAAAAGTCTTAAATTATAAGATACCTAACAAGGTCGCCAAAATGGTTTGACCAAGTCTAGTTTTGCTTAAACCATGAATCAAGTTATGTCGCTTTGTTGTACATTTGTACAGACCTGTCACCGCTGACTTGATTCTTAAAAATGATACTCTTATATTCTCTCTGGATTCGGAAGCTATGATCATGTCTGGGTTACAGGGGTATGTCATAGGTGGGAACCACAGAGAAATATTCATACTAACAATAAAAGGTTAACTCACAGATCCGGATGTAACGTGTTTAAGTGGATAAACAATACCAGTAATCGATTTGAAATAATTTTTATAAGAGGTGTTTTAAGTGTGCTAAGTAAATTTAAAGTGGACAAATATACTGATAATCGAAATAACACTTACTATTTTCCTAATAATTGCATGTTGGCCTGATATGATCTCTAAGCAGACCTAAAACAATCCTATTCCCAAATTTATTTTAATCTTTATTCTTTGCTTTTGTTTATTAAAGAAAAATACAAAAAGATTTTATTGTTATATTATTTTCTTCAATATCACATATCTTGTTAAAGTCAAATACTGAAGATGTAAAGGATGTCAGTTATTCTCCAAAGACTGTGAAGATAAATTCTATTGGAGAAGTTGCTGATGATTGAGAGATGGTCACATAGTTTGAAGATCTTATTGTATGATAAATGTGTGTCAGTCACATGAATCAGGACATCAAGATTGTTTGAAGACCATGCTATCTCAATGGGGGAGTTTCTGATTGTTGAAGACATGAAGGAGTTATGTCGGTTCAAACTAGTTGAAAACTTAGGTGACCAAGCTATCTCCTTGGGGGACTTTGTTGGTGAAGACTAATTGAAGCTCATTTGACCAAGCTGCTGACATGGGGGAGTTTGTTGGTGCATTTTGTGTGTCAGTCACTTGGTCAACGTTTGTAATTGTCAAAGTCAATTAGTCTTAGTGTGTGATGTGATTAGTGTGTATATGCGAGTCTGTAAATGAATAGTGAAATAGACAATATACACAATATATTGTTTATGCGACACAGAGCTTGTGTCGCAAGGGTCACAATAGCGACACAAGTTGTGTCGCTAGTAGGTTTGAACATCTATAAATAGAGGAGTTAGAATTCATTTCAAGGTTGATAAAACCCTAGAGAGTGAGAGAGGCGTGGGCAGAGAGACAGAGAAAGAGTGTGAGTATTGTAATCGTTATTCCTCAATCGTGAATACATACAAAGATTATAGATATCGTGTTTGTGTGTTTGATTAAACGTTCAATACTTGATTGTTTGTATTCCGCACTTTCAATCGAGTAAACGATCTGATTAGGTCCAACATAAGGGGTCCTACACGGAGATACCGGACATTTTACTCTCCCCTGTTCTATCTACAATTCAGGCATCATCTGTTCTCTTGTCGATTTAGGAGCTAGTGTCAATCTTATGCCGTACTCGCTTTTCAAGAGGCTTGAGTTAGAAAATCTTCGACCTACCAAAATGACCATACAGCTTGCTGACCACTCGGTCAAATACCCTAAGGGAATAGCTGAAAATATTTTAGTTAGGATTGACAAATTTCTTTACCCAGCAGATTTTGTAGTAATGGATATGCAGGAAGACGTACACATCCCAATCATACTAGGAAGACCTTTCATGAATACGGCCAAGGCAATCATCAACGTCTTCGCACAAACCATCAGCTTGCAGTCTCAGGGAGAAACCATCACTTTCCATATTGACAATCCTAACGCTGGAGGCCAAGCCGATATATACATGATCTCCATGAACAAGACCGTGGAGGACGAAGAAACTGCAAAGTCTATTAGTGAAAGGAAATCTAGCAAGGAACTGGCAATCATGCCATATTTTCCGATTGACCTCCGACGAATAGGACAAAAGATGAAAAATGCATAAGTGAAAAACTCAATGATGGAAGAATTGATTAGAACGAGAAAGATGGAGGAAGAAAATAAAAGAAGCAGACCGCCACCTAATCTATTTAACATTGATGAAGTAGCGCGAAGTAACCACAACCATCCCACGCGAAGAGAAACACTGGAGGAATATTCTAAACGCACCAAAAACCAACCACAAACCATTGAAGATCATAAAGTACTCGAAGAATTCATCCAAAGATTTGACAAAGTAGGAATAAGCGGCGTAGTCAACATGCTGGCTCTTTCCCCTGCTGAACTGCAATTCTGTCAACAACAGAAACAGACTTACACTAGGATCTACAATGCCCTTAAAAGATCTAACATCCCATTCACCTCAACGCAATGAGAGATATTAGGATCCATTAGAGCGCATATGAAAGGAACTACTGGACATCCGAGCAGTCATGCCAACATTTCAATGATGAATGACATCACATCATTGCTTAACTTGCTAAGTAGAGAAGATCACCTCAGTTCCAAGGAAAGCGGATCTATGGTTATCAACTCCACTATGGAAAAACAAATTGAGTTAATGATTAAAGAACTTAGTGATCTCATTTGGGAGGAATCAAGGCGCGAATGACCTTTTGAGGCCACACATGAATCACCACTTGATATCGCTACATTTGTTACGATCTATCTACGGGAGATTCAACAACAGAAAAGTAACTCCAGAAGAAACTTCATGTTCCACTCAGGATGCAAGGAGATACTTCGTCAGCTTGTTCTAGTTTTCTCAGAATCCGACTTTCCATTCAACAACCATCAGCTCCGGCAAATAGAGGACCTGTGCACATCCATCAGAAGATTCAACGGAGACCCCAAGACCGACAATTATGAAGACATAAAACTGCAATTCCTGGCGTTTGTATGCTCTCTCTGGCAAAACCCACCGCCAAGAGAGGTTGTTAAGATAGACACCACCACCATGACCGATCCTAATGGGACTGTCACTAAAGCAGTTGACTACATCACATTTGGACTTCACGGACTTGCATGGACAACTTCAGAGCATCTTCTGAACTATAAAGAATCATCGAGAGATAGTCCACTCGAATTGATTACGACAATAGTCAATCATTTCATGGGAATCTATCCACCTCGATACACTTTTCCGCAACCTATGGCCCACAATATCAGCACTGGGGATCCCATGGATGCATCTATCTCCATCTAGTTAGGAGAGAAGAAGTTGAGCTCTCGACTTTAAAAGAGCGCTTCTCGGGAGGCAACCCGTGTTTACATTTATGCAATTTTACATTCCAAGAAGTGATGAAGTCTCCGACTATCTTTCACACTTGGATATACGAAGAAGACCGACGCATCAAATTTTAGGCACCAGAATTAAGAAAAGTATATCCAACGTGTTCACACCTACGAGACAAATCACAAAAGACTTGAAGAAATCGGAGCACACAACAGCAACGAAAGGGACTCTACGGAAAATTCGGCAATCATGTGCTTTGGAGCACTCCTCATCATCATTAACAAGCCACATACATAAATGGGGAGTACTTCTATACCGTTTCTTTCATTTGTTATAAATATACCATATCCACTATGCTTATCACTAAGTGTGGGATTCAAACCCAAAACACACAGCTAAAAGAATACGTCTTGGATGTTTAAAATCCTAAGTGTGGGATTTTACCCCAATCAGAGCTTAGAATAACATCGAGGATGATGTTCCTTTAAGTGTGGGATAGCAGTAGTTACACTACTGTAAAATGGATAATGGTATATGCTTGATTCTATACTCGTTGCTCTTTAGACCATCCTTCTCCAATAAGCAAACAAATTTTTTCAAAATTGAGTTAAAAATATGTTGAAAATGAAAAATTTTAGACAGAATAATTTACTTTGGGGAAAAGGATAAATAAAATACGAATTACTTTGAAAAATTAGTCTAGTAATCCCGTAAAGAGCATCGCATGACCAGGCACACAACAAACCAACTTTCGATTCGTGAGGTACCTTGAGCCATATAAAGCATTCATTTACAATGCTTCACTTCTTCGATTCTTGAGTGTGCCGATGTATGCATTTAGAATCAGAACTTGCTCCTGTTATTCATTTCAAATCCGAATTGGTGAATGAAAAGGAGATTGAATCACATCATTTTTAAACTCATCCATACACCCAAAAATAAATACGTTATCCCTACCCTCTCAAAAGCATCCCTCAAACTCATAGAAAGTCCAAAGATGAAAGAAGAGAAGCTACAAGGATATGACGTCGAAAAAAAAATATTCGAAAAAAAGAAAGTCAAGTGGAGAAAAAGACTCCTTCAAGAAAAGAGCGTCAATCCTCCCAAAACTTTCCTCTTCACCAAAAAGAAACCCATGAAAAACCCAACAAAACCCCCTCTCATATCACCAACACTTCACTTTGAAAAACCCTACATCACTTCCCTTAGAATGATTGTGGCTAGATCGACTTCGCGCTCACCAAAAAGGTAACGATTTGATTCTCAATCAAGCCTATGACGATAAACGATACATGACTGGCGTTCTGAGTGATTGATAATTTTACAATAGGAAACCCTAAACACTTTGAGTGATTTGAGTGACCACCTAGAGAGGATCGCCTAGTCATGTATCCAAGATCAAAGATCAAAAGCATGCTCCCAAAGATTACAACCTCGTTTTTCAAAGAACAAATATTTCATTTTTTTCAAAACCCCCTTTAGTAAAAAGTTCCGCCTTAAAATATTTCATTGTCTGCTTATCTTTAACCATGTTGAAACTTGAGTTTGCTTGAAGACAAGCAAAGTTCTAAGTGTGGGATACTTGATATCGCGTAAAAAGTCATGTTTTTACTACCGATATCTCTCTCATTCTGAAACAATTCTTGGCATTTTAAACTCAAAAACAATACAAATCAATGATATTATGCCAAGATGGTCAAAACAAGGTTGCACGACAAAAATCAAGCGAAACAGATGAAAAACGCAGATTCCACGCACGTTTGAAGATTCAAGGCATCAAAACGAGATTTCAAGATGAAAGTGCCCATCATCAACATTCATTTGACCCAAGATGTTTGTTTTCAAATTACGAATCCAACAAAAGAAGAATCAACTAAAACGGACGAAGAACGAAGATTCTACGCACTCCGGAAGATCCAAGCGATTCGTACGACACATCTAAAGTTCAACGACATATTTTTGGGATTTCTTTTCATCAAAATCTTCGTTTTTGAATTACGAATCCAACGCAAAAAGAATCGACGCAAACGGACACATAACAAAGAAAACATGCACGAATCGAGAAACGCAGCAACCGGCAGCAGACTGGTGCCACTGGCAGCCAGCCGCCGCCGCCTGCCAGCCAGCCGCCGGCTGCTGGCAGCCAGCCGCCGGCTGCTGCCCGCCACCCGCACGGATTGCACTTTTTGGTACTTTTTTGTACCCGGTGCTAGACCTTTTCCTACTTTTCGTACTTGGTGCCACTACCTTTTTCGCCTTTTATACCTAGTGCTACTACCTTTTCCACCTTTTGCTAATGTGTGCTTCCTTTGGCTAAAATGCACCAAAACCCCTCTATAAATAGGAGGCATTAGGTTCATTTGAAACACACACCTTCCTATCTTATCTTTCTCACTCTAGAAATAAGCTCCCACTCTCTCACTCTATATTTCTTTCTTTAGATTAGTTTTAACTAGTATGTAAACTAGTTTAGGAGTTTTATTAGAAGGAACGTGCGGACGCATTGTAATCTTCGGTGTATGCTCGGAATTGTGTCAATTAATTCAAGTCTATTCTCTCTCGCATTTAATCCTGTTCTTTCTATCCTTATCTATCTTAATTAATTACGTTTTTATTGATTATGCTAGATTTAGTTATTGCCATGATTAGAGAGTAGTGTACTTGTTGTGTTTGTTTGCGATGTAGTTAATTAATTATGGGATGATTTATAATTAAATATTAAAGATCGGTAGTATCGCTTTGATCGTCTTATTGCATGTTCTTGTTTGATTGTTGCCTTAGGATCATCATAGTGGCAAAATATAAACGGTCTTAATTATCGTAAAGTAATATGATGGCCCCTATTCGACTGTTACTCGATATAGTACTGGAAACACTTCAAGGTGGAGTACAAATGTATGGAAGTCGAGGAACGACCGAAGGTAGTCATATTACGAAACGGTACAATATTACGAAGTAATATGATGGCCCCTATTCGACTGTTACTCGATATAGTACTGGAAACACTTCAAGGTGGAGTACAAATGTATGCAAGTCGAGTAACGACCAAAGGTAGTCATATTACAGACTAAAATATAAAATGAGAAACCTAGTTTAATTAACCTTTCTAAATAGACTTTTAAACTTCAAATTAATCTATCGCCTTTCCACCAGTAAACGTGATTACAACACCTTTTTAATGACGTCTAATTAAAAGGTAGTCAGTCATCTGTGTCAATACAATTTGTCAAAGGTATGAAACTATGGAACCGCAAGGCTACATGGGGGATTATCGTAGGACAAGACATGGCCAAGGTTTAAAGCGGCGGAACCACTTTAAGTGAGGAACGCTGTGGATAATTAGGGGGTTTATTGGGTAGTCTTAAGCAAGGGCTGGTTTAAAGTCATAAATGAACCATTTTAAATACATGAATCTGTTAGGATGACGAGGAATCGTTATATGATTCAGTTATGTCTAGAACCTTAAGATTTTGTTCCCGTTCATATGAAAGTATTATTAAACCATAATCAAGATTTTGCTTATTATCCTAAATACTTTGTGATGTTACCATAACCTAGCTCCCGGTGTGACATGCTAATGGGACTTTAATTAGTAGGGAATCTAGTGTTTACATCACGAGTATTCAAGATTAATAATTAACAAATATCTTTCAACACAGTTTCTCCAAACATCATCCCATAACTTAATTAATGAAATCTCAGCAAACACTATCTTTATTTTATCTGCTTTATCTTTTATTTTTATTTCGCTTTTATTTATTTATTTGCCTAAGTTAGTTAATAGAAAAACCAAAACTCCCCCACTATTTTATAAATCCTTCACTAGTTTGAAAGCCCTCATCTGCCACGCCTTAGTTTCAATTCAGTCGGTTTGAAGAACGACTCTAGGTTATACCTACCACTTGCTCACCCTTAGGATTAGCATTGTTAGGGAAAACTTAGGCCCCGCAATTACAAATTTAAAACACTCACTGATGCCCGCCGCTAGTAGCCGGTGCAACGACAAGGGTTGAAATCCTTACCGACCGCTGGTGACGCATCATGCATCGACTATCGTGAACTTAACAAGTTAACTGTCAAAAACCGTTACCCACTTCCTCACATTGATGACCTGTTTGACCAACTTCAGAGGTCGAGTTTTTATTCTACGATCGACCTCCGGTCGGGTTATCATCAACTTCGAGTTCGAGACTCCGACATCCCAAAAACAGCTTTCAGAACCCGCTATGGACATTACGAATTTCAAGTAATGCCTTTTGGCTTAACCAACGCACCGGCTGTATTCATGGACCTTATGAATCGGGTGTGCAAACCCTATCTAGATAAGTTTGTCATCGTGTTCATTGACGACATCTTGATCTACTCTCGCAACGAAACCGAACATGGCCAACACCTGAAAACCATCTTGGAATTACTCAGACTCGAGGAGTTATATGCCAAGTTCTCCAAGTGTGAGTTCTGGATGCGAACATTACAATTCCTAGGGCATGTCGTTGACAGTCAAGGGATACGTGTTGATCCAGCCAAGATCGAGGCCATTAAGTGCTAGGAAACGCCAACCACACCAACTGAGGTACGACAATTCTTAGGTCTCGCCGGATATTATCGACGATTCATTGAGAATTTCTCCAAAATAGCCTTACCCTTAACTTCACTGACTCAGAAAAAAAAGAAATTCGATTGGACCGACAAACAAGAGTCAGCCTTCCAATTACTGAAACACAAACTCTGCAGTGCACCAATCTTGTCCCTGCCCGAAGGCACCGATGACTTCGTGGTTTACTGCGACGCCTCACACCAAGGACTTGGTTGCGTGTTAATGCAACAGGAGAAAGTCATTGCCTATGCCTCACGACAACTGAAAATTCATGAGAAAAACTATACGACACACGACCTAGAATTAGGTGTCGTGGTATTTGCGCTAAAAATCTGGAGACATTACCTTTACGGTACAAAAAGTACTATCTTTGCCGATCACAAAAGCCTCCAACACATATTCGATCAAAAGGATCTAAACATGAGGCAACGCTTTTGGATCGAGTTACTTAGTGACTACGACTGCGAAATCAAATACCACCCAGGCAAGGCGAACGTAGTTGCCAATGCCTTAAGCCGGAAGGAACGAGTGAAACCCCTTCGAGTCCTAGCCCTCAGTATTACCATCCACAACGATCTCATCACCCAAGTTCTTGCCGCTCAACTCGAAGCACTCAAACCCGAAAACGTCATCAAGGAAGCCCTGCGAGGCATGGATAAACAATTTGAAATCAAACTTGATGGAACTTGGTACTTCTCTAACCGGGTATGGTTACCTAAATTCGGAAACTTGCGAAATTTAGTGATGGCTGAAGCTCACAAATCTCGATATTCTATACATCTTGGTTCTGAAAAGATGTATCACGACATCAAAGGATTATATTGGTGGCCTAACATGAAAGCTGACGTCGCCGTATACGTCAGTAAATGCTTAACTTGTTCCAAGGTCAAGGCCGAACACCAAAGACCCTCATGATTGCTCCAACAACCTGAAATCCCTCAATGGAAATGGGAGCAACTTTCCATGGACTTTATTACCAAACTACCAAAAACTTCGAGCGGTTGCGATACCATTTGGGTGATTGTAGACCGTCTCACGAAATCTGCCAATTTCCTAGCCATCAAGGAAACTGACAAGATGGAGCGTTTGGCTCGCATCTACATCAAAGAAATTGTTTCACAACACGGTGTACCTATCTCGATCATCTCGGATAGGGACAGTCGTTTTACTTCTAACTTTTGACAATCATTACAAAAATCTCTCGGTACTCGTTTGGATATGAGTACTGCTTATCATCCGCAAACTGACGGCCAAAGCGAACGAACTATTCAAACACTGGAGGATATGCTACGCGCCTGCGTAGTTGACTTCGGTAAAAACTGGAAAGATCACTTGCCTTGTGCGAATTCTCTTACAACAACAGTTACCATACTAGCATCAAGGCCGCACCTTTTGAGGCACTCTACGGACGTAAGTGCAGATCACCTATCTGCTGGACTGAGGTGGGGGATACCCAACTCACTGGTCCAGAAATCATTCACGAAACCACCGAGAAAATCGTGAGTATCCAAAACCGGCTGAAAGCCGCACGTGATCGTCAGAAAAGTTACGCTGACGTGAGACGCAAACACATTGAGTTCCAGGTTGGGGACAAGGTACTTCTAAAGGTGGTACCATGGAAAGGTGTTATTCGATTCGGAAAATGAGGAAAACTGAACCCTAGGTACATTGGACCATTTGAAATTCTCGAGAGAATTGGTCCAGTGGCGTACCGACTACAGCTACCTACCGAACTTAGTAGCGTGCATCCTACCTTTCACATTTCTAACTTGAAGAAATGTCTGTCTAATGAGACACTGATTGTACCACTCGATGAAATACAAATCGATGATAAACTTCACTTTGTCGAGGAACCCGCGGAAATAATGGACCGAGAGGTCAAGCGTTTAAAACAGAGTCGTATTCCCATTGTCAAGGTCAGGTGGAATTCGAGGCGCGGCCCTGAATTCACTTCGGAACGGGAAGATCAAATGCAACTGAAGTACCCACATTTGTTCACAAATCCTGCTCACACCACGACTTCGAGCTAATTTCGGGATGAAATTCTCTTAACAAGGGGAGAATGTAACACCCGCCAAATTAGGGCCTTTGATTAGTGCCTAACTACTTGTACTTTCATGTATTTAGTTTTGTATTAATCTAAGTATATGAGACTTTCGAAAAATTACTTACACGCGTACGCGATTCGTCTAAATCGTACACTTCCCAAATGGACGAGGTCCGATACAATTTAGATTGGACGTTGGTGACAAAAACTTTTAAATAATTTGGAATTAACCAAAAAAACATTATTAGCTTTAATATATTGTGAGAATATATTACACATATCTAGTATCGTTTAAAACACTTCGAACGCGACGAGAGCACACGAAACACGCCTAGCAGCAGAAAGTAATTCAAGATTTTATTTTTATAACTCATCATAAGAATTTGGATAAAAATACTTCGGCTAAAAATATTTCACTTATATCCATGACCCACCCCTTTTTAGCTCCATTCTTTCCCCACTTCCATCTCATTCACACTAAACACACACTTACACCTATTTCCCTTCACCTCTCCCTACCAAATCTCTATAACTCTCTCTCTAAAAACTGAGGTAACAAGAACATCATCACCATAATCGTTCATCGTCATCATCAAGACACTAGCAAGAGGATCATCATCATCATCATCATCATCACCTCCTTTGATTTTCGATTTGTTGGTAAGAATGTTGATGCATCTTTGAGTGTCTGTCAGTTGGTCTATTGAGTTGTAATAAGTGTCGTTAGTTACTTAATTGAAATATAGTTTTTGTATAGTGCGACACTCGTGTTTTAGTTTAGGCGACACTTGCCTGAGTGACGCATAGCGACACTTGGTTAAGTGACGCATGAAGGCGGCCACATGCGACACTTCCATAAGTGACGCATGTCGGCTGACTTTTAGTATAAATACAAACCTACGGGTTTTCGACTAGGGTTGACGAAACCCTAGCACCATTTGTCGACTAAGCAACCTTGTAATCGTTCCCAAAGAGAAATACAAGCTGATATACACGTTTACTTGTTTGAAATACATTGGTTCGGTTTGTGTTTGTTAGCAATATTAGCAATTGATTGATTCCGCCTGTCAATTGTGGTCAATAGTCATCTAGATCCACGTCAAGGGGCACTTTCAACTGGTATCAGAGCCACTAGGTGAATACATTGACATTTAGATTCGATTTTGGGTTGATTTCGGCTTTGTTCGAATAATTAATTGAGATTACATACGGTTTTGGAGTTGCTAAGGTGTTTTACAGTCAAGATTCTTCATCATCTACAGGTTTCGTCCATTAGGGTTCAAGGAATTTTCGTTTGGTTTACGAAAATTCGACATTTTTAGGGTTTTGGGATTTTTCAGCCGTTTTGCGACACTCGATCCGTCACTTGGACGCGTCACTTATAGCGGCACTACCTAATCCTAAGTTAGGGTTTTACCGTCACTTAGACGCGTCACTTGAAGCGTCATTTGAGGTTTATACGACACTTAACTTAAGTGTCGTCTACCCTAATACACCGTCACTCAAGTGCGTCACTGTAGCACGTCATTTGAGTGTTAAGCGTCACTTACATTAGTGACGCCTGTTCAATTTTTTCAGCGTCACTTTTACTAGTGACGCCTGTTCGATTTAGCACGTCACTCAAGTACGACACTTGAGTGCGTCACTTGCTCGAATGACCGACACTTACTTATAGTGTCATCCGTCACTTTGTACGTCACTCGATAGCGTCACTTTCCAAGTGCCGCTAGTCGCTACGACACTTGAGTGCGTCACTTACCAAGTGACGCCTTTGGTACTAATTAGTTTGCAAGTTCTTGTTTTTGCGTACAATTTCAGGTATATCTTCAATGGCTTCTATTGCTGATAAAGACGATATTAGAGGACTCAGAGATATGTTAAAACAGAATCATGATATTGGTTCCAATAATAAACCTCCTCTGTTTACAGCTGACATGAATTACGTATATTGGCGTGCTCGATTTGAACAATACATAAACTTTCACTATCCGGAGCTCTGGGGTCCACTCACCGAAAAATATGTAGCTCCTCTAGCTGAAGGAATCTTTCCTACTATGAATATGACTCCGAAAAAGGTCTACAGGTCCATGACTCCAGAGGAAAAGAAAGATTATGATATGGAGAAAAAGGCACATGCGGCTATTTGTATGTGCCTATCCAAAGATGTATTACGAATGTTCAAATCACATGAAACCACATATGAGCTTTGGAAGGCAATAGAAACTAGATGTGGTGGAAATCAAAGGTACAAAGCAGCCAAGTTGGAACTCATCAAGAAACAGTATGATCTGTTTGATTCTTTGCCAAATGAGACGACTGCAGGAGTCTTTACTAGATACTCACAATTGGTGAGTGAGTTGACGGAGGGAGGTTACGATTTTCCTCCACTTGAAGTAAACAAGAAACTACTGGATGTCTTACCTAGCTCTTGGGATGTTAAAGTACAGCTTCTCAAGGAAAGTCAAGAATTAGCTACCATGAAATTGGATGAGCTAATTGGCATTCTTCAAGCTCATGCAATGGAGATGAAGAAGAAAGAATGCAAGACAGGCGGTTTTGTTCAAGACCCGTCCCTATATGGAGGAAAAGTCAACACGGGTAAAGCGTATGGTGGAATGGCGTTTGTTTCTTCTACAAGCTCTCCACTTCAAACTCCTTTGTATTCTACTGGTGCTTCTCATCCAGTATATGCTTCTGGACCCTCCCAGGGGTCACAACAGCAGGTCCCCGTCTCTCCTGCAATTCAACAGCAGGCTGCTATCTATACAGCCTTTCTAAGCTCTTACAAGAATTTGGTCTCACAACCAAATGCCACTTTGGAATTGGCCAAGGAAGACTATGCTCAACTTGATGATGATGATCTTGAGCAGATGGATCTTAACTGGAACATTGCTATGATATCCAGGCGTGTTCAGAAATTCTTGCAACGAACTGGTCGCAAGAGTTTGGAGGGAGATGGCAAAACCAGCTTCGGTTTTGATAAAAGCAAAGTGAAATGTTACAATTGTCAGAATCTGGGACACTTTGCGAGAGAATGTGAGAAGCCTAAGGTTCCTCCATCTGGTTTCACAAAGTCTGATGCTCCTAGAACTCCGGAGAAGGATCAAGTGAAGCAAGCAACAGCGGATGCACTAGTTGTTTTTGAGCCAACCAATACGGATTGGAGCATATATGCTGAGAACTATCAGCAATGTCTTATGGCTCACATCTCGAATGAGGTACGTAATGAACCTGAAGAACCCTTAAACTGTGTATCATGCATTAAGTTAACCGAATCCTTAAGGTGCTTTCAGGTAGACAATGTAGACTTAAGAAGAAAGGTCGAAAAACTTAATGACTCAAACAAATACCTAAAAGCAAACGAACAATTGTATGATAAGAAGATAGAGGCTTATCAACAGGACACACTTAGGTATATGTCAAAAGTTTTCAGTCAACAGGATGCTATTGATAGCTATCTTGCTGAAATTGACCGTCTGAAAAAGGAACACTCTAATCTTAAAGAAGAATATGACAACTATAAGAGTAAGATTCTAGGTTCCTCCTCGTCTACTGTTGCTTTTAATGAAATTCTTACTAAGCAAAGGACAGATCACAAAACAAAGACGGGACTAGGTTATAATGTAGTCCCGCCTCCTACTGAATACTGTCCTATGCCGGTTAAGGAAGGCACCGAAGAGATTCCGGTTGATTATGCATTGCTATACGGTGTCAAATCTAAGGTTGATAAGGTTAACAAACAGGTGAAGGAGAAAACTAAACGTTCAGAGTACCCTTCACCTCAGTTTGTTAAATCAAAGTGTGAATCTCCTGTTAATGTTGAGGAGATTGTTGAGATTGAGGATATTACCGATAAGGAGTATCCTGAGTTAAAAAAGGTTGAGGTAAAATGTGAAAAGGTGTTAAAGGTTGAACCTACAATTAAAGTTCAACCTAACAAAGAAAAGAATAAGGTTTTAAATACAAAATCTCAAACTTTACAATCACCTGTAAAGATTTTTCAAAATAAATCTAAATTTGCAAATGATGTTTGTAATAAACCTTCTACTTCAACCACTCAACCCAAACAAGAACTTTCTAAGACATGCACGAAATGTGCATGTTCTAGAATTGTTTCTTCAACTCTGATGGTAAAACCTCAGTTTCAACCAGCTGTTGAAAATAGATCATGCTTTTACTGCAAGAGACAGGGACATCTAATTCGTGATTGTCCCAAACTGTCTCATCAGAATTACGGGAGAGAAATGCCTAGGACTTCTGTTTATCGAAATTCCCTTTCAAGATCTCCTCCTAGGCGTTACTCTGTCTCTCCCAAACCTGCTGCAAAAACAAGTAATGTTGGGCAAAAACCTTTGCCAAAACAAGAGCCCGACATTACTCCAAAGCAAATTTCCAAACCATCTACTGTTTGGAAAATAAAGGAGTCTACTGCAGACTCCAATGTCATCAATAATAACACATCAGATACAAAATCTGATCTGTTTAAAAATAAAGTCTTATCTGATGTGATTATTGTTGATGACTGTGGTCGACCTAAGTCTGTAAAGGCTTGGGTCACCGTTTCTCACTAATCTCCTACTTTATGTGTTGCAGCAGTCAGAACGCGTTAAAGACAACGAGTGGTTTGTGGATAGTGGCTGTTCGCGACACATGACGGGCAATGTGTCCCTTTTGACGGATGTTAAACCACATTCTGGAGGACATGTTGCATTTGCTGGAGATACAGGAGGAACCATTTCTGGGAAAGGTACGCTAACTAACGGGAAAGTTAGCTTCGAAAACGTGAACTACGTGGCTCAATTGACTCACAACTTGCTGAGTGTATCACAAGTCTGTGATAAGGATTATACAACAGCGTTCACAAAGACAGAGTGTGTGATTTTGAAGCCGGGTTTCGTTATCCCCGAGGAATGGGTGCTTTTAAGGGCACCAAGGAGAAATGACACCTACATCATGAATATGCGTACTGTGGAGACTAAAGATGAATATACATGTCTCCTTTCGAAGGCTTCAGAAAAGGAATCATTATTGTGGCATCGACGAATGGGACACATCCATTTTCGAAAGATGAATTTCTTGATAAATAATGATTTGGTAAATGGAGTCCCTAAACAGTCATTTGCACTAAAAGATGACTGTGTCGCCTGCCATAAAGGGAAACTTCATAAGAAACCTCACAAGCCTAAGTTAGTGAATTCCATTGCGGCACCATTGGAATTATTGCATATGGACCTATTCGGTCCTATTTCAACCAAGAGTATTGGTGGAAGATCGTACTGCTTAGTAGTCACCGATGACTACTCACGATTTTCATGGGTGTATTTTCTGGGGGCAAAGAGTGAAACACCTGACATTCTGGTATATCTGTTAGATAAGTTGGCAAATTTATGCAACTTAAAGGTTAAAAGACTGCGAAGTGATAACGGGACTGAATTTAAGAACTCTACTCTTGAGTTATACTATGCCTCAAAAGGGATTGATCATCAGTTCAGTGCCCCTCGAACTCCTCAACAGAACGGAGTTGCTGAGCGTAAAAATAGGACTATTATCGAGACAGCTCGGACTATGCTGGCCGATTCTAAGCTTCCTATAATCTTTTGGGCAGAAGCAGTCAGTACTGCTTGCTATGTTTTGAACCGAGTGCTCACGGTTAAGAAGAAAAATAAGACTTGTTATCAACTCTTTAACAACCGTAAGCCCACCTTGCACGTTTTTGCGACACTCGTGTTTTAGTTTAGGCGACACTTGCCTGAGTGACGCATAGCGACACTTGGTTAAGTGACGCATGAAGGCGGCCACATGCGACACTTCCATAAGTGACGCATGTCGGCTAACTTTTAGTATAAATACAAACCTACGGGTTTTCGGCTAGGGTTGACGAAACCCTAGCACCATTTGTCGACTAAGCAACCTTGTAATCGTTCCCAAAGAGAAATACAAGCTGATATACACGTTTACTTGTTTGAAATACATTGGTTCGGTTTGTGTTTGTTAGCAATATTAGCAATTGATTGATTCCGCCTGTCAATTGTGGTCAATAGTCATCTAGATCCACGTCAAGGGGCACTTTCAAAGAAGCTTTAAAAAATCTTCTAAATTACTTAGAAAGCTTTTATTTACATGCTAGAATGTTTACTCAACAAAGATTTGCCCAAAAATCGACTTGAAAATGCATTTTCATAGATAAGTGTTCGAACAGCTCGTTCTGCGAACCGAGTTCTGTTCGTCCTGCGAGGCGAACCCAACTGCGAACCAAAAACTGAACTCGTGAACCCAAACTGCGAACCGAACCCACTTGCGAGTTGACCTGCGAGTTGATTAACGGAGATTCTTAGCATTATCTTTTGTATTTATCATGATTATGTAATAGAATCTCCCGCTTTACACGCGGACTTTAGGGAACTTCATTTTGTAACCAGAAACGCTATGTTTCAAACATTTTATGTATGGTAATGCAACTATTTTACAAACGTCGCATATAGATGTCGTTTGCTTTACTTTTGTGCTGTGATATTTGATTAGTAGCACCCCAAAGCTTGCTTCCGCTAAACAGTGATTTTGGGGGTGTTACACACAGTCTACCTATACCTATGTCGCATCCCTATCGGTCGGTCGGATTTGACTCCGGTCGTTGTTCCAACAGCAACAGAGACAGCGGACAGTGTGTTTTAAATTTATATGAGCTGGGGCTCAAACTATAAGTACTACCTACCTTGGGAGTAAGCGGTAAGTATAACTCAAGGTAGTTCTTTTATCGGAGCGAATTGAAATGAAGTGCATCACCAAAGATTATGGTCGCGAATAGGAAGGGGGTAGGTAGATAGATTTTTGGTAGGTTTGGTTTTCTAATTATCCTAAGTGCAATAAAGTAAATGCAGGAAATAAAAGATAAAGGGTGAGCATGTAGGTAGAGATGTGATTGTTGAAACTTGAATAATTAGGGTTTCGGGATGATGTTCATTATAAATTTGATTGAATAATTAGGGTTTCGGGGTGAAAACCTAAAAATATATGTCACCGGAATCCTAGGTTATCATGATTCTGATCAGATCAGGCTATTTTCAAACCCCCCCGAACTTTGTTTGACAAAGTAACCCTCAATATATATAGGGTGCAGGCATAAGGCAACAGACCGCAACTGTATTTACTGACCTTTCTTAAAACCTAATTGTCTATTTGCTTTTATCATGGAAGATACTGATTGCATCCTATGTATGTTAAACTATTGGTTTAATTAGGGTTTAGTATGTCTAGGTATTATTAATGACACTACCCAGTATTTTGTCTATTTGAAGCACATATTTAACCATAATAAATATAGACCCTCCTTTACATACATGCGTTCATCCCTACGAATAATCACGGTGTACAGAGAAATTAGGCATTTCCACAGTGTTCCAACTTCTAGATGTACTAACGGTGTACTGGGCATTTAAGCATTTCCACAGTGTTCCAGATCTGAAGTGTACTAACGGTGTAGAGTGCATGAGCATTTCCACAGCTTTGATTCGTAGACCACAGTTCTAGAAGGGTTACTTCTAGGTAATCCACGATGAAAAAATCCAATGGCATTTCCTTAGCTTCCACGTATTTGTACTCCACACGAGGTGTTTCCAACGCTATACGAAGTACCGTGCCTAAACAAGGAAAGTTCATAGTTTCATACTGTAGCTGGAGATAACTGTATTTTCATAGTATTAGGGTTGATCAGATCCTATCCTAGGGAAATAATTACGCGAAAGTTTGGAAAGAGTGACGAGAAACTAGATCTATATTCAGGATAAGCTTAACCAGATACACAACATAACAATTTCCAATCATATAAATGAAATATTAATTTAACATCATCCCTACTCCTAATATCTACATTCCAACAATCACAATATTAAACTACTCTATAAACATGGCAATAGGTAAAATACAAACTAAAATAACATAAAGCACAAGCATTATAACAGTAAATAAAGTTTAGATATCACCAGGAATACAGCAGTGTAATACTGAGGATTACAAATATTCTGAACTTGAAAAACTCATTACGACAAGATTACCAAGCTAAACCTTCCTCTAGACTCGAACCGTAAGCTCAACCCTAACCTTTCTCTTCTAGAACTCTAGAGAGAGACTAGAGAGAGAATTAAATGAAAATGAGAGAAATGAGGAAAATGAAATGAGAAAGATGTTGAGGTGTGTTGAATGAGGAGGGGGTATCTCCTATTTATAGGCAAAGCTCAAAATCACACGTACAACTCGCGAAGCAGCATGTACAAGCAAACGGAGCAGGATATGGGGTACAGGGGGCCGTATACGGCCTTAGAGGGGCCGTATACGGTGTACACTAGGCCGTATACGGTCTCTGTGGGGCTATATACGCTTCCCTAGGCCGTATACGGGCTCCGTCTGATTCCGTTTGTTGCTTAAAGCGCGCTTATCTCCTTCGTTATGTGTCCGTTTGACCTGATTCTTTCGCCTGTGGCTTTGTAATTCCGTTACGCTTCTAATGCTGCCAATATCATGGAAATTGGATGTATAGAGCTCAGGCATAGCCGGAATGACTTTATAGGTTTCTGTTATCGCCGTATCTTCTCCGTTCTTTATCCGATTTGCATGATTCTTGATTTTCCCGTCTCGATTTTACCTGTTTTATCATATGATGAGGTTAGCATGTGAATTTTGTAAGGTAAATGAGGTCGGAGGATTTTGTGCACGTTTATTTGCCTTGATTTCCTTGTTATTTGGACGTTTTTAGTGATTTTTACAGCAACGCCTATATTTGGACTACTTTAGTGAATTTTAGTAAATAATAGTCATTTTGGAATGTTTTCACTAAAGATGTGTCCAAAAAGTGTGGAATATTGCCCTTAAAATTTGACTTTTTACGTCACATCAACCTATTTTCCTACTCACTCACTCTTAATGCACAAACCTAGTTTGAGGAACTAGAGATTAACTCTATAACCTCTTGGGTAGAATTAGCAACCAAATTTTTGGCCAAATATTTCCCCCCATAAAAACAAGCCATGTTTAGGACCAACATCATAAACTTCCGTCAAGTGCATGATGAATCAATGTACGATGCATGGGAACGCCTTAAGGGATTGCTTAAGAAATGTCCAAATCATCGATTTGAGCGCTCAGACTAGTTGCGCATTTTCTACAATGGTCTCTTCTCACATCACCATCATTTACTTGATACCGCCTCTCAAGGTAGTTTCATAGACTGTACGACAAATGAAGCTTGGAGCCTTATTGACAAAATTATCATACACAACCATGACTGGAACAGTGAAAATCACTCCTCAATAGTGAATCCACCAACTACACTCGAAAATGAAGCTATCAAAACTCTCGCTTAGCAAGTGGCAGACCTAAACAAGGAGATTAAGGAATGGAAAAGTCAACAACAACAAGTCTGTCAAGTTCAAACTTGCCTTAATTATGCTAATCTGAACTACTCAGCCCAAATTTCTCAGTCTCATCTAACTCCGCCCAATACTAACCCTTCCTTTAACCCACCTAGAAATAGCCCACCAACTTACCAACCCGAACTGTATGAACCCTCTTCCTCACAAACCTCTAGTTTTGATGATACCCTGATAAAAGTCATTCAAGGAATCTCGGCTAGACAAGACCAAGTTGATCTCATCTTAAGAGATAAACTAACTTTGTTAAAAGCTTTTAAATCCCAATTGGGACAATTAGCACAACGTATTAGGGCTAAACCTCATAATAGTCCAACTAGTTGCCATAAGGAGGCTTCTCATATTCAAGACTCTCAGGTAGCACATAGCCCACCTATGATTTCTTTCCGGTGAAGGAACCACCTATTGTCCCATCGACAATAGATTTAGAGTCTACATCAAATTGGAAAATTCCATTTCTGGCTCGTCTTAAACAACGACCCGACAAGCTTAAGTCTTTTAAACTTGATAGGAAATTCCTAGATACAGTACTTAAAGTTCGTTCTAAAAAGTAATTCCAAAAACTTCTTACAACCAAGGATAAGGTACCTGAAGTACCCAATGTCCTGCTGAACGAGGAATGCTCAGCTATCTTAAAAAATACCATTCTAGAAAAACTTGGAGACTCCAGCCGTTTTACTATCCCCTATTCTATCTACAATTCAGGCATCATCTGTTCTCTTGCCGATTTAGGAGCTAGTGCTAACCTTATACCATACTCGCTTTTGAAGAGGCTTGAGTTAAATAAATCTTCGACTTACCGAAATGACCATACAGCTTGCTGACCACTCGGTCAAATACGCTAGGGGAATAGCTGAAAATGTTTTAGTTAGGATTGACAAAAATTTTTACCCTGCAGATTTTGTTGTAATGGTTATGAAGGAAGACGTACACATCCTAATCATACTAGGAAGACCTTTCATGAATACAACCAAGGCAATCATCAACGTCTTCACATAAACCATCAGCTTGCAGTCTCAGGGAGAAACCATCACTTTCCATATTGACAATCCTAACGCTGGAGACGAAGCCGATATGTACATGATCTCCATGAAGAAGACCACAGAGGACAAAGAAACTGCAAGTTCAACAAGTGAAAGTAAATCTAGTAAGGAAATGGCAATCACACCATATTTCCCAATTGACCTCCGACGAATAGGACAAGAGATGAAAAGTGCATCTCCATCAGTGAAAAACTCAACGATGGAAGAAATTGGGATGATAAAGATGGAAGAAGAAAACAAAAGAAGCATACCGCCAACTAATCCGTTTACCACAAAAGAAATGGCGGAAAGTAACCACAACCGTCCCACGAGAGGAGAAACACTGGAGGAATATTCTAAACTCACAAGATACCAACCACAAACCATCATAGATCACAAAGTGTTCGGTGAATTGATCCAAAGATTTGACAAAGTAGTAGGAGGAATAAGCAGCGTAGTCAACATTCTTTCTCTTTCCCCTGCTGAACTGCAATTCTATCAACAACAGAAATGGACTAACGCTAGGATCTACAATGCCCATAAAATATCTAACATCCCATTCACCTTAATGCAATGGGAGATGTTAGGATCCATTAGAGACCATATAAAAGAGACTACTAGACATCCGAGCAGTCATGCCGACATCTTGATGATGAATGACCTCACATCATTGCTTGACTTGCTTAACAGAGAAGATCACCTTAGTTCCAAAGAAAGCGGATATATGGTTATCAACTCCACTATTGAAAAACAAGTTGAGTTATTGATTGAAGAACTTAGTGATCTTGTTTGGGAGGACCTTTTAGGGCCACACATGAATCATCACTTGATATCGCTACTTTTGTTACGATCCATCTACGGGAGATTCAACAACGGAAAAGTAACTCCAGAACGAAGTTCATATTCCACTCAGGATGCAAGCACATACTTCGTCAGCTTACTCTAGTTTTTTCAGAATCTGACTTTCCGTTCAACAACCATCAGCACCGGCAAATAGAGGACCTGTGCACGTCCTTCAGAAGATTCAATGGAGACCCCAAGACCGAGAATTCTAAAGAGATAAAACTGCAACTCTTGGCATTTGTATGCTCTCTCTGGCAAAACCCACCGCCAAGAGAGGTTCTTAAGACAGACATAACCATCATGACCAACCCTAGTGGACCTATCACTAAAGCAGTTGACTACATCACCTTCGGACTTCACGGACTTGCGAGGGCAACTTCAGAGCCTCTTCAAAACTACAAGGCAGAATGGAGAGATAGTCCATTTGAATTGATTACAATAATAGTTAATCATTTCATGAGAATCTATCCACCTCGATATACTCTTTCGCAACCTAGGGACCACAACATCAACACAGTGGATCCCATGGATGCATCCATCTCCATCTAGCTAGGGGAAAAAAAGTCGAGCTCTCGACTTTAAAAGAGTGCTTGACGGGAGGCAACCCGTGTTTTACATTTCCGCAATTTTACATTCCAAGAAATGATGAAGTCTCTGACTATCTTTCACACTTGGATATACGAAGAAGTTTTAAGAACTGTCCGACACATCAAATTTTTAGCTTCGGAAATTAAGAAAGTATATCCAACGTGTTCACACCTACGAGACCAATCACAAGAATACTTGATCAAGAGTGAACCCAGCAAGACAAAGTTTGGCAAACGCATACCATGGAACACTGCAACTACCGGGGAGTACTTCTATACCAATCTCTTTCTTTCGTTATAAATATACGATATCCGCTATGCTTATCACTAAGTGTGGGATTCAAACCCAACACATTGCTAAAAGAATACGTCTTAGATGTTTCAAATGCCTTTGGAAAATTGAGTTAAAAATATGTTGAAAATAAAAATTTTAAACAAAGAATGATTTACTTTTGGGAAGAAGGATAAATAGAATATGAATCCCTTTGGAAAATTAGATTAGTAATCCCATAAAGAGCATCGCATGACTAGGCACACAACAAACCAATTTTGATTCGTGAGGTATCTTGAGCCATATAAAGCGTTCACTTTTAATGCTTCACTTCTTCGATTCTTGAGTGTGCCGATGTATGCGTTTAGAATCAGAACTTGATCTTGTTATGCATTTCAAATCCGAACTGGTGAGTAAAAAGGAGATCGAATCACATCATTCTTAAACCCATCCGTACATCCAAAAAGAAATACGTTATCCTTACCCTCTCAAAAGCTTCACTCAAACTTCATAGAAAGTTCCAAAGATGAAAGAAGAGAAGCTACAAGGATATGACATCTAAAAAAATCAAAGAAAAAAAATCCTAAGAAAAGAAAGTCAATTGGAGAAAAAGACTCCTTCCAAAAATCGTAAAAAAAAAAGGGCGTCAATCCTCCCAAAAATCTCAGCTTTCCTCTTCACCAAAAAAGAAACCCATGAAAAACCAACACAACCCCCTCTCATATCACCAACACTCCACTCCAAAAACCTTACATCACTCCTCCTAGAATGATTGTGGCTAGATTGACTTCTCTTTCACCTAAAGGGTAACGATTTGATTCTCGATCAAGCCTATGATGATAAACGATACATGACTGGCATTCTGAGTGATTGATAATACTAGAATAGGAAACCCTAAACACTTTGAGTGATTGGAGTGACCACCTTGAGAGGATCGCCCAGTCATGTATCCAAGATCAAAGATCAAAAGCATGCTCCCAAAGATTACAACCCTACCTTTTCAAAATCATGAATATTTCATTTTTCCAAAATCCCCCCAGTAAAAAGTTCCACCCTGGAATATTTCATTATCTACTTATCTTTAATCATGCTTGAAATTCGAGTTTGCTTGAGGACAAGCAAAGTTCTAAGTGTGGGATACTTGATATCGCGTAAATAGTCACATTTTTACTACCGATATCTCTCCCATTCTGGAAAAATACTTGGCATTTAGACTCAAATAATACACAAATCAATGAAACTTGCCAAGAAGGTCAGAATAGAGTTGCACGAGAAAAATCAAGCTAAACGAACAAAAAACGAAGATTCTACACACATTTGAAGATTCAAGGCATCCGAGACAAGATTTAATATAAATTACCCACCACTAAGATTTATCTTATCCAAGATCTTTGTTTTCAAATTACGAATCTAATAGAAGAAGAATCAGCAAAAACGGATGAAGAATGAAGATTATGCATACGCCTAAAAATTCAAATGATTCGTACGAGACATCTAAAGATCATAGACACATTTCAGGGTTTCTTTTCATCAAAATCTTCTCTTTTGAAAAACGAATCCAATGCAAAAAGAATCGTCGAATTGTCTTGGGGTCAACCGCCTCAATGATACTCTCAACTCGGTGCGAAAGCAACTAAACGAAGCACGGGAAGACATCAAGGACCTACGACGAATTGTCTTTCAGAATGACGTGCGTATACGTGAGTACGAACTATATTTGATAGCCTTAGAAAACCCTGCTTCACCACCAACTTCACATGGTACTCCTGCTGAAGAGGATACCGACACTGACTGTACACTGCCTCCAGCAAAAAGGGTGAATTTCTCTCCGACCAACCCTTCAGGAAACTACAAGGGAAAGAAGCCACTCTGTTTCCAATGCACTTGGCATTATAACGGACCGTGTGCCATACCCATCGGTCGATGCAAACCCTATCCTAAAAGTACGAACTCTCCTAAAGCGAAGCTGTGCTTCAACTGTGGGAATGCAGGCCATTTCAAGGCCCAATGCCCACTACCTCCAGGCAACAAAACTAAGGGTACGTCACTACCTGACAACTGCCTTACTACGAATACTGTAGGACCTACCCTACTACTGTAGGCTACTAGTACACATTGTAGCTACCTGACGAATATCGAACTACCGACTACTACTTCAAACAAATTTCGGGACGAAATTCTCCTAACAAGGGGAGAATGTAACAACCGCAAAATTAGGGTCAATTTAAAATTTTCCTAATTACGTGCTTATTACTTGTATTTAATATGAAATAGGATTAAATACGATGATTACTTCCTATATATATATATATATATATATAGGTGATATATATATATACACGTATACGATTCGTTCAAATCATATAAAATAATAATTGTACAAAATACGGACGTTGGTGAAATAATTATTAAATAATGTAGAATTATTTAATAACATTTACTTATACTTTATATTATGGTTATAATATAAGAAACACGCACGTTTTATTTAAAACGTTACCGAATATTGCAAAACGCGACCAACCGACAAAAATAAAACAAAGTTATGTTTTATAACTTAAAAACAAGTATTTTGATAAAATACTCCAACAAAATATCGAGTAACATTTCATATTTTAAAACGTATACATAAATGCGTATAAAATAATTTTAACGTTTAAACGACTGGGGAAACGAACACCACACGGAGTGCGACTCGGGAAACAAGTTTGTGGCAACCCATACTTCGGTGGGCCACCCCACCAACCGGTCAAAGGAGGAGGGACATCACCCCCTCACCCTCATTCCCACTATCTCACTCTTTCTCTAACTCTCACTTAATCTCTCTTTTTCTCAAACTCTCTCATCTCTCTCTATCTCGGCTCACTCTCTCTCTAGAAATCACACACTAAACAAGCTTGGATCACAAAAAGAGAAGGAGCAAAGCCGATCATCGCAACGAGGGCTACGCGTTCATCTTTTCGGTTTCTCGATCCGACGACTTTGTAAGTTTTCCGGCGACTCTTGAAACTTCCGATTTCAATTATTTTGCTAGTATAATGTTCCCCAAGCTAAATGATGTCCAAATATATAATTAAAACTCGTTTTTGAAAACATTATCGAAAATGTCGGTTTTGGTCATTTTTAAGAAAATGACACCACAAACACTAAAAACGCCAACCAATAATTTTATGAACTCTTTGTAACATACTAGAACTTGTGTAAAAGTTTCGGGTCAAACCGAGGTCGTTTGACCCAAAAACCGAGCTTAAAAACGTAACAGCCTCTTGTGTGCATCAGGCAAAAAATCTATGAGACACAAGGCTTGTATCGCATAAAACATAAGACACAAGCATTATGTCGCGTAAACATAAGACACAAGCATTGTGTCGCATAAATCATAAGACACAAGCACTGTGTCGCATTTAGTGTCGCAAAAACCCAAAAACAGAAGCTAAAAACATTCTAAGTGTTTAAAAATCACTTTTTAACAACCAAATCAAATACGAAACGATTTATACATGAAAATACTACACTTTTGGAAGTATACACCAATACTTGAATA
This sequence comes from Pseudognaphalium luteoalbum, assembly GCA_963422505.1. Classification (NCBI taxonomy): domain Eukaryota; kingdom Viridiplantae; phylum Streptophyta; class Magnoliopsida; order Asterales; family Asteraceae; genus Pseudognaphalium; species Pseudognaphalium luteoalbum. The sequence goes on from OY730194.1 coordinate 66,763,112, forward strand.
CATATAAGATTACACTTATTTAAAACGCGAGATCCCACTCGCGCACATACACGAGATTACACTCGAACACCTATGAGATTTCACTCATACATTCTAGGGTTACACCCACTCGGATTTACATTCACTTGAATGTTACACGTTACAATAAAAACGTACTTGACAACTATACGATTACAACAACTGCATAATAATAATAGATGAGACTATTATTACACTCCGATACCAGCGGGCCGTACAACTTTGCTACAAACTACAACTTACAAACAAATACAAACGTACAAACAACAAATGGACATTAACTAGATTGGGAACAACTAGCATGGATACCTTACAAGTATTCCATTTACTTACTAAACCTCATGCGTGTTAGGACGCTAAAGGTTGCTAGTCAGGATACTATACCGCTTACTCTCTGCAACGTTTACTAAGACTCAGGTGAGTCTCACAGCCCCTATTTTACTATTTTTCACTCAGGGGTGAGATGCATTACTTGTTTTACATGAACACACATATTTACTTGCTGGCATGATTTACGTACTTTACTGATTTACGGATACGCCAATTGCATGAGTTTCGTTTAATCCAATGAAGGCCTCCTAATCATAGTTGTTAGTTATGGGATAAGCGCGAGTTTTAGTATATGGATCCATATGGGACTGACAATCCCCGCCCGGGGTAGCACGCACTACCACGAACCGTTACTGTAGAAACGGGCGTTTCTTACTCGTTTCATATGAATGTTTTTGGATTAACATTCACGGGGGCACAATATTTACTGTACGTTAAGCTTCAACTATGGTGGCTCATGGCAAGGGTATCAAACAGTTAGCATGACCTGCAACCACCACTTACTTACTGGCTGGCTAATGATTTACAAATACAACTGTTACTTGTGTGTTCAAACTATTTACTTACAAACCTGTGAGATTCACCAACCTTTTGGTTGACCGTTTTAGTGATGCATTCTTAGGTACGCAGCTTTAGATGGATGCCCAGCAGGATATGCTTATTAGCTCGAGTCGCATGCATTTGCAAGCTTGGAGATTTTAATACATTACTTTTGTACTAGTTGTTATGTAATAGAATCTCTAGGAAACTTACTCGAACTCGAGCTTGTATTTTGAATTACTTATGTACTAATGTAATAACTTTTCGAACGTCTCATATAGAGTCGTTCACTGTATCCTTTGTGCTTGTGATTATTGATTAGTAACACCCAAAAACTCGCTTCCGCAAACCATTAAATTTGGGGGTGTCACAGATTGGTATCAGAGCCTAAGGTTATAGTGAACTAGGTTGCATTTAGTGGGCCTAGACTATGACCGTTAGGCAGTATTCCTCATTAGGTATAACTGGTTCAGGGATTACATCATACAAGTTTAATTTAACATAGCCTGATCAACTATGTACAATTAAATGAAGATGATGTGAGTTCTGAAAGGGGTTATGTTGAACAGGAATGCACTAGCTGACTCTGACCTCGAGAGAACCGTGACTTTTACTTGTTTGTGCTAGACACACATTAGGCTATTATGTGATATAGATAGATATACATATGTAGGCCTCGCCTTCCGACATATTACTCTTTCTCGACACCTGTAAATTCCGCTTTACGGCATACACCAAATAACGACAAATTGACCCTCGTCATTCCATTTCTGAGCCAACTCTTATGATTTCTCATAACCGACATACCTCCGAAGACTGAAATTCCTTCCCTGCCATTTTGTAGAATTATCTATTGGGAAGGACACACTTCCCGACATGCGGCTACACGTCAGACAACGAACAAATTAACGACGAACAAATCCAGTACACGTATCTCGATGAAGAGATAGCCCCAGTGGAAGGACTTGAGAATCACGGTTTCGTACTCGTAGACATTGAAGAGTACGAAAGAGTACGGGATCAGGCTGAAGATCTGGATGGCCGTAACTGGGAGCTGCAACTGAAATGCAAAGCTTACGAGATGGAGTTAAGGATTCTGCAAAGGTCCATTCCTGAACGAATCCGAGACTCTGTTCTCTATTTGAAGGAAGTAATTACTCATCTGAATCAACGAGTAACGGCATGGATCAAATGGATGTACCTACAAGCTACCGGAGATGCTTTGGTTTATCCTACCCTTCGACGATACCAAGATATGCTGGAAGCTCGTTACTACCCCTACAATCTACACCAAGAATAGGCCGACGATAGCTATGACCGTAGTGTATAGCAGTTAGGCGTGTATGTAATAGGTCTCAGTTAGGACCGCTAATCCGATGGTTATATTTGAATTCCATCACCTTTTGTAACTTATCTTGCTCATCCGGATGTTCAAATTCCTGGCACTTTTGTAAACTATAAATGCCTGTAATCTTTTGAACTCGTATGTTTTAATTTCAACCATCTTATTACTTTTGATGGCTAACATGCACCCGATTTCAGCTATAAATAGAAGCATCAAGGCGACACACCATTCCTATCACACATTTCTTAGGAAAAATACCTTCCTAGCTTATTTTCTCACTTCATTCTACATTCTTCTTCTTGATTAGTTTTAACTAGTATTTAAACTAGTTTAGAAGTTTTATTAGGAATAGAAGGAAAGTGCGGAATGCATTGTAATCTTCGGTGTACGCTCGGAATTGTGTCAATTAATTCAAGTCTATTATCTCTCGCATTTAATCGTGGTTCTTTCTATCCTTATCTATCTTAATTAATTACGTTTATATTAATTATGCTAGATTTAGTTATTGCCATGATTAGAGACTACTATACTTGTTGTGTTTGCTTGCGATGTAGTTTGTTAATTATGGGATGATTGATAATGAATTTTAAAAGTAATATGATGGCCCCTATTCTACTGTTCTTCGGTATAGTACTGGAAACACTTCAAGGTGGAGTACAAATATATGGAAGCCGAAGAATGACCGAAGGTAGTCGTATTAAGAAATGGTACAACATTATGAAGTAATATGATGGCCCCTATAAAATGAGAAACCTAGTTTAATTAACCTTTCTAAATAGACTTTTAAACTTCAAATTAATCTATCACCTTTTCACCAATAAAGGTGATTACAACAACTTTTTTAACGACGTCCAATTTAAAGGTAGTCAGTCATCTGTGTCAATATAATTTTTCAAAGGTATGAAACTATGGAACCGCAAGGCTACATGGGGGATTATCGTAGGACAAGACATGGCCAAGGTTTGAAGCGGTGGAACCACTTAAAGTAAGGAACACTATGAATAATTAGCGGATTTATTGGGTAGTCTTAAGCAAGGGCTGGTTTAAAGTCATAAATGAACTTTTTAAAAATACGAATCTGTTAGGATGACGAGGAATCGTTATATGATTCGATTATGTCTAGTACCTTAAGATTTTCTTCCCGTTCATATGAAAGTATTATTAAACCATAATTAGGATTTTGCTTATTATTCTAAATACTTTGTAATGTTACCATTACCTAGCTCCCGGTGTGACATGCTAATGAGATTTTAATTAGTAGGGAATCTAGTGTTTACATACAAGTATTCAAGAATGATAATTAACTAATATCTTTCAAAATAGTTTCTCCAAATATCATCCCATAACTTAATTAATGAAGTCTCAGCAAACACTATCTTTATCTTATCTACACTATCTTTTATTTTAATGAAAGAAAGGAAAAGGAACTTTCGGATGATATTGATCTTTCGAAAGGATCGTTAAATAACTAAGATAACTAAATTCCTAAATCGGTCATTGTAGTCTCCGACAACGGCGCCAAAAACTAGATGCGGCCCGAATAGTCAGATTATGAAGTTCTCTCCTTGTGAAGGGGGAAAACCGTCTTTGTCGTCAATGGACTAACAAAACAGCATCGGGCTGCGATCAACGGAGTTTAAAATTTATGTTTGCGGGGCCTAAGTATATTAAAGCTATGGGTGAGTACAACGATAGGTATGACCTAGGGTCGTTCTTCAAACTACAATGGGCATGGGATCTAGGCTTTTTAATTATCTTTCGTAATTTAGCTTGTTTATCAAGAGTTTTTTGGAATAGTGTCCAATATCATAATTAATTGGTAAGAATATCATTAAAAGTAGAGTCCTTTTTGGGTCGCCCTCAATGAACAGTAAGATAAATAAATAAAAGAAATAATATTAATTGGAATTAATATTATGATTAGTTTATTAATTGGATATTAATTAGAAACTAAAAGAAGAAGAAATTCTGGAAAGTAAATCCATCTGCCGGATTGAAGGTTCAACCGACGGATGGAGTTTAAAATGGTAAAAGCGGTGGAGCGCATTGTCAGAAAGTTCTGGAAACACATCCATCCGCCGGATGGAAAGTCCATCCACCGGATGGATGGAGAAACAGGTTGTCCCACATCGGCTGGAGGACCAAACCTTTGGCCTCTTCCTCCCCTATAAATAGGGGCCTACCCTTAGCTTTCTAGTTGCACCTTTTGAATTGAATAGTTTCAATTCTTCTTCTCTCTTTCTTACTCCTGCTCCTTTTTCGAGTTTTACGACCGAGAGTCGTGACCTTATGAGACTTGGGAATTCTCTTAGTTCTTTTTGGTGTGAGCCATTAGAGGTGTTCTAGTTTGGGCACTCGCCTCCAAGCAAGGAGGTTCTGCTAGTTTGTCTATGCGCGAGAAATCATTTTCTCAAAGGTTAGTATTTTTCCTCTTTATCTATTTGTTTTATTGATTTTATTTATTGAAGTTAAGATCCCTTAGGGTTTAGTTTCCTAATTTCCTTAGATTAGTTTTGTTATTATTCCGCTGCGCAATTAATCTAGTTAGGGAATAGAAAACCCAACAGTGGTATCAGAGCCTTAGCTTGATAAATACTAGCATTTAATTATCTACAATAGTATGTAGGTAAAGATAAATTGGAAATAGAATTGTCTAAATTGGTAAAATAAATTTACACTTTAGACCCTATATTTTGAAATGTTTAAAATATACCCCTAAATTTTAAAATATTTTAAAATAGAGCCGTAGACTTTAATAGTTTAAAGAGAGACGTTACATATATTATGAGCTATAAGTACATCGTCAGTCAATTGATGAATCGGCTCATCCATAGTGAACAAACTATAAGAGAGGTATTCTTAATTTGAAATTGGGTAATTATTTTAGGAATATTCAAACTAACTAAAACTATTTATCTTATAGATGTCTTCTACAAATGGTAATACTCCTCCCATCCCCAATCCCGCACACAACTTGAACTTCTCACTTCTCTCAGTTCTTAGAAGGGAAAGACTGACCGGTCCAAACTATATGGACTGGATGCGTAACCTAAGGTAAACCTTAAGGTATGAGAACAAGGAGTATGTTCTCGATGAGCAGATTCCCATGATTGATGAAAACTCAACCCAAGAGGAGATTGAGGCACACAGGAAACATTATGATGATGCGAATAAAGTGTCTTGTATCATGGCATCCTCCATGAGCCCTGAGTTGCAAAAGACTTTTGAGAATACTGGGCCTCATGAAATGAACCAACAGCATAAGGAAATGTTCCAGGCAAAGGCGAGCAAAGAACACCTTGATGTGGTTAAGTCACTCATGGCTTGCAAACCCAAAACTGGAGCATCTATCTGTGCTTTCATCTTGGAGATGAAAGGGAACTTTGATAGGTTGGAATCGTTGAATATGATGTTTGACACAGAGTTTTCCATTGCCATAATTTTGTCCTGTCTGTCAGCTGTCTACAATCATTTTGTAATATCATATCAGATGAATATGAATGAGAGAGAAGGCTCAATAATGGAACTCCATAATTTGCTGCAAACCGCTGAGCAAGGAATCAAAAAGGATGATGTGTCCTCTAGCTCAGTAGCTCCTATGTTGGCAATTAGTCAAACTGCAAAGAAAAGAAAGAGGTCAAATTGGAAAGCAAAAACTACGAATAGAAAGTCCAATGGTGGGTCCAAAAGAAAGATTGATTCTGATATTGCACCAGTGAATGATCCAAAGGAAGCAGTGTGCTTTTACTGAAACATTAAGGGGCACTGGAAACGTAGCTGCCCGAAATACCTGAAGGACCTTGAGGATGGAAAGGTCAAAAAGAGTATTCACTCAGGTATGTTCATGATCAAACTCCATAATACTACAACTTCTAATTCATGGGTTCTTGATACATGGTGTGGTACTCACATTTGCAATGTATTACAGGGTCCAAAGGAAAGTAGAAAGTTGAAGCATAGAAAGCTTAGTCTAGTCAGGGGAAACAGAGGAATCATGCCTGTTACCAAGATTGGAAAGTATGAGCTTGTGCTGAACTCTGGAGTTAGGATAGATTTGAACAATTAATGTCATTCGTTAGAATGACTAGAAACATTATTTCATTTTATGCTTTGTTTAAGGATGGTAATCGATTTTCATTTGACAATGAGAATGGTGATATTTTGGTTTATTTAAATGGTTGTTTTGTTTTCAAAGCTTCTCCTTACAATAGCATATATGAAAATGTTGAATGTGTTAGCAATTTGATTTTAAATGTTGATTTGTCCAATGAGCTTGATAAATCCAAATTGTGACATTATCGTCTTGGGCATGTAAACAAGAAACGCATCGGCCAACTCCAAAAGGATGGAGTGTTGGAATCATTCGACCTCAAGTCAGATGATGTATGCGAATCTTGCTTATTGGGTAAGATGACTAAATCACCATTCATAGGGTCGTGTGAAAGAGGTGAAGGACTCTTGGACTTGGTAAACACGGATGTTTGTGGACCATTCTGATGCGCCACAAAAGATGGAAATCGGTATTATGTTACATTTACTGATGACTACAATAGGTTTGGACATGTTTATTTGATTAAGTATAAGTCAGATACTTTTGAGGTATTTAAAAGATACTAAAGCGAAGTAGAGAATCAATTGGGCAGAAAGATAAAGGTTCTCCGATCCGATAGGGGAGAAGAATACCTTAGTATCGAGTTTCTCAATCATCTTAGAGATTGTGGAATAGTTTCACAATTAACTCCTCCTAGAACACCACAGCTTAATGGAGTTGCTGAGAGGAAAAATAGAACCTTATTAGACATGGTTCGGTCTATGATGAGTCGGGCTACACTTCCGATAAGTTTTTGGGGTTATGCATTAGAAACAGCCTCTCGCATCTTAAATCTTTTACCCACCAAGAAGGTTTAATAGACACCTTATGAGATGTGGAAGGGAAAACGTCCTTCTCTTGGTCACATCAAAATCTAGGGTTGTGAAGTTTTTGTTAGACGAGAAACTCAGGACAAACTAGACTCCAGATCTGAAAAGTGTTTTTTCATCGGTTATCCACAAGAGTCGTTTGGATATCTATTCTATAGACCGAAAGATAATGTGGTCTTTGTAGCTCGAAGAGGAGTGTTCCTTGAGAGAGAAATGATATCTAAAGAGGACAGTGGGAGTAAGATATATCTTGAATAAATTCAAGAGTTGGCCGATGAAGAACCTATAGTAAACACTGATGTTCAACAAGAGGTGGAAACGCCTGTTGAACTAGAAGACATATCCTTACTCACTCGCAGATGTAGTAGAGTTAGCAAGCCTCCTCAGTTATATTATGGTTTCCTTATTGAAGAAGAGGATAAAATTAGTGATGGTACACTAAATGACTTAGATGAGCCTGCTAACTACAAGGAAGTGATGGCAGGCCCTGAGGCTGCTAAGTGGAAGGAAGCTATGAAAAGCGAAATTCAGTCCATGTATGACAATCAAGTTTGGAATTTGGTTGACACTACACCCGGTCTTAAGACGGTGGGTTGTAAGTGGATCTTCAAGAAGAAGACCGACATGGATGGGAAAGTACACACTTATAAAACTAGGTTGGTAGCGAAGGGCTCAAACCCACGGGATTGATTATGAGGAAACCTTCTCAGCAGTAGCTAAGAAAAAGTCTGTTAGGATAATGCTAGCCATAGATGCATTTCATGATTATGAAATTTGGCAAATGGATGTCAAAACCACCTTCCTTAAAGGGAAACTGACAGAGGATGTGTTCATGGCACAACCGGAGGGTTTTGAAAATGCAGAGTATCCTAATAGAGTGTTTAGGCTTCAAAAGGCTATTTATGGACTTAAACAAGCCTCTCGTAGCTGGAATCTCTGCTTCCATGAGAAAGTCACAGAGTTTGGATTTTCTAGAAGCGGATGAGTCCTGTATATATGTCAAGTTCAGTGGGAGTGTTGTAGTCTTCCTAGTGTTATTTGTGGATGATACTACTCATAGGAAACGATATTCCAACTTTACAAGGTATAAAGGATTGGTTGGGAAAATGTTTCGCTATGAAAGACTTGGGAGATGCATCATATATTATTGGTATAAAGATTTATAGGGATAGGACGAGACGTCTCATAGGAATTAGCCAGGATACATACTTAGATAAATTTTTGAAAAGATTCAAAATGGAGAACTCTAAGAAAGGGAATCTACCCTTACATCACGACATTAAGATCAATAAGGATCTTTGTCCAAATTCCAAGGAAGAATCGGATAGAATGAGTCGAGTGCCATATGCTTCGAATATAGGATCGATCATGTATGCCATGACATGTACGAGGCCTGATGTCTCATTTGCTTTGAGCTTAGTGAGTCGACATCAGCAGAATCCTGGTGAAGGTCATTGGACAGCTGTAAAGAATATTCTTAAGTATTTGAGAAATACTATGGACATGTTCTTAGTTTATGGTGGAGAAGAAGAACTCAAAGTAACGGGTTATAGTGATGTAAGTTTTCAAATAGACAGAGATGATAGCCGTTCACAGTCTGGTTGGGTATTCTTACAAAATGGGGGAGCGGTGACATGGAAAAGTTCCAAGCAAGATACGGTGGCAGACTCCACGTGCGAGTATGAGTACATAGCGGCTTGCGATGCTTCAAAGGAAGCTATATGGATTAAGAATTTCATTGGAGATCTTGGATTTGTTCCAATGGTTCAAGACCCCCATCAAAATGTTCTGTGATAATGAAAGTGCGGTAACCTTAAGTAGAGAACCCAAGGATCACGGAAAGTCAAAGCACATTGAAAGAAAATACAATTTTGTTCGAAGGAAAGTAGAAGAAGGACACATGATTGTGAAGAGCATAAGATCAGAGGATAATCCGGCTGATCCATTCACAAAGCCACTTGAAAAGTCCAAACATGATGAGCATGCTGGGAGCATAGGCCTAAGAGATAATGTAAAGTTTTAGTTGTTAGTTTGATTTTTGAAACATTGTAAGCAATGATGGAAATTGTAATAGACTTCGTGATTAAATAATGGAGATTTATTTAGTGGAAGGATTTCTGCCATTTACTATTGTTTATCATTGTGTTTCAAGTTTTGCATGTTCAGACACCACTTCCCGAGTAAAACAGTTTTACTTAAACCTCGGTCGTTCACACTCCTGGAAGTAAGTGGTGAATCAAGACTGTCATGAAGTGTTAGTAGATTGTCTATGGAGATTAGACATGGCATGGAGAATGCTGCAACACTCATGGGTACTTAATGGGGATTTAAGTATAGGAGAGACCCGTACTTAAAGAGATCACTTCATGGATTAAATCACGAGTGATTTTAAGATGATAATATCCTCTATTCTTAAAATGGAGATACATTGAGTTTCTAGTATTTCAAGTCTGTTATACTTTAGCCTATTCTAACGCTGTGCGTAAATCCCAATCATAAAGGGTATACTAGGTATGACATGATGAGTTGACTAGTACTATGTAGTCAAAATTTATTTGTTCCTTTTTGCCTAATGGGAAAAGCGATATCTTGGGCCTTCTGATGATTAAAGATTGACTCTAAAGTGCTAGGCCTGGCCGAGACTAAGTTGATGGTTCAATAGTCTCATAAAGTCAATGTAATCGAAAATCAGAAAACTAATTATGAATCTTGAGATTGATTAAAATCCATGTCACGATTCATATGATATCAGTAGAACATAGGAATAGTTGATCACTTATCTGAAGGGCTAACTCTAGGATAATAATCAGAGTTTGGCAGTCGCATTGGATGACACTCTCTGCTTAGTTAATGGATAGTCTTAGACCAATAATAGTTGATGAATTGTCCAAGTGGGAGACTATTGGAATAGCGTCCAATATCATAACTAATTGGTAAGAATATCATTAAATTTTGGGGCGCCTTCAATGAACAGTAAAAGAAATAAATAAGAGAAATAATATTAATTGGCATTAATATTATGATTAGTTTATTAATTGGATATTAATTAGAAACTAAAAGAAGAATAAATTCTGGAAAGTGAATCCATCCGCCGGATGGAAGGTTCAACTAGCGGATGGAGTTTAAAAGGGTAAAAGCGGCGGAGCGCGTTGTCAGAAAATTCTGGAAACACATCCATCCGCCAGATGGAACGTCCATCCGCCGGATGGATGGAGAAACGGGTTGTCCCACATCGGCTGGAGGACCAAACCTTTGGCCTCTTCCTTCCCTATAAATAGGGGCCTACCCTTAGCTTTATAGTTGCACCTTTTGAATTGAATAGTTTCAATTATTCTTCTCTCTTTCTTACTCCTGCTCCTTGTAAGAGTTTTGTGACCGAGAGTCATGACCTTAGGAGACTTGGAAATTCTCTTAGTTCCTTTGGGTGTAAGCCATTAGAGGTGTTTTAGTTTGGGCACTCGCCTCCAACCAAGGAGGTTCTGCTAGTTTGTCTACGTGCGAGAAATCGTTTTCTCAAAGATTAGTATTTTTCCTCTTTATCTATTTGTTTTATTTCTTTTATTTATTCAAGTTAAGATCCCTTAGGGTTTAGTTTCCTAATTGTCTTAGATTATGTTTGTTATTATTCCGCTGCGCATATTAATCTAGTTAGGGAATAGAAACCCAACAGAGTTTGCTAGGGGTTTTGTTTCTTTTCTATTCTAACTACCTAATTTAAAACTAAACTAAAGTAATGGAAGTGAGGTGGCTACGAGAACTACAGATTAATGTGAGTGTTTACTATGACAATCGTTTATGCTATTTAGGGATAGTTATTTTAGTTATGGTTTTAGTTATGATGACAGGAATCAGGATTTAACACACGAACTTGGAACAATCAATGATAACAAAGTAATCTACCTACAGCTTTTCCATGGTTTCACGTATTTGTACTACACCAGTGGTGTTTCCAACGCTATACCATGTATTCAGATGTTATACGGTATTTCTGTTGCTACATTAAAAGGTCCTTGTTGTCTATCCTGGATTGGATATATATGTCCTAATGAGCCATAGATCCTAGCCTATTATCTATCTAACGTAGAGTTATCCGCAATCAGATAAATAACATGTCACGAAGATAACAGCTATGGAATGTAAACTACACCAGAAGTTCTCCTAAATGTAGCAACCAATTTAACCAACAACCATCCTCGAATCCGGTTCCCCAATCTCGGACATCTGAGATATCCGAATCATGGCATGAATTGTTGAATAAACAAAAACATGAACAGGGGTTTCCTACCGGAACAAGTTGGGATGGTCTGGTCTAACGGCTGATTAAATTGTTCATCATTATTTCATATAAATCAGCATAACTACTCTACGCATGTTAACCTGGTGTATGCAGTCAATTTATATTCGAAAACCTAATCATATATCCAACAGCACAAGTGATACTAGCATGCAAACCCTAAAGCAAGAATCAGACAAGAACATGCAATAGAGCAGCACATTGGGATCAGTTTTATTTGTGCAGAGTAACTGGATAAGTGGCTAAGTCACAAATGTTACGAAAGATCTCTCTAAAACATTTGTTATATAAAGTGAATTTAATCTATCTCTAATCCTACGCTCTGTGTCTCCCTCCGGTGTATTTCAACCAGGAGAACACCGGCCATGTCGAGCTCAACGATCATCAGACACAGAATAATAAGCGTCATACCACTAGTTAAGTTCTAGCGGTAAGTTACAAACCACAACATAGGTTGGATAGATAAACAATGGAGATTCAATTCATATATTCAAATATATATCAACAATATATAGACAGAGTAACAACATGCTTAAACCATAACTACCCTAGCGTAACGACTATCATAGCAAACACATATTTGTTTAGCTAAGCATGACAATAATTCTAGCTAGCATTTCTAAATAATCATAGCAGCAGCAGAACCTTATTAAAAATAACAAGAGAGAGATTATAATAGAACTTGATAAAGCATTATTAAAAATCTTGCGCAATCGCAGTCTCGGAGCACCTTCGTTACGACTAAGTTAGAAGCTAATCTACTAGCTTAATTATATTAACCTAATCTAATTATTTCTGGAAAGAGAGTAGAGAAAGAAAGAATGAAAACATGATTCGAAATGAGGAGGTGGTGGTGGGTATTTATAGATTTGGCTCAACCGTATGCCTCAACCGTATTCCAACCTCTAAAATCTCAGTCGTATTTCCCAACCGTATCAAAATCCAACCTTGTACGGGCAAAAAATAGGATACGAGCGAGATTGGCCATATACGGGAGAGAATGGGTGCGATACGGGAGAGAATCAACCGTATACGGCTAGGCAAGGGCGTATACGGCTGAGATTTGATGTATCCGGCTTGGCTCTCCCGTATTGTTGCTCGTCTTGTCCATTTTGAGCGTTCTTTATATCCACGCGTTCGTAATTTCCTATTGAAGAAAATGACATAAGTTAGAGATCATAATTCCAAGTGGAACTCAAAAAGTGCTTAAAAGCGTGAACGGGAATGCTTATGATCGCATTCGTTACATTTATCGTGTTTTTCGACCATTTAAGATGATTTTTGAAACGTTGTCTATATTTTAGCCTAAATGATGAGTTTTAATGATAAGGTGATGATTTCAGGTATATTCATCATGATTCGGGCTAAAAAGGTGAGATAATGACACATAAAAACTTGTCTTTTTTCGTGTCATCAGAAAGCTAGCACCCACATATGAGTTTATAGCCCCACTTTTAAACTATTTTTATTTAATTTGGGGTGAAAATACATGCTCCCATTCATTGTTTATGAATGCAAACATCTATATTACTGCTGAGTAATACGAACATTAGACATTGTGAATTTACTACATCCCCAATTGCTGTAGGGCAAAACACTTGTTTAATCATACGATTTACTTTTGTACATAAGTTGAAAAATACTTACATTGATTTCTTATCTCGAGTGCATAACTCAACATTTGCTAAAGGTAACCACTTGCATGTAAAACTTTAAACTATAAACTCATGATGATTACATGCATTCACGGTACATTGGTACTGCATTATGGTGCTGCAGGCACTGCATTACTGCACTTGGTGTGGCATTCAAGGTATATTGGTACTGCATTTACTATAAACTATTGATCATTACATGTGTTCACGGTACATTGGTACTGCATTATGGTGCTTCGGGCATTGCATTACTGCACTTGGTGCGACATTCAAGGTATATTGGTACTGCATTTATGGTACTTCAGGTACTGCATTACGGTGCTTCGGGCACTGCATTATGGCACTTGGTGCTTTATTCACGGTACATTGTTACTGCATTACGGTACTCGGGGTACTGCATTACGATGCTTTGGGTACTGCATTACGGCACTTGGTGCCGCATTCACGGTACATTGGTACTGTATTATGGTACTTCGGGTACTGCATTCACGGCACTTGGTGCTGCATTTGGGCACTTTGTGTTATTTTCGATGCATGCATACATTTGAAAATACATGAATTATTTCACATTTTTGGCATTAGTGCTACATTAGGAAAACTTATTGGCATACTCACTTTTAGCATTTGTGCTAGACATGGAAAATACTTGCTTTATACTTACTTTTAGCCTTTGAGCTACCTTCAAAAATCACACAACTTTTAGCATTCGTGCTACATATGGAAATTACTTGGTTTAAACTTACATCTAGCATTCGTGCTACATTTGGAAAACCACATGATTTATACTCACTTTTGGCATTCGTGCTATATACGAAATGCTTAATTCATACATACTTCTGGCATTTATGCTACATCCGAAAAACATATGGTACATCTATACATACCTTTGGCACGTGGTGCTACACCCGAAAATCATCATGGTTTATGATCACTAAATTTGGCATTCGTACTACTTTCGAACAACTTATGATTCACACTCACGAAATTGCATTTGCATAAATTTCGGAACACATTAAACATTTCGATAAACCAATACAAATTGGAAAACTGATGGTTATCATTTTCATTTATAATTATAAAACCTATTGGTTTAGGTTACAGGTTTTACAACTATTTTCATGATGCTACTCGTAGGAGCCATGGTCACAAAACAATGCATCTTGATGTGTGATTTATAACTATTTCGGAAAAACCTATGAACTCACCAACAATTATGTTGACCTTTTAGCGTGCATTTTCAGGTTTACCAGTGCAGTAGGATGCCTCTGGGGGCACTAGCTCAAGTCGCATGCTTTTCAAACAACTAGAGATATTATGCATTTATCACTTTGGTAATAGCAACTACTTTCTAGAATCTCTAGACATTATTGGGAACTCGTAATTTACGTAACCTTTGGTGAAGTAATGTTATACTTTTGAACTATTTTTCAAACGTCTTATTTAGAGGTCATTTGCTGTATATCTTTGTGCAATGATTACTAATTAGTTGCGCCCCGACCCGAATCACTTTCGCATTATGAATTTGGGGGTGCGACATAATTAAGTTTCATTTTTACCCTTCATTTTTTACTATTCATCATCTCTTACTTTCTTCATCCCCATCACTAACTCCACCATTTGCTGCCACTACTGGATTTTTTTTAAATTAAAATGAAAATTTTAATGTTAGTTTTATTTTTTTTTCAATATTTTTTTATGGAGGATCATAGGGGAAGACCACTTTTGAGGAGAAGGAGGAGAAGCTTTGATCTTGACCCTTCATTCCTCTTTCAACGGATGAGATGTTGCCACATCCACGCACGAGGGGTGTTATGTAAATACATAAAATTGGGGGTTATGTGTTAAGTGTTTTAATTTGGCGAAGGGTAATTTAAGTTCTCAATCTGATTTCCCTGCGAGGGGAAGTGTACGGTCATGTCATCCGAGTTTACTTGTAATTTCCTTTTCACTCGAGTATTACATACGCTCTCAAAGCACACACTAAAACACATACAAATTCATAAATTCACAGTCACATACTCAAGCATTTTTAGATCTAATTTTTCTCTAGAATTTATACGCAAATCTACGATGAAAAGAGCTATCCAACCTTCTGGTTCTGTAGATGTTGCACCATCTAGTAGAGAAAAGACGCGATAATAACTCGTAATTTCTCCGATTAAGCTTATTTCTTCATTATTATATGTTATTTATGTGTTTTGTTTGTTTTGATTCGTTTTATCTTTATGTGACAGCGATTCGTAAAAGTCAGCATACTACGCGTTACCAGTTTCATACTAAAAAGGAAAAAGGTGAAGCTACTATCGCAATACCTAATGGTGAAAATAGTGACGAAGTTGATAATGTAGATAGAGGTATCATCATCGATTATTTCTACTTTTTTTTTTACTTTTGTTTACTGCTCGAGTTATAATCATTTTTTAATGATTTTTTATTTTGTTACTACTTTTACTTATTCTTTTTTAGTTGTTCAGATGATGGTAACAGATAATTATACCAGTTACTGTATATTTTTAAGAGTTGAAAAACAAGTGTTCTATTAGTCCTTTTGTTACTGTATTTTTTAATTTTACTGCATGTTTATAATAGTACTTGTGTTTTGTAGTTCATTTTTTTTAGTAGTTGGCATGTATTAGTTTAACTTTTTTTATAGTTTAATTGCAGTTATTTTTTTTGAATTTTTACTGCATTTTAACATTTTATGATTTAAATTTTAACATTTTTTTAGTTATACATTTGATGTATGTAATACCTTATAGTTTAGCAGTAGTTATTTTTGGAAAATTTTACTGCATTTTATTTTTTGTATTCTTACTACAATAATTATTAATATTACCTTTTTACAGCATTTATAATTATTGTTACTGCATTTTTATATTTTTTGTTGCACCTTTTGATGTATGTAATACTTAACATTAAACATATTATTATTATTATTTAGTTATATTGCATTTTTCATATTTATACTGCATTTTTATAGCTGCCATGGACAATTTTGATACTTGAATATAATAACTTAAAAATGCTATTTTTTTAACCTATATATTTTTTTAACCAGTATCATGTTGTAGTTCATTTTGTAGATAAAAAAGTTAAGGAGAGTGAAAGTAAGAATTCTAAGAAATTGAAGTCCGTTAAACTCGAAGTTGAAAAAAAATTCTTATTCAAAAAAGAAGCATGTTCAAAAGGAAGTTGTATATGATAGTATCTTGGGCAGATCTTCTCCAAGGTGGCTGAAATCTATACTTCAAACTGCATATGTGAAATAGAAGAATTTAATACGTGCTTTGGGTTTGGGTTCTTTGATTGATGGGTATTTTGACTTTGATATGGTCCCTTTGAATTTGGGGTTGTTTGTTGTTCAAATGTTTGATCCAAAAACATATCGATTAAATTTTTCTAGATGGTAGGGTAATTAGAGTTACAAAGTTATTCATGATGTGCTTGGATTTTCAATTACATCATCTCCTATCAAATTAGATCGAATGAGGAAAAATGCAAATGATATTTTTGAAGAATTTCGAATGTTATTCACGATTGGATGATTGATCAGATTGAAGGAGATAGAAAATACAAGTTGTGTTTCATGGTTCTTGTTACAACTTTGCTGATGGAGACTTCGAAAGATGGTATTGTTAACGAAAACGTATTGCCTTTTGTTGATTACTTTGAAGATGTTGTAAAGTATTGGGATTGGTGTTATTTCATTTTGGATGCAATGATCAGAATGACTACTGATTCAACCCTGCTAACAATTTCAATGGGCCATTGTTGGTTATTGTGGTAAGTATTTTAATTGTTCAGATTTATGGTGGTAAGTACTTTAATCGTTCAGATTTATTTTATCTTATAAAGATTTTCATACATAAATTTAACAATTTATTTTTTTTTTTATTGATTAGAAGCTGATTTATGTTAACTTGACTACGATCAACGAGGAAAACGCTATTAGGTTGAGACCTGGCATGGGAAATTGGACATCTGATCTTTTGTTGGCTCGAGAGAAAGCTGAGATAGATAATGGTAGTTTTGGCCTAGAACATGTCAGGATTTGTGAAGATCTTGAAGAACTTGATGAAGAGTTATCTGATGATGAAAGTGAATCACCTGTTATTAAGAGAAAGCGTTATGTGAATGTCTCAGATTTTAATGAAAATCAAGAAGTTTTTCCTCCTGATTACCTTGTTTTTCAATTGGAGACGACAAATTGATATTAAGTTATTTTGTTTTAGTATTTTTTGATGTTTTTTGTTAGTTATTTACATTAATTTACTATTGTTGCATATTGTTGTTCAAAAGACAAAAATAGTTATTACTTTGTTTTTGTAGGCTATCAAGAAGTGCATCAAAAATCATCTTGCACATATGCGTGATTACAAATCTTTCATAGATGAATATCTATCTAGTGTGTTGTCCTTTCATCCTTTTTATCATGAATTTCTTGATCTGGCTGCAGAGAGAAATGAAATCATTGAATGTAGAGCAAGTTATAGACAATATTCTAGTGATTTGAATTTGGATGGTGAGAATGATAATGAGAAAAAGATAAGTACCATGGGTAGTAAAGGTGTAACAAAGTATGGTGAATCATCTCAAGCAAAATATTCAGTTGAAAAACCAGTTATGTATGTGGACTCATATGGCTTAATTGAGATAGTCCAACCAGCTGGTAGTTATAAGGTTGTTAATCACATGGAATTCAAGGAAGAAAAATTGAGTGAATCTGATGTTAAAAATGTGTCCATTGATGATGTGCAGAATCTTATTAAAAGTGATGTTGAAGATGATGTTAAGATCAATATGCCTATTTCAGTTTATCAAGAATTATCTCATGTTGGGTTACTCGAAAGGGGGAAGTTAAATGATGAGTTCCCGATATTTGGTTTAGGAATTTCATTTGATGTTTCGGGTGACAAACAGTCGGCTGTTTTACAAAATATGTTTACTGATTGTTTTGTTGACTTTCAAAACAATTGTTAACAAGGAAATTAAATTTGAAGCGTGTGATGAAGCCATTGTTGTTGTTGATCAAGTTTGTGGTTTTTCTAGATCTCAAAAGCATGTTGATATCTTGATTGAAAAGTCTCAAAATAGTAGATGAAATAAAAAAATGATGAAGATGTAAAGTTGAGATGCAGTTTTTTAACAAAGTTACTGAATTAAAAAAGAAGAAGAAGCAGAACGTAAGATGAGAGTTGAAGTTGAATAAAACGAAAAGAGATCAAGAGTTAAAGGCAAGAAATAAACTTCTTGCTGATGAGAGATCTAGGAGAGAAGAGCTTGGTCGAAAGCACACTGAAGCTCGAAAGAAACCTATTGAAGATTTCTTGTTTACAGATGTCTGCAGTTGAGCATCACAGTTTGAATACGGGAATTCAGAAATGTGTTATCAATCATGTTCATTGTACATAGTTTGTACCTGTTTCAGCGAGTAGTTCTGGTGCTTCTCAAAAAATGAAATTCAAATTTCCAAAGCCAGTATCCCCGTTTCCAATAAGCAAGAATTTCAACAAAACTTTTAACTCTTCCATCAATAACTACTACTGATGTAAATGTTGATGTTTTTAAAAGTCAAAGAGGAAGTTCAAGAAACTGTTGAGGTTGAAATTGATGGTCATACTATGCAAGTGAAGGTATGTGATGATCTATTTTCACCATATGTTGTTAAGGAGGATTCTGTGGATTCAAAACTGAAAGTGCAAGAGAAGAGATTGGGTAGGTTCATATTTAGTGCATATCAACCTGTGAGGTACTTTCGTCTCTTTTTGATATTCTTACGTTAATTTATTATAGACGCATTTTAAGTTTATTGATATTGTATTTTTACATTTTATTTTTTAATGCAGTTGTGTATATTTTACAAATTGTTCTAGTTGTCTTGATTTGCAATCTTTAAAAACGTTGCATCCTGGATTTGCAGTAGCTGCATTTTTTATTGATGTGAATTTTTTATTGATGTCTGGACTCAGATTATGAATTATGAAGAATCTTTATGAGAGGCATCCAAAGAATGTGTTGGCCGTGTTTTTTGTGATACTTCAGCATTGGTATATCTTTATCAACAATTTATTTTTGTTTGATCTTATTGGTTTTTTTTCTAAATTTATGTTGTGTCGAATATTTTTATTTTCATTAATAGACATACAATGTTATAGATATGCATCGTGGTTAAACCCGTATTATTTCAGATTTTCAACAAAGTGTTAATTCAAGTTGGATGCTAACCTTAAATGCAAAAATAAGTAAATATAAAGATAAGACGATATCAAGTAAAAAATCACAATTCATAAAAGATTCAAAACTAAAAGTGATTCATTAAAAAAATATCAATAAAACTTACAAGAGTGTTGGGCAAATTCTTATATCTTTGAAAAACATATAGTGTTGGGCAAATAAATGCAAATATAAAGATAATACAATATCAAGTAAAAAATCACAAATCATAAAAGATACAAAACTAATTGTGATTCATTAAAAAAATATCAATAAAAATTACAAGAGTGTTGGGCAAATTCTTATATCTTTGGAAAGCATCATTCTAATCAGTTCTGATACTATCGATGATATAAATGCTAGGATCTTTCAAATTGAAATAAACCAAATAGTAATGATTAAAAGTCATTGTCCAAACCAGTAACGGAATATCGATGCCGTTACTGGTTGGGACAATGACTCTTAATCATAACTATTTGGTTTGTTTCAATTTGAAAGATCCTAGCATTTATATCATCGATAGTATCAGATCTGATTAGAATGATGTTTTCCAAAGATATAAGAATTTGCCCAACACTCTTGTAAGTTTTATTGATATTTTTTAATGAATCACTATTAGTTTTGAATCTTTTATTAATTGTGATTTTTTACTTGATATTGTCTTATCTTTATGTTTTTTTAAACAGCTTATGTTGTTCTGTGAGTATCTTGGTACGGTTGAAAAGCATCCTAATACAACTGAGTTGATGGCTAAAGAGATAAAGGTTCTTGACGTGCCACTAACATGACAATAGGATGGGTTTAGAAACAAGGTAGGTATGGGTTTGATTTTATCTAATCTAATCTAAAGACAAGAACTAAAATGCAGGAAAGTAAACGAGAATATAAGCAGCAGGTAGAGAGTGATTGCTGAAACTTCGACGATTAGGGTTTCGGGATGATATTATATTGATTATAGGTGATTACTCTAGCTAAGAATCTTCTAAATGGTCGGTGTAAACACTAGGACCCTACGTCTAGGTGTAACCGTAAAGCATATGTCACAGAATCCTAGGCTATCCTGATTATGATCAGATGGGACTGTCTTCAGACCCACCTCACTGTCTCTTTCGAAGACCAAGAGACTCTCTAAATGGAGTTAAGGAATAAGGCGACAGTCTACAATATTGACTTTTCTTAACACCTATGTCTATCCAATTTTAACAGAGTAATACTGGTTGTATGCTGAATAAGTTAAACTATCGGTTAAGTAGAGATTAGGGGTTTTAAGCATCTGGGAACACAACCGGCATCCTTGCTTTCATTTCCTAACTCATATTTTATCTGTTTTAGTTGTAATACTTCCTTCATGGATTAGACCCTCCTTTGCCATCGGTCGTTCATCCTTAGGCATGCGTACAGTGTATAGTGTCCTTATTTTCCACTGTAACCTAGGTATATGTACGGTGTTTTAAAGACCTAATGTATCTTTACACAGCTTTATAACCAGAGGTAGTTTAACGGTGTACTATAGCATTTTCACGGCTTAACAAGACCTATACCCGTGTCTGGAAGGGTTGCTTCCAGGTAACCACGGTGAGATAAACCATCGGCATTTCCTTGGCTTCCACGTATTTGTACTCTACCAGTGGTATTTCCAACGCTATACCAAGTATTAATCCGTGTTACGGTGATCCCACAGTTTCATACAAACAGGAGATAACTGTGTATTCATAGTTAGGGTTGATCAGATCCTATCCTAAAGCAACAGTCACGTGAGAGACCAGAAAGGGTGATTAATTAAGTCTACACCCAGGATAAGTCTAAACATGTATGCATCATAACAACTACCAATCATATATAAGATATATTAATTAAACATCATCCCTAATCCTAACATCTACATTTCAACAATCACATATTAATCTAGCTAATCAGCATGGCAATAATCATGAATCATACTGAAATAATATGCAAAGTAAACATTATAACAGTAAGAGAGTAAGATAATATCACCGGATTAGAAGAGTAATACTGAGGATTACAACAGTCTGACTTGAATAACCTTACTACAGCTTGATTACCCAATTACAAATTTCCTCTAGCTCTAACCGCTAACTTATATCTCTCTAGTTCTCTAGAGAGAGAAACTAGAGAGAAGAACTAACTATATTATACAAGAACAATTCTCCTCTGACTCCTTAGAGAAGTGCTAAAGAGAGAAAGTAGAGAGATAGAAAAGATTTGTGAATGAAAGCTGTGTGGAATGGTGGAAATGAAGCCACTATTTATAGGAGAAGGGAGGTAGTCATGGTACAAGTCTTGAAGCAGCATACGGGGCAAGTGGACCCAGGGAGGTCAAACGGCACCTCACAAGCACAACACCCCTGTATTCGGCACCCTAAGGGCCGTATACTGAGCCTAGGGTACCGCATACGGTACCTAGGTACCCAGGGGGGTTAGTGCTCCATTTGTTGTATACTGACTTCTCAGTTGCTTGGTTCGTCCGTATCTTCTTCGTTTGGAGTCCGTTTTGCTTGATTCTTGCACCGTTGGATTCGTTTTTCCGTTATGCTTCTAATGAGACTAAGTGTGCCAAATTTTGAGGTGTTTGACTTTTGCGTGTTCCGGATGACGATCGACGGGCTTCTAGACTGCACATCTTCTTCATTCTTTACCCGTTTCTCTTGATTCTTTCACCTCCAATCTTGGATTTTCCTATTGAATCATAAAATATGCATTAAGATCTAACTTGATAGGATAATCAAGAATGGAATATTTAAGGTGATTGTTTTTGCCTCGGTTTGCGTGTAAATTGGATGTTTTAGCTGATTTTTATAGCATCGCTCGTATTTAGACTACATTGGTAATTTTTGATGATAGATGATTGTTTTGAAATGTTTTCACCACAGAATAGTCCAAAAAGTGCGGAAATAAATACTTAAAAACATGACTTTTTGAGTCACATCAAGTATCCCACACTTAAGTGTTGCTTGTCCTCAAGCAACACTCAGTTGTGTCCCGTGAAAACATTTGATAGTTTTTAGGTGAGTTAGAGAACTCCAAAAAAAAAGTTACCACTTTGTCATATGGGAAAATTATTTAGAGAACATAGGGAAAGCTAAGATGATCCTTTCAGAAATAAGTATTTGACTTTCCCAGGCATACTTTCCAAATCTCGTGATCTTGGAGTATACATGACTAGGCGATCCCACTAAAGGTGGTCACTCAATTCACTCAGAGTGTATCGGGTTTCCTATCAATCTAGCACAATCGAAATCGTTCAAATAGCTAGTCATGCAACACTCATCATCATAAGCTTGGTCGAGAATCGGATCTCCACCACTTAGGAAGAGGACGACGCTAATTATCCCAAGACATTCAAGTGGGTTGTAATGTTTGTGAGGGTTAAGGGGTATGGATAGTGGTAATTTTTGGTTTAAAGGGGTTGCTTATCTTAGGCATTCTAAGAATAATGAAAAACTTATTGTAGAACGGAGAAGGTAGCTACTCGTATTTCATCAGATCTTTCTTTGAAAGATTGATACTTTGAAGCACTTAGCTTTATTTTATTTTCTTTTCCTTTTCTTTATTTTTCTGCTTTTTATTTTCTTTTCTTTATTCAGAACTTCTTTGCCAGAGAACTTCCAAGGATATTTTTGCTTTTCTTTCGGAAATCTCTTCTTTCTTATCACGGACTTCTTTGAGTATTTTCTGTTGGTGCATATTAGTGTGTCTGTCAGTTGGTCTAAGTCTGTTATGTGTTTGATATGTAATTAAGTTAGTTAATAACTTTTGTTTTAATTACATTTTGTGTTTTGGCGACACAAGGTCTTTGTGTCGCAATAGTTACCTTGGCGACACAGCTTGTGTCGCATGAGTCGGTCTGGCGACACATCTTGTGTCGCATAGACCAGGTTAGGTCTTTGGTATAAATAGGTTATTTCGGCTCATTTGTTAATGTTGACGAAATTGTGTAATCAGAGAGCTTATTGTAAGTGATATTCTTAATATAATCTGATTAGGTTTGAGTATTGAATTGCTTTGCTTATTTGATTAACGTTTATATATTCAATCAATTGTATTCCGCACGTTTGATTGAGTAAGGATTCGATTAGGTCCGATTACAGGGGTCCTACAAGTGGTATCAGAGCCAAAATCACACGATTTGGCGTTATTGAATCCGTTTTTGATACGTTTTCGAATAATTGTGAGTATATTGAATTAAAATCTTCATCGAAAGGTGTTCACAAGTTGCTTCTTGCTATTTCCGGAAGATTTTAGGTTTACTTTTCGTCCATCAGTCGTAAATTTTCGTGTGGTTATCGAAAATTTTCGTTTTTAGGGTTTTTTTGGTCGCTGGTCAGCCGTTTCTGCGACATAAGCTGCGACATATCTTTTGTGTCACGACTAGGGTTATTGCGACATACGTCTTTCATTAGGCGACACTAGATTGCGACATAAGACTTGGTTTTCTTCCGTCGCTATCTTTTGTGACATAAGACTTGGCTTTCTTCCGTCGCTAACTTTGCGACATATCATTTGCGACATATCCTCTGTGTCGCTTAAATCTTTTGCGACATATAGATTGCGACATATCCTTTGTGTCGCTTAAATCGTTTGCGACATAAATTTGTGTCGCATAACAGTCTGTTTTCTTTTTCTTTTGTGTTATTTATCTATTTTGCAGGTAATTCACAATGTCTTCAACACATTCCATTCAATCTGTAGGAGCTATACTAAAGCAAAACAATGAAGTTGGTTCTGGAAATAAACCACCTATGTTTATGCCGAGCATGACCTATTCTGATTGGCGCCAACGCTTTGAGTCTTATGTTGGATTAAATGATCCTGAGATGATGATTTACTTAGAGGAGAGATATGAGCGTCCTCTAAAGTCAGGAGTCTACAATGGTCAAGCTCCTGAGAAATCGATTAAATCAATGACTCCAGAGGAAAGAAAAGCTTTTGATATGGAGAGAAAGACTCATGCTGCAATTACTATGGCTTTACCTCAACCCATTATGAGACAGTTTAAACATCATAAGATTGCTTACGATCTTTGGAAAGCTTTCGAAAAGAAATGTGGTGGTAGCGTCCAATACAGAAAGAAAAGGATAGATTTAATCAAGAAGCAGTATGAGGTTTTTGACATGCTTCAGGATGAATCTCTGGAAGATCTGTGTAGTAGATTTTCCCAATTGGTCACCGAGTTGATTGATGGGGGTGTTACTCTTGAGCGTAGTGATGTCAACAAAAGATTATTAGATTCTCTACCTAAGAAATGGCACACTAGGGTTCTTTTGATGGAAAAAGATGAAGACATCATGGATATGGAGCTTGAAGACCTTATTGGACATATTGAGGCTGAGCTTCTTGAGATGCAAAGAAAAGAGACTAAGGCTACATCGCATCTCCAAAATCCAAAACTTTATGGAGTTGATGTTCCAGTCTCGTCAAGCAGACCTTCAGTCACTGCATTTGTCGCTAGTAATGCTAGTGGAAATGTATCTTCTTGTAATCTATCTGGTTCTAATTATGTTCAGAATTCTGGAAATTCAACTGGGTCTCATTTTCAGAATTCAGGATTTTCTTCTGGTGAAGATTATGCTTCTACTTTTTCAGCATTTTTAGCCTGTGCTGGAGATTTTTCCGATGAAGATTTTGGTCAAATTGACCAAGAAGAATTGGAAAGATTAGATTTAAAATGGAATATGGCTATGCTGACAAGGAGGGTGAAGAATTTTTTACAGAAAACTGGTAGAACTTCTGTAAATAATCCAGGTGAGAAAGGTATTGGGTTTAATAAAGGGAAGGTGCGCTGTTATAAGTGTCAGAATTATGGACACTTCGCCCGTGAATGTGAGAAAAACAAGGCACCATCTTCAGGTCTCACCAAGCCTTCACCAACAAAGGCAGAAGAGAAAGCCATGGTGTCAGCTGCGTTCATGCTGACAGAAACTCCATGGGATAACAGCTGGTCTGATGGAGCTGATGATGATGAGAACACTGCACTAATGGCTGAGGTTCATGGGGTAGATGATGAACCTTTATCTTGTGTTTCTTGTATTAAGCTTACTAACCAATTTAACAGGTGTAGAGAGGATAATGAGCGCCTTAATACAACAATTTCACAATTAAAGGAAAATAATGAGTTGTTGAAAGAAAGTTATAAGGCATCTGAAAAGAAATTAAAGGCTATTTTTGAAGAAAAGAAAGAACTTAAAGCCAAAATTTTTGAGCAGCAAGATGAAATAGGGAGTTATGTAGATATGTTAACTCATGTTAAAAAGGAACTTGCTGATTCACAGGCTGTAGTTCTTAATTTGAATCGAAAAATCTCAAATTTTTCTACATCCTCTCTCGTCTTTGATGAAATCCTTCAGAAACAAAGGACAGATACGAAAAGCAAGGCAGGACTTGGTTATCACCATGTCCCACCTCCAAAAGATTATCTGCCTATGCCTGAACAGGAAGTCATTAAAGATTTTGTGCCTAATGTTTTTCAAAAGGACACAAAACCTGTTAATGTTAAGATAAGTAAGCCTGAGGTAGCACCTAAGTCACAAAAACCTAGAACTAGTATGCCTGAGCCAGTTAAGGCATCCACTAGTGAACCTGATCATTTGAAGGTTCAAAAGGTTGACTTAGTCAAACCTCTTGATGTTAAGGCTGAACCATTTCAGCCCAAACCAAGTGCATCTGTTAAGGTATCTGAGTCAAAGTCAGTCAAGCCTGCTGTTATCACAAAGCCTGAAAAGGTTGAGGCTAAATCAATTCCTTCAGCCAGTTTAAAGGAGGAAATTGAGATTGAGGATATAACCGATGAAGAATACGGTTATTTAAAAAGGAAAACGGTAACAAATGATCATCATATCTTTACTAGTGAAGGGTATGATGAAATTTACAAAATGAATGGCAAGAAGTTACCTGAATCTAAAAAGAAGGTTTTTCAATCAAATAATTCAACTTTTCATAAAAAATCTTCTATTTCAACCCAAGGTTCATCTGATGTGTGTACACATAAGTGTACTTGTTCTGCACATCCAAATGTTAACCGAGTTCCAAGGTTAACTCCTCTATCTCATACTAAAATGGAGAAACGATCTTGTTTCTATTGCAAGAAACAAGGTCATTTGATTGATTTGTGCCCATTACTTGCTAAGAAGTATGCTAGAAGGGGAGATGCACGAACCTCTAAAGCAAAAAGTTTTTCAAAAAATTCAATGAGAGGTTCAGCAGTTCTACCAAGTACTTCTTACAATATTGAGCAAGTTCCCAAACCTAAAAAGGTTTGGAAGCCCAAAGAGTCTCGTTCTGACTCTTCATCTAATAATGATTCATCAGCCAGTGATTTCGATGTGTTAAAAAATAAAATTTTGACTGATGTAATCATTGTGGATGATACCACCGGGTTACCCAAGTCTGTTAAGGCTTGGGTTCCCCTCACTCATTAATTTCTTTATCTTTGATGTCGCAGCAATCTGAACAAGTTCAGAATAGTAGATGGTATATAGACAGCGGTTGCTCGCGACATATGACAGGCGACTTATCCTTGCTTTCTGAAGTAAAAACTTATAATGGAGGATATGTTGCTTTTGCCGGAGATAAAGGAGGAGTCATTACTGGACAAGGTACACTTTCGAATGGGCAAGTGAGTTTTGAGAAGGTTAATTATGTGGAGCAGCTCACACATAATCTGCTCAGTGTATCTCAAGTATGTGACAAAGAGTACACTACAGCATTCACTAAAACTGAATGTTGTATCTTGAAGCCAGGATTTGTTATTCCTGATGAATGGGTGCTGCTTCGAGCACCTAGGCAAAAGGACACGTATATTCTTGATATGAAGACTGTTGAAACAACTCATCATACGTGTCTACTTTCAAAAGCTCCTGAAAGAGAATCACTTTTATGGCACAGACGTATGGGTCACTTGCATTTTAGAAAGATGAATTATCTGGTGAAGCATGATCTTGTGCGTGGAATTCCAAAGCAATCTTTTGGAATCAATGATCTCTGTATTTCCTGTCAAAAAGGAAAACAGCACAAGAAATCCCATAAGTCAAAGGTGATTAACTCGGTATCAAAACCTTTGGAGCTCTTGCATATGGATCTCTTTGGACCTGTAAGTAAGAAGAGCATAGGAGGTTCTAAATACTGTTTAGTAGTTACTGACGATTACTCTCGCTTCTCATGGGTGTATTTCTTATCTACTAAAGATGAAGTTCCTGAAATTCTTACTTATTTATTTGATAAGCTAGAGAACCTATGCAATCTGTCCATCAAGAAACTGCGATCAGACAATGGTACCGAATTTAAGAATTCTACAATTGAGTTGTACTGTTTACGGAAAGGAATTGAGCATCAATTCAGTGCAGCACGGACTCCACAACAGAATGGAGTCGCTGAGCGTAAAAACAGGACACTCATTGAAGCAGCTCGTACAATGCTGGCAGATTCTAAACTGCCTATTACCTTTTGGGCTGAAGCAGTTAATACTGCTTGCTATATTCTTAATCGGGTTTCTGTGGTTAAAAAGCACAATAAAACATCGTATGAACTGCTTAATAACAGGAAACCTTCATTACAGTTTCTTGAACCATTTGGTTGTCCTTGCACAATTTTGTACACAAAAGAGAAGGTTGCTAAGTTTGGTGCAAAGTCTAGTGAAGGATTGTTTTTGGGTTTTTCAAATAACTCTCCTAACAAACGAGTGTACAATTTGGCAACTAAGCGTATGGAAGAACATTATGAAGTAACATGTCTTCGTTATACTGAAAATCCGGATGGAAAGGGACCAGCACATTTGTTCAATTATGAAGCTATTTTTGATTCATTTAATCTATCCACGGAAGATGATGAAATGGATCAAATGGTTACTTTGCTTCATGGTCTCGATTTATCTTCAACTTCTTCAACGCCATTAAAAGCAACGACACCAAATGTTTCTAATACTCCACAACCTTCTCAATCAAATTCTCAAGCAAATGTTGATATCCCTGAATCATCCACAGGAAACCAAGAAACTTCTTCTGGTAATCCTGAGTCTGATGATGAAGATGAACACTTTGAGAATTCAAGGGAGTTTGAATCAGCACAGGAAGCTGATTTAACAAATTTGGATTCTGTCATTGTGCCTGACAAGATTCCAAGTTCGCGTATTCATAAGGATCATCCAGTAGACAATATAATTGGTTCTTTAGATAAGGGGATTCAGACACGACATCAAGTTGTTACTGATACATCTTCGGACTCATCTGAGTCCGCATCTCTTGCATGTCTGTCGGTTGAGATTCACTCATGTTTCTTATCTCAAGTGGAGCCTAAACGAATAGATGAAGCTTTAAAAGATCCCCACTGGGTGGAGGCTATGCAGGAAGAGTTGCAACAATTCCGTAAGCTACAAGTTTGGGAATTAGTACCATTACCTAAGGGTGCACATCCAACTGGCACTCGTTGGGTATATCGGATTAAGAAAGATGATCGCGGAGTGGTTATTCGAAACAAGGCAAGACTTGTGGTGCAAGGTTTTCATCAAGTTGAGGGATTAGACTACGATGAGGTTTTTGCTCCTGTTGCTCGATTGGAGTCAATTCGGATTTTCTTGGCCTTTGCGTCCTTCAAAGGATTTATTGTTTATCAACTTGACGTCAAGAGCGCCTTCTTATATGGACAAGTCGATACTGATGTATATGTCAAGCAGCCTCCTGGATTTGAAGATCCGTTGCATCCAGAATATGTCTGTAAACTTAATAAGGCTTTATATGGATTGCATCAGGCACCACGATTGTGGTATGAGAGGCTTTCTACTCATCTCGTTAAAAATGGATTTGAAAGAGGTAGTATTGACAGTACGTTATTCACAAAAAGAGATGGTGGAGACTTACTGCTAGTACAAGTTTACGTTGATGACATCATTTTCGGATCCACCAAAGATTCTATGTGTAAAGACTTTGAGCATCTTATGAAGACAGAATTTGAGATGAGTGCAATGGGGGAACTCACGTTCTTTCTAGGTGTTCAAGTTGAGCAGTCGGCCAATGGTATTTACATTCATCAGTCAAAATATGTAACTGATATGTTAACCAGATATGATTTGCTTAACTGTAAAACCTACGGAACTCCCATTGAAATTAACCATAACATTGGACCGGCCATTGATGACGAGGACTGTAAAGAAAAGGACTATCGCTCCATGATTGGTTCTCTTATGTATCTTACAGCATCCAGGCCAGACATCGTATTCGCAGTGTCCATCTGCTCAAGATATCAAGCTAGGCCAAAGGTTTCTCATATGAAGGCAGTAAAACGAATTTTTGGGTATCTCAAGCATAGGCCAACACTTGGTCTATGGTACTCAAATGAAAAATCGTTTGAACTAACTGCTTATTCAGATTCGGATCATGGCGGTTGCAGTATAGATAAGAAGTCAACAACTGGTGGATGCCAGTTTCTTGGATCTCGCTTGGTTTCCTGGCAATGTAAGAAGCAGACAACGGTGGCTACTTCCACTGCAGAGGCTGAATATGTAGCTGCAGCCAGTTGCTGTTCTCAGATTCTGTGGATTCAGCATCAATTGCGAGACTATGGGTTACTTCTTACTCTAACTCCTTTACATATTGATAATACTGCTGCTATTTCCATTACACGCAATCCCGTACAACACTCTAGAACTAAGCACATAGAACTTAGATTCCACTTTATACGAGATTGCTATGAGAAACACTTGATAGACCTCGTCCACATAGATACCCTCAAACAGAATGCTGATCTCTTTACTAAGGCCTTCTCTCATGCCCGATTTGATGAACTGATCAACATGATCGGTTTGCGCTTCTTTCAACTAAAGAAGTAACTTTTGGACTTGGCTTTGTTAAAAAAAAAAAAAAAAAAAAAAAAAAAAAAAAAATTTTAAACGCAACAGCCACTCTTTATACTTTATAGTATTAAAGAAATGCGAAGTTGCAATATTTGTAAAAAGACGTTCAGTTGTGTCTGTAAACAACTAGGAAAATGATAGTACATTAGGATGCATGCTTAAAATGAAAATTCTAAGATTTATGCTTAATGTATCAGTAGGTTTATCTAGCATACTTACTGCAGTTTTTATAAACACTAGCTTCATCATATGATATACTGGTAGGCATGTCACACTGGGAGTAGAACAATTAAAAAGCAATTCTAATAACATGTCTATTTATCATGTGGTCCACATTCTGTGATGTATGACTAAGTGTCTTAAATCCTTAATACCGCTTGGCATGCTTCCATTTTGGTTAAATAATATAAAAACTTTGGGGGTATATATTTCTTGTTTCCTCTGTTGTACGTAAGTACAGACCTGGTCTCACGT
Organism: Pseudognaphalium luteoalbum; assembly: GCA_963422505.1. NCBI lineage: Eukaryota > Viridiplantae > Streptophyta > Magnoliopsida > Asterales > Asteraceae > Pseudognaphalium > Pseudognaphalium luteoalbum. The sequence continues at coordinate 66,793,762 of OY730194.1, forward strand.
TATATATACTTAAAAGTTAAGCAAACGCAAGTCAAAAGCACTTGGAAAAGTCTTACATTATAGGATACCTCACTAGGTCGCCAAAATGGTTTGACCAAGTCTGGTTTTGCTTACACCTGAATCAAGTTATGTTGCTTTGTTGTACGTCTGTACAGACCTGTCACCGCTGTCTTGATTCTTAAAAATGACTTTTATATATTTTATCTATCTTGGAAGATATGTTCTTGTCGAAATTAATGGGATATATCTATAGTGGGGACCACAGATACTTATTCATACCAACAATAAAAAATTTGTTTATCCCCGTAGATGTAACATGTTTAGGTGGTCAAACAATACCAGTAATCATCTTGAAATAATGTTTATAAAAGATGCTTTAAATATGCTACGTAAGTTTAAAGAGGTTCTATACTGATAATCGAGATAAAACTTATTATTTACTAATACTTGCATGTTATCCTAATATGATTCCTTAGCAGACAAAATAACTACGTCACCAAAAAGAAAATTACTTTAAATTTAAGGTTAAATAGTTAAGTTATTTTTAATATTGTATTTTGTTACTAACAAGTCCGATTAGTTATTCATCAAACGGTGTACACCACATGAGATTTATTTCTCTATGTTCTGCGACACATTCTTTCTTGCGACATAACATATGTCGCCTTCTATGTCGCCATTTTGTGTCGCATGAAGGGCTGAGGTATAAATACCTCCCTCCAGTCGCTGTCACGGATTACACTTTCTGCGACATAAAATCAAATCCTGCGTCACAACTTCAAACCCTGCGACACAAAATCTGCGACGCACTTTCATCCTACGTTTCGATCAATCCTTGCTGTTTCGAGCAATCCACCTTGTGATTCTTGTTTATTACTTTCTAATCGAACTTTAGGTACTTCTTTCACCCTTTTTTACCGTGTATTTTGTGCTAATTGTCATTATTTATTACGGGTTTTTTAAGGGTTTCGGGATTAGGTTAGTTACACACGACAAACTAGTCATTCTGTGTAAATATGATACTTTTCGTGCTTCTGGCATGTTGGCGTACCCTAGGGTATGCCTCATTTTCAAAAACCCCAAATTTTAAGTTAGGGTTTCTGGGTTGGAGTTTGCTGTTCATCTTTGCGACATAACTAGCGACATAACGTGTTATGTCGCATAGTCATTACAATTTAATCTATGTCGCTTATTCTTGCGACACAAGTATAAATGTTTATGTCGCTTACATGTGTGACATAACTTTTATGTCGCTGGAGTATGCGACATAACTCCTATGTCGCAAAATGTTAATGTGACATATCTTATGTCACTTAATTGCATTGAGTAGCTCCTTACCTTTTGTCCGATTATAGCCATGGCAGGTGATTTCATTCAGGATAACGCTGTGTCACTCCACTGTATTCATTGCTTCTGCCCAAAGGATATCATGTTCTGCACTTCCGCGACTTCGAGGCTTACCTTCCAGTCGTGGAAGTGTCTGTGTATTTAGGTGTCGTGATAGCATTTCTGCTTGATCGATTATCTTTAATTTTTTGTGGTCTGGTGGAATCCCTTCATTGTCTTGGATTTTCGCTGGACCTTGTCTTGGATTTTGGCTATTTTTTGTAGTTATATTATCCGAGGATAATATCTAGGTTTAAGGTTTAGGGTTTAGGGTTTAGACTTGGGATAATTTGTAATCATGACTATGTATTTGTTCTCAATTATTAATTAAAACCTTATTGTGTGCAAATTTAATATTTCTGTGTCTTATTGATGTGATTTTGCACTCTGTGATGCGACATAAATTTTATGTCGCCTGTTTCATGCGACATAACCCTTATGTCGCACCAACTCGATTAAATTCGAATAACTTGCATATTGCGACACAACCCTGTCCGTCGCATTACCTGAAAGCGACACAATTCCTATGTCGCTATGTTTGTTAGCAATTGATTTTGTTAACTAAGCGACATATTATTATTATGTCGCAACTGGTCTGCGACATAATCCTCTGTGTCGCAATTCTTATCAACTTGATACTTGTGTTTAAAATTCATTTGCTAATGCTAACTGTATGTGAGTTCTATTTTTTTTATATATGAGTGTACAGCAATGGCAGATGGTGATCTTCTATGGGAGCCACGTCATAATATTGTGGCATTTTTGGATGATACTAAGGACACTGCTGCTCCATACCGGCCAATGGTTGCATTTCTACGACGGTCTCGTATTCACACCGCCATTACAGCCACAACTACTATCTACAAAGATCAGGTGGCTTCTTTTTGGGAAAATGCGGTTATCAACTCAGATCTTCATTCTCCCAGGATTATTTATACCGTTGGTGATCGTCAACTTATTATCTCCGAGCAAGTCATTCGGGAATTCTTTCACTTCGGAGATACTACAGAGATGCCTACACTTTATAGCAATACCTTTATTGCCGGGGCTATGACTCGTATTGGCTATCCAGGCGTCCCAAATGACCAATATCGCAAGGCAAATTTGCCTAAAGTCTGGAGGTACTTAATGCATATCATTATTGTTTGCCTTTCTCCACGTAAGGCGGGCTTTGATGGATTTAGTCACTCTACGGCTTCTGCTATGCTGGCATTGATATACAACAAGCCCTTTAATTTTTCTGGGTATATCTTTAGGGCTATGTTGGATAACCTTCATGCTGGGGATAAGCGTTGGAATCTTTATCCCCGTTTTATTCAGCTGTTTCTGAATAATCAGCTTCCTGGTCTTCCTCAACATCCTCGCGAACGTTTGCGTCCAACTCCAATGAATGTTCGTATTTGGACGGTTTGTGCATCCGGCGGGAACGCAAATTCTAACTTTCCGTTGTTTGGGCATATCATCAACGAAGCATATGTTGCCCCACCAAATGACGAATTTTTGGATGTTTTGCCTGCACCTGGGCAGGGTATTCAGGAGGAGGAATTACACCTCCATGATGCTACTATACAGGTTGATGACCTGTTACAGGAAATCGAAGATTTCCAGACTGGGAACCAGGCTGTTCAGCCTAATCTTGATGACCCGGTCAGTGATTCAGATGGAGGCTCTACTCCTCCAACTTCTCCAAGGGATATTCCCTCTGAAAATGCGTTGAAAAATATTCAACGCTTTGATCCTCGTAGATATAAACGAATACAACGTCGTATTCGTGCCGGTTCTAGCTATGTTCGTCCGGATATGGGCAAACGACCTCGGAGTACCGATTTGGATGATGAAGATTGGGTTCCACCTCAGTCTATTCGTCGTACTTCTGAGTCGTCTTCAAGGCCACGGGTTGACATTCCCCGTGTTGAGGTTCCCATTCAACCTTTGCCTTCTGTTATTGAAGACTTGTTGAAAAGAATGGATGAGATGCAGAAGACCATGGATAATCAAGCTACACTGATTCAGTCTCAGGCATCAGTTTTGGAGGGTCAAGCTGCGCAAATTAAAGCGTTAGAAGAACAAGCAGCTTTGGTTCCTGTTTTGAATACTAGGGTCTTAGAATTAGAATCCCTAGCTGTAGTTTCGGGGGAGTCAGGCCTGCGTGCCATTGAAACAACATCCAGGGCTTCTACCGGAACACAGACAGAAAATATAAATGAAAATGTAAATGTTTCTGATGAAAATGAATTTCTTCGTTTGGATTATTTCTCTGTTGATGATATTCCAGGTCAGCCAAGACCATTAGCAGTAGATTACTCGAATGTGAATTTATCGTTATTTCAGCAAATGGTTAATGGGGAAAGTCAGGTGTCTAGTCCTGAATTTGAAAATAATGATGATGTTGAGATTGAGGAGGAGGAATTAAACAATGATGAATTTTATAATGATGCTCCTATAATCGAGACAGATTCTTCGGAATATGAAGCAGAGCCAGCTGGAACTCAGACAACTGTTCCAGAAACTTCAGAGGCTTCTGATAATGCTTCTACTTCAACTCTTGAGCGACCGGTGATAAGTTTTATTCCTGATGAATATATTCCTGTAACTTGCAAGACATATAAAGTACATGGGAAATATACAGGAATCATTAAAAGCTGGAAAACTTATAGAAATATTCTGATGATTAAAAGAAGTGATGGTATTCAGTATTTTAAAAGCTCATTTAAGAAACTGAGTACGTTGCCAAAAGGAGAAATAAACCGTCTTGCTCAATTAGATCTAATAAATCCAACCAGGGATTCTAGAGCTGATTTTATACAAACGGTTTTGCGTCGTGAAGTGAATAGCAAGAGATACAACTTTATCAAACCGACGCTTGGTAAGAGATTCATTTTTAAGAAGAAACTAGATCCAGTTACAAAGCAGCCGATTTGTAAAATGCGTTATCCACCAGCTGATTGTTTAACTGAGATCTCATTGGAGTTTGTTCCTTATGATTTTCTAAGAAGATTTCATTATTGGGAACTTGATCCACATACAGGTGAAGCTGTGTTTGTGTTTGTTCCAGAGTCTGAACATCCGGAGAGAACTTCACTGTATGGTCTTAAGAAAGCTCAATTTAAAGTTTTTGATCCTATGAGCTTAATCAACTTGTCACAGAATGACTTGAGGATATTGTTTGATAATCCAATTCGCTTCAACGTAAGAAATGTGGTGAATTCGATTCTTGCTAGACAATTTCAGAAGGTCGTGACTGTGTGTGTTACGCATGGGATTCATGCTGGAGGCAGGTTTCCAACAGGCTGGGCATAATTGAAGAAAGTTTAAAGACCAAGCTGAAGACACGGGGGAGTTTGTTGGTGCATATTAGTGTGTCTGTCAGTTGGTCTAAGTCTGTTATGTGTTTGATATGTAATTAAGTTAGTTAATAACTTTTGTTTTAATTACATTTTGTGTTTTGGCGACACAAGGTCTTTGTGTCGCAATAGTTACCTTGGCGACACAGCTTGTGTCGCATGAGTCGGTCTGGCGACACATCTTGTGTCGCATAGACCAGGTTAGGTCTTTGGTATAAATAGGTTATTTCGGCTCATTTGTTAATGTTGACGAAATTGTGTAATCAGAGAGCTTATTGTAAGTGATATTCTTAATATAATCTGATTAGGTTTGAGTATTGAATTGCTTTGCTTATTTGATTAACGTTTATATATTCAATCAATTGTATTCCGCACGTTTGATTGAGTAAGGATTCGATTAGGTCCGATTACAGGGGTCCTCCATTTTCTTCTGGTGCCAATTTTTCACACTCATGATTTTCTAATTTTCGTGAACACGGAGGAGTAGATCAATTTAGAAGGAGATTCTTCAAGATGTTTTTCATAACCTTAGAAATTCCAAGATAAGTTGTTGGGAATTTGGGAAGAGTGGTTAAAGATGTAGGGTTTTGAAGAAACGAAAGGTTTAGGCTCAACAGGGTTTTCTAGGCGGATCACCGATACTAAAAATGAGTATCGGAAGAGTTTTGGGCTTGAAAAGGTATGTAAGAATGGGTTAAATCCTAAGGAATGTCGAGATCATCTAATTGCACCTATACCGCGTATGGTACTCTCCAATGTGGTCTCGAAGCGTATGTCAAGAACAAGTTCTAATTTAGAGATACTAGCATCGGCACACACAAGAAATGAACAGTGTAGCATTTAAAATGAATGCTTTTAAGGCTCAAAACCTCACTGCAAATTAGGGTTTGTATGTACCTAGTCATGCTCCTTAGATTGTTAATACTTATTTAAGAAATTTCTACCTTAATTTCCCTAATATTCCTGAATAACTAACTCATATTAGAAATGGTTCCTCTTTGAAAGGTATCCAAACTCAAAAATAGTAGAGCTAATCGGATGATTTTTCTCATACTTTATTATTTTTGTTTAAAAACTTTTGAAAATTTTGAGGAACATTTCTGAGTGAAGCTATTCGGACATTAAAACCAGTAAATATCTAATTCAAGGTATTTTATACCTACTATCCCACACTTAGAGGAACATTGTCCATAATGTTCTCTTTAGTTGAGATTGTATTTCAAGTACAATCCCACACTTAGAGTTTGAACATATAGAAAATGTTTCTCAAGTGTTTTGTTTGGGCTGGAATCCCACACTTAGTGATAAGTTTAGGATAGAGTATAGATTACTTTGCATTCCTAAGCTAACAAAATGAATCAATTTATGAAAACGAAGTGAAAGGTAAGAAACTCCCCAGATGACGATTCTAACGTTTAGAGGCAAAAGCTGAGAATTCGAAGATCTTCATTAAGAGTGATTCAGCTCCGCATGTTCTTTTCTGGTGCTCAGCGCTTCCCATTCATGCTTAGCTAAGAGTCGATCCATAATCTAAGTGGAAATGAATTTCACACTTTTGTGATTTTAAGATTTCGAGACGATGTTTGCTAAGATGTCATGTAGTGTGGGTGGAAATCCCACACTTAGATCTTTGAAGAGTTTGCGGTGCATGTGCGAGTTTCAGAAGAAGATAGACCAAAGCTCCTCTCCGGAGATGTGTGTAAGTTCTGCAGTCCGCAGTTGTGAATTCCTTGGTTGTCTGCCTTTGACTCCACGGTTCCTTTTCTTGAAAGCTCGTCATCTCATATGGTTTCTTGCTCTTTCATCATTACACATTCAATCACTTATTCTAAATAAAGAAACAAACATAATAAGTAACTACGATAACTGAAATATAATAATAAAGTTTCAACCATCAAGGTTGACAAATATCCCAAAAAGTTTAACCAAGTGCAAGATAGAGATCAATACAATACAAAAGTCAGTAAAATGAAATATAAGTCACAAGATAAATAGTCTAGAATGAAGGATCCTCTGCAGGTATGTCATCAAGTGGGGCTGGAGGTCCTACAACTGACTGCTTCCCACTGGATACTCTCTGCTCATCTGGAGGGAGTAATCCCTTCTGAATCAATATCTGTCTGAGAGTCATCGCTGGAAGTGACATCACATCATCTGTGGTAACACCTGTCGTCTGTAACATATCCAGGTAAAGCTGCCTGAAAGTGCTCTCAGTAGGAACCTGTCCTGAAAAGATGGGACCCAAATCCAAGTAAGGGCCGAGGCTACCAGTGAATAATGCATCGGTACCAATGTATAGCAAATCTGGTCTATATGATGTGCTAGCCTCTGGGTGTTGATCATGGGTCAGAATGGGTACAGTCGGATGAGGCAATGATGCCTGCTGACGGGCTGGTGATGGTACGTGAACTGAGTAGACCCTAGATGTACCAGATGTAGATCTATGAGTGGGTAGTGGTGCGGAGTAGGTGGTAGGTGTGCGAGGGCGTCTATGTGGATGTGGTGGCTGAGTGGAGGTATGTGGATGTGATGGAGAGAATGTAGTGTATGGGCCAGCGGTAGTATATAGGTGAGTGGTGGTATGGGTAGTGGGTGGTGGTGGTGGTCCACATCTGTATAGAAAGTGATCAGGCTCAAGGGTACCATGTCTCCTAGTTGTCAGAACCTACTGATCACGGAGAACCTGTAAAGCATGTAATAGATAGTACTGAGTAAGAGGAGTGAACGGATCCGTGTGATGCACAACGGCCTATGTAGGTAGTACTGATGTGTGTGCTCCTCATGCTGGCTCAGGTATCTCTGCTGCTACTGGTCTCTATGGCTGGGGACCAACATCTCTATCCTCTGTAGTCGCGTGCTTCCTGGTCATGAAGCATCCAGGAATGGGCTTCCGAGTCTGATACCACAAACACTGTCTGTCAGACCCCTCTTTAATCATCCTGGTCAGTTTGCAGTACTCAAGATCGAACGGCTACGAACTAGCATGATGGGTGTAATCCTCACGGTGGCGGTCAGTGAGAATCCCCATACCAACTAATAATCTCGTGATAATGGCTCCCATGAATACGGGGCGTCTATCCTCTCTCTTCTCCTTCTACAATCTATCCTCGATGATGTATGTGACATTCAGGTTCTGCTTCCTTATGATCGCATCCATGAACTTGAGTTCTTTTGATATAGCAGGTCCCGTATCTCTCTTCCCAAAGATAGTACAGCACAGGAGCTTGTAAAGAGTATGATGAGCTGGTCGGGTCATGAGTGAAACTTTCACTCCACTCCTGAAATTTGTCCCCGTCAAATCCCTCCATATCTCCTTATGATCCCGTGACTGTAGACTGGAGATAGACTGGAAACTGCTGGTGAACCAATTAGAACTGGCCTGTAATCGTGTGTAAAGGCCAAGGTATACCCCGAAATCTCCCACTGTCATACGATACTTCTTCCCACGATACCGAAAAGCGATCTTCTTATCAGTGATCTCCAACCTCTCTCGGAACTCGTATGTAATCATAAACTTACTGACGACCTCACGGTATATAGCCTCATCAATGGAGAAAAGATGGAAAAATGCAGCATGTTCCTCGCCATCTGTATCATACTTAATCAAATCTTCCACCTCATCCCTAATACCCAAGCGTCTCTTATCCGGCCAAATGACAACTCTATTTGACCCAAAGTATCATCCCATCCATTTCTCAATTTCATCCATATTCTCGGGGGATGAAGCAAGCTTCCTCAACGAAGGGTTTGATAGATCCATCTTGCAAGTGATGAAATGATGTTATGTATACAAGAGAGATGATAAAATGAAGAACTTGAAGCTTTGAATCATCAAAAATGGTGAAAAAATGAGGGTTTGGTGATGGGGGGTTGGGGCCGACGGTTTTGGGGAAGGGGAAGGGAGAAATTTTTTGACTTTTTGACCTTTTGTTTGGTAGTGAGTCCCTTCCTCTTGGTTTAAATACGTTTTGATTTAAAATGAGAAAGATACGATACGTACGATTGGTTTTCGAATGGTTTCAAGATTTTTAATAAAGTAACCAAAAGTAAATATGAAACTTTATAAGAAATTTTCGCGAATTAAAATTGTGATTTAAATTGCACGCGGAAAGTTCTTTGCGTTTAAACAAAACGAGTTTATTTTAAAACGAAACAATATTTTTGTGTACTTTAAACTTTTAAAACAAATCATAATCGATTCACCAAAATTTTAAAATTTAAAACTTCGTTAAATTTTCTGAAAAGTTTGAACTTACGCGAATCGCGAAAGTTTAAAGTTTAAAGAACGTTTTCTTGCTTTAAAAATGATAAATTAATTTAAACTAAAACTAACATTATCTAATATTAGTTAACCTAGATAAGCTTGGGGTGCCTCCCAAGAGCGCTTTGTTAAAGATATAAGCTCGTCCATACCAGACTTACTGTTTTACCGGATAGTGTCCGAGATGACACTTTTGGGTACGGTTGATGGTTCGGATAGAGACAAGGTATAGCAGGAAATAAACGTACCTCGATGAGCTCGGATGACATAGTAAACTAAATCAGCAGGGTTTATGTAATACCGTTCAAATTATGTTAAGAATTCTCGTTCTTCCTGACTGAGTTGTAACAATGTATCGACAAAACGATTAAATTCCCGTTTCACCTTTTTTTGGTTTGAAATGCCATCCCTAAATCCTGTATCTAGATAAGAAAGATCATAGAGCAGTTTTGAAAGTAAATCCACAAATTCTGTTTCCTCAGAAGAATCAGGATTTCCGTAAGTAGTGTGAACTGCTTGCGAAAGCTCTTTGATATAAATCTTCTGTTGGTTAGTAAATGGAAATTTGGTTTTTTGGAATAACTGGATCAGCTGGATATGGATCTTTTTCCTTTTTGCAAAGAAAGCAGCGTCCATGGCTTCCTCAGTTGATTCGGGAAAAATAGCTCTAAGCTCGTTAGTTAACTAAGTAGCAGGATCAACAAAGAATGGAATATCACTAAGAACCAAGACAGACTTGATAGGGCTTCTCTCTATCCAAAGTTCAAGCTCGTCAATCAGGGCTGCAAGATAACGATTTATCCTAGGTTGTGAAATAGAGGAATAATCGGTGCTGGCAAGTAAATCCATTAAAAGATCTAACTCTGATTTTAACAATAGCTCATCTTTTCTACTGTGGTTAGCACGAAGAAGTCTATTTATCCTATCAATTTCAACAAAGGTCTTTCTCTGCGCACATGTAAATGGAAAATAAGATATCTTAAGGTATTTCAGAAAGTTGGCATAAATATCTATCCTCCTGTTGGGCTTTAGAGAATTTCCTAAGTGAAGGTCGGTCTTTGATTCGGGTAGATGATTCCTGGATTCAGTGTTTAATCGGGTTGGTGTTTCTATCCTATGTTCACTCTCAACCTGATATTGGAGACGCTCTTCCTCAACTACACTTGAATAAAGAGTAGTGGGGTGGGCTCGCAAAATATCTGGGAGATCGTACTCAAAGTATTCATCTAAACAGTGAAGACATTCATTCAAATCCATCCAAGGCATGGATGGATAAAAGAACACTTCGATTCCAAATGGTTCATCATCAGGTAAAGTAGCAGGTCTAATATAGTGAGGATACCTAGACATGATTGACAAAATCTCAGGGTCAAGTGTGGGTTGACCATTTAAAGCAATAGTAACAGAAACGGGAATCTTCTGCTGAGATTCATCAAAACTTAAGTCTAAGCTCGTGATTTTTCGGCTCTCAACATCATGGTTAACACAGACCTCTTTAATGTCAGAGGAGTTTGACTCATACTCTAATCAGCCAAAAAATTCCGTATCTACCAAAGCCATCATCTCATCCGTCATCATTTGATTGAGAGGAGAGATGGGGTTTGAAGGAGAATTAGGGTTTTTCAATTTTCTAATTTTTATGTATTTTTTCTAGCGTTTTAAGAACTAAGTTATGTAATCTAATAAGCAATTAACTTCCTAAGTAACGATAATATTAAGGAAGGATCTTCTAAAGTTAATTATCTAAGGAAGAATTCAATTCGTGATGAAACCGATCCCCGGCAGCGGCGCCAAAAACTTGACGCGCCACCAACCGTCACGCGTTGTCAACGCGACGTTATGGCAGCACGTCGGTGGAAGTTTTAAATTTTATATTTTGCTAGGCTCAAACTATGCTAGCTACCTACCTTGTGGGTAAGGTGGCAAGTATAACTCGAGTGTCGTCCAAAATCGGAACGAATTGAATTGAATTGGAACCTACCAAAGATAACTTGACAATAGGATGGGTTTAGAAACAAGGTAGGTATGGGTTTGATTTTATCTAATATAATCTAAAGACAAGAACTAAAATGCAAGAAAGTAAACAAGAATATAAGCAGCAGGTAGAGAGTGATTGCTGACACTTTGACGATTTGGTTTTCGGGATGATATTTTATTGATGATAGGTGATTACTCTAGCTAAGAATCTTCTAAACGGTCGGTGTAAACACTAGGACCATACGTCTAGGTGTAACCCTAAAGCATATGTCACTGAATCCTAGGCTATCCTGATTCTGATCCGATGGGACTGTCTTCAGAGTTAAGGAATAAGGCGACAGTCCACAACACAGACTTTTCTTAACACCTATGTCTATCCAATTTTAACGGAGTAATATTGGTTGTATGCTGAATAAGTTAAACTATCGGTTAAGTATAGATTAGGGGTTTTAAGCATCTGGGAACACAGTTGGCATCCTTGCTTTCATTTCCTAACTCATATTTTATCTGTTTTAGTTCTAATACTTCCTTCATGGATTAGACCCTCCTTTGCTATCGGTCATTCATCCCTAGGCATGCGTACAGTGTATAGTGTCCTTATTTTCCACAGTACTCTAACCCTAGGGTATATCTACGGTGTTTTAAAGACCTAATGTATCTTTACATAAATTTATAATCAGAGGTAGTTTAACGGTGTACTATAGCATTTTCACGGTTTAACAGGACCTAAACCCGTGTCTGGAAGGGTTGCTTCCAGGTAATCCACGGTGAGATAAACCATCAGCATTTCCTTGGCTTCCACGTATTTGTACTCTACCAGTGGTATTTCCAACGCTATATCAAGTATTTAGCCGTGTTACGGCGATCCCACAGTTTCATACAAACAGGAGATAACTGTGTATTCGTAGTTAGGGTTGATCAGATCCTATCCTAAGGCAACAGTCACGTGAGAGACTAGAAAGGGTGATTAATTAAGTCTACATCCAGGATAAGTCTAAACATGTATGCATCATAACAACTACCAATCATATAAAAGATATATCAATTAAACATCACCCCTAATCCTAACATCTACATTTCAACAATCACATATTAATGTAGATAATCAACATGGCAATAATCATGAATCATACTGAAATAATATGCAAAGTAAACATTATAACAGTAAGAGAGTAAGATAATATCATCGGATTAGAAGAGTAATACTGAAGATTACAACAGTCTGACTTGAATAACCTTGCTACAGCTTGATTACCCAATTACAACTTTCCTCTAGCTCTAACCGCTAACTTATATCTCTCTAGTTCTCTAGAGAGAAGAACTAACTATATTAACTACAAGAACAATTCTCCTAACTCCTTAGAGAAGTGCTAGAGAGAGAGAGTAGAGAGAGAGAAGATTTGTGAATGAGAGGTGTGTGGAATGGTGGAAATGAAGCCACTATTTATAGGAGAAGGGAGGTAGTCATGGTACAAGTCTTAAAGCATTGAATACAAGCATCAAAGCAGCATACGAGGCAAGCGGACCAAGGGGGGTCAAACGGCACCTCACAAGCACAACAGCCCCATATATGGCACCTAGGGTACCGTAAACGGTACCTAGGTACCCAGGGGGGTTGGTGCTCCATTTGCTGTATACTGACTTCTCGGTTGCTTGGTTCGTCTGTATCTTCTTCGTTTGGAGTCCGTTTTGCTTGATTCTTGCGCCATTGGATTCGTTTTTCCGTTACGCTTCTAATGACACTTAGTTTGGCAAATTTGGAGGTGTTTGACTTTTGCGTGTTCCGGATGACGATCGGCGGGCTTCTAAACTGCACATCTTCTTCATTCTTTACCCGTTTCTCTTGATTCTTTCACCTCCAATATTGGATTTTCCTATTGAATCATAAAATATCCATTAATATCTAACTTGATAGGATAATCAAGAAAGGAATATTTAAGGTGATTGTTTTTGTCTCGGTTTGCATGTAAATTGGATGTTTTAGCTGATTTTTGTAGCAATGCTCGTATTTAGACTACCTTGGTGATTTTTGATGATAAATGATTGTTTTGAAATGTTTTCACTAGAGAATAGTCCAAAAAGTGCGGAGATAAATGCTTAAAAACATGACTTTTTGAGTCACATCAGTGCTTGATGTTGATTGGGCAAGTAAAGATAATTACATAGACTGCGGGTTTTTTTTGATGAAACATATGGATTGTTGCAAAGATAATATTGTCAAAGAACTTAAGGACCAATTCTAGATTCATTGCCAGGAGAAATAGGTTGAAGATTTGAGGAAAAAGTTTCTGAGTAAAATTCTAGGTTAAAGATTTGAGAAAAAAGTTTCTGAGTTAAATTCAACTATCTCATATTAATGATGATGTGCAGTGGTTGAAAGATGCAGTTGTAGCTTATGATAAACTTGTCCCAGACTTCAAGATGATGAACAAGCAGTTGTCGAAGGTAAATGTTGGGAAGCTTGCATTTTTAATTGTGATTTTCAACATTTTTTTAATAACGTATAACACAAATTCATATAGAAAAAATACACACACACACATGAAAATTTTACATTTTTAAAATTTTTTGATACCCATTTTATATCTGTCTACTGCAATTTTGTTTTTCACATGGTGGGGCTTGGTGTGGGGTTAAATATGTAATTTACTAAGGGCTATCTCATTTACTGGCGATCAAATCATAGTTGTATTTTTATTTTTTTTTCCTTTTTTCATCATTACTTTTTCATAGCCTTTCTCTTCACATTCAAACCAAATTTCTCTCACTTTTACAGACACACAGTTAGACACATTCATAAACGATTTCTATTTTACAAAATCTTCAATCCCTAAATCCGTCATATTCCTTTAATAGTTGTTGATAATCAATACTTTGTATTCTTAGTGGCAACATCAATAGTTTTTAAGTTTGAATTTCAATCATCATGACAAACAAAAGTTAGGTAAGAAAACATTATCGGTTTTAAAATATTCAAAAGTGATAACGAAGAAGAAGAAAACAAAATATATATCAACACATATATGATTCATTTGCTTATCATTTTACTATATCTTGTTGTGCTCTATTTTTTCTTTCACTTTTACTAACTATTTTATGTTATATTTTATGTTCAATGTATAGCCACTTGAAGAAGTAATCGGAAAACAAAAAATGCATCTGACGATGATGAAGTCAACGTTGAAGATGCTTCAACGTCTATTGATAAAAATCTGAAAGATGTTAAAGGTTTTGTTTACTTGTGGTTTTATGCTTGTAGATAATTGTATTATATGTTTAGATTCTTAGTTTTAGTGTGTATAAATTCATAACTATATGTCTATAACACTGTTAAATTTTATGTAGTGATAAAACTAGTGAACAAACACATGTATAATTGGTTTTTATTATTATTATATTTGTGTACTTATTTTTGTACAAAACTTGTGGTATTATAGTCACTGCATGTGTGTTGGACTATCATTATAATAATTTTTGTTAACTTTTATGTGTTGATTAAATTTACAAACAAATGCTGGTTTGTTTATAGTCACTTCATATTAGAATCATGTTAGAGTTAATTTATGTCCATAATACTTTGTAATTATGTGTATACCACTGTTAACTTATCGATGGTTATTAAATTCACAAACAAATTTTGATTTGGTTATAGTCACTTCATATTAGAATCATGTTATAGTTAATTTATGTCCATAACACTTTTGTAATTATGTGTATACCACTGTTAACTTTCGGTGGGATTAAATTCACAAATAAACACTAGTTTGGTTATGGTCACTGCACGTTTTTAATTTCTTATTTGACTCGTGTTACAGTTGATTTATAATCATGTTTTGAACACTCTGTAACTTATATGTTGATAAATTTTCCGAAGAAAGACATGTATAATTGTTTTATATTGTTGTTTTGTGCAAAAGTGGTGTGTTTTTAATAGTCACTACATTTTTCTTTTTGTCAAAAATTATATGGGTGTTTTGCATCCCATTTTTGTAGTTAAAAAGGAAAAACAAATTGAAATCAATAGGTAGGTTTTCTACGATTGATGCAAGAATGTCACCTAAGTGGTTCTGCCAAGTCTTTTTGATACAAACACTGAACATAAACAAGCTATTAGAGATATTTGTTTTGGCAGTTTCTTGGATGGTGCATATGATTTTGATTCAATCCCTGTAAAGCAGGCTCGTTTTGCTCTTGAGATGTTTGATTGAGAAGTATGTAAGTTCAAGTTTTCAGATGGGTGATCAATCAAGGTAACCAAAGAACTAATTCATGATATTACTGGTCTACCATTTGGAGGTTCCCCTATTGATCCAAATGATAGGTCATTTGAATCAGAACCAGTTGTTAAGAAGTTTAGTAAACAGTATTCTATGTCTAAGCTCCCAAATTATTGTAGTAAGCCTCTTGAAGAGATTTTGAGGAAAATGTCCAAAGTCGATAGACAGTTTAAGATAAAATTTCTTGTTCTTGCTTAATGTTTGTTGATACTAAGGCTAGTTGTGTTTATCAGAAGTTATTGATGTGCATACCTGATAAGGATGAAGATATTAGAGCTATGGATTAGTGCGGTTATATTTTAGATGCTATGATTAGATGTACCAGAAGATTCAAGTTTAAGAATAACTACAACAGGCCATTTTTAGTTATGGTGGTATGTTTTTTGGTTGTCTTTTGTTATAATTGTTTATTTGTTTACTTTAATCTTATTGTGTTATAATTATTTTTATTTATTTTTTTAATTTTGTTATAGTTCATCTATGTGAATTCCACACTGTTCAAGAATGAAGAAGTGCACATAGATTGAAGCCAGGTATTGTTAATTAGAATTCAGAGAAGCTTAAAGAACGCGAAAACTTAGAGATTAAGGAGGGAGGTTTTGGTCTTTAAAATATACACGTTGTTAAGGGTTTAGAAGAGGTTGTTCCAAAAAGAATTGTTAGAATGTCTTCTAAGAAGACTAAACAATCAATTTTGGAAGAAAAAGGTTTAAAAAAGATTTTATAGTTCGTGATCACAATCTTAAGGTTAGAAATTATTAACTTTTTTATTTTATGTTGCATTTTAGTTCTTATTTTTTATACTGCATTTTATATTATACTGCATTTTATTTATTTGTTTATTTTAGATTATCATTTGTTTTTTTTTTATTTGTTTTTTTAATACTCACAACAATTTTTTTAACAAAATTAGAAGAGGATAATAAAAGAAAAGCTGAGAAGTTTGGAAAGTATAAAAAAAGTCATAGACGATTCTATGAAGATTTACTTGTTAGCCATCCTAATGATCCTGAGTTACTCATGTTGGATGCTTTTAGAATGAAGTTTATATGGAGGTTCTCAAAGTAATAGTTTTTATTATGGCTCATCTGGAAATGATTTTGTGTTTGGCAAAAAGTCTGATGTTTTTGAAGATGCTAGAATTTTTGATGGTATAGGGTTGATGGTGGTATTGGTGATGCTGGTAATTTGAGTTATGGTGAATTACCAACAAAAAGTAATCATTCACACGAAC
This sequence comes from Pseudognaphalium luteoalbum, assembly GCA_963422505.1. Taxonomy (NCBI): domain Eukaryota; kingdom Viridiplantae; phylum Streptophyta; class Magnoliopsida; order Asterales; family Asteraceae; genus Pseudognaphalium; species Pseudognaphalium luteoalbum. The sequence goes on from OY730194.1 coordinate 66,810,241, forward strand.
AAACTGTCATAGGCGATGAGACGGTTGTTGGAAATGTTTCACATGATCAAATAGATAAGTCTGTTTCACACAATGTTTTATGCAAAGTATGATGGAGTTGTTGAATCTAAATTACCAGAGTTTGTTGGAGAAGATCAAGTTGTTAAATATGTTAGCAATGAAAGTGTTCAAGATCTGGAATAACATTGTAAAGTTCAGAATATGGATATAGTTCAGAGAAGTTGCATATTTCTCTGCATCAGGATGATATTTTATAATGTAAGAATTTATATTTTCATCATTTCACGACCTTTTTTCACTTGATTTATGTTACAATGTTTAATTTTTTTTAGTAGTCTTGTTTATTTTTTTTTCTTTTTAATGTTTTTTCCATATGATTAGGTGCAACAGAATATGATTTGTACAATTGAAGGAAATAAAAAGCTGTTGCAGATGATATTATGAGTGACTCAGGTATTGAAACTTTTGTCAATTGTTTGTTTCAAGATAATGTTTTTTTACAAGTAGAAGAAGGTGATGCTCCTACTATAATTTCATCAAGATTTTCATGATGTGGCTGCAGCTATGTTATCAGCACATCATGATTATATCCAATTGCAAGAAGCTTATAATAAAGTCAGTGAAGTTCTTGAGAATTCATCAATAGAAATTGCAAAAGGACATAGTTGTTTCTACTTTGGCAATTTTTGCAGTAATAACTAAACAAGCAACTGATGAAGCGAAAAAAAATTAAACTGAGGAGATGATGTACAAACGGTGGGAAAGGAATGTGAATCACCTAGTGGCGCGCCACCAGCGGTGGTCAAGTTTTACCTGACGTTGGACCGCCTACCAGTGGCGGGTCGGTGAAGTTCTTATATTTATAGTTGCGGGGCCTAAGTTTACCGGTGCTAAGGGTGTATAGCTACAAGTATGACCTATGGTCGTTCTTTAAAATCAACTGTATTGTGAAACAAAGTAATCACGACGCTCGATTCAAGCTAGTGAATGATTCAGACAATAGTTGGGAATTTGTTTTTGATGGTTTTCTAATTTATACTACTAATTTAAACTAGGCAATAAAATAAATGGATAGCAGTCAGGATAAAGGGGGTGCTTGTTATGTCGCACCCCGAAATTTACCATGCGGAAGCGAATCAGGCCGGGGCGTAACTAATCCGGTAATCATAGAACAAAGATATAATGAACGACCAATACATGCGTCATTTTACAAAATACATTGAATTAAATAAAATTTTACAACTGTTATGATATTCCAAGAGCTCGGTACCCTAATTTGAGAGATTCTATGGCATAACTACTTGTACAAAATACAGAAATGCAGGAAAATCTCTTGATGTTTGTAATTGCATGTGACTCGAGCTATGGTATCCTGAATGTGCAAATCTACTGCTGCTGAGAACCTGAGAATACATGCTAAAAGGTTCAACTATAAAGCTGGCGAGCTCACAGGTTTATATGATAAAGTATATGTGTGAACCACAAGATTTTATAAGGTTTGCAACCAAGCAAAATAATAATGTGCAAACTATTTCCATGAGTCTATAGTTCGAGCTTAACTGAGGTGTCGGGATCACAATCAAGTGCCCGATCGAGGGTGCCTCCCTGCGAGTGCCTAATCAACACTCGTATGAACAAATGATAATGCATCCGTTTGACCGGTTGGGGTTTCCAACCCGGACGGGGATTGTCAATCCCATATGGTACCATACACAAACGTTCACACTAAAATAATATTAACAAACTATGACGTGGAGGGCTTTCATGATTAGTAAAACAACTCATGCATTTAGTATATCGAGTTTTGTACTTGTGTTCAAATGTAAATAAAACAAAGCATGTATCCTCACCCCCGAGGTAAAAACAGTAAAAAGAGGGGATATGAGACTCACCTAAGTCTGATGAGTATGTGTTGCTTCAAGTAATGATGTCGTCCGAAGACTGTAACCTGCTGGCGTCCAAAACATACAAGGTTATAATGTGAGTAGATGACTCAAAATATCATCTATGCTAGTTGTCCATCCAACTAGTTATGTCCAAATGTTCGTTTGTTGTTTGTGTTTTGAAAACATATACGACACGTTGGTGACGGTTTGTAATTATAATCTCGAATTATTATTATTATTATTATTATTATTATTATTATTATTATTATTATTATTATTATTATTATTATTATTATTATTATGTTGTTATGTTACAATTGTAAAATATGTTTCATATGTTTCTGTATTGTATCGTATATAAGTATTATTGTTACGCGAAGTCGACACTTAATGTAAAAAAAGAAGTTATAACTTTGTTATTATTAACGACACTTAAAACGACACTTGATTTGAGGTAGCGACATTGAGGTCAGTGTCGCAAGGTTTGTGTTTCTGATTATTGGCGACACTCAAGGTAGTGTCGCTATGTGCGACATTCGTATGTGTAGCGACACTAACTTAAGTGTCGCTAATTATGATTAAATAATTTATGCCTACACTCGATGGTAGTGTCGCAAGTAGCGACATTTAGATTTGTGCGGCACTTAGGTCAGTGTCACAAGATAGCGACATTCGATAGGTGCGGCACTTAAGGCCAGTGTCACATCCGGTGACATTAGGTTGGTGCGGCTCTTGGGGTCAGTGTCGCAGGTCATTGATTTTATGTAGGTTAGCGGCACTTGTGCGAGTGTCGCATTGGGTTTGGCCCCCAAGTGATACCCCCGTTTGATCAACTTGTTCATTAACAGGGATGCGGTCAAACAACCTCGGTTTGACCCAAAACTTTTAGGGCAAGCTTAAATATATTTCTAAGACTCGGGAAAGTTTTCGCTGCGTTTAGTGGTTGATCGGAAGTGACGGTTTTTATAACATTTCCAAAACAGCCCCTGTATGTGTTTTCTCATATTTTCATATCGTTTCACCAATCGATTTAACCAAGTTACAACCCGAAATAAATTATGAGAAAAATTACACATGTTTATCAATGTCTTAACTATTTTATGTAATATTTCAAGAATTTTTAGGTATATATATGTCGACTAAATAAAATGGTAAAACCCATGAGGTCCAGTTTTGACCAATCCGGCTACAAGTGCACTTATCAAATTCTCTAGACAAATCCGTGTACTTCTAGAAGATGGTTTCTAAACGAAAGTTGCAGCTATCAAAATTACCAAATCTTTCCAAGTGGTTTCACACGTTTAATTTATATACACGATTTATTATGATTTTTCTACCAACACGAAATTTATGGACATAAAACTGTTTTCATCTTTTTGTTATAAAAACGTGTTTCGACTTTGTTTTCGGACATGATCTTGATAAATGGACATCGTAACATGTAAATACATATGTTCCATGAAAGATTAGAAAGAGAAAAAGAATTCTTACAAAATAATTGAAGAATCTAGCTTGGAAATGGAAGATGATGACCGAAGAATCGTTACCCGCTTGAAACCTTGGAGATTTTGATGGTGGCTTGATGGTGGTTTGTAGTGGATGTGGGTGGCTGTTCTTGGCTGGCCTAGGGCCAATTTTAGAGAGAGTGAGAGAGAGAGATTTAGAGAGATGGAGGAGGATGGGTGAGGAGAAGTGGGTGAGGTGAAATGAAGGTATGGGTGTGGTTATGATAGTCAAAGAAGAGGAAGGGGTGTAAGGGGTATGGCATAGATATACAGTCAGCATATTTTCAGCTGATTTAAGGGTGGGTCCAACCTCATGTGGTGTTTAAATCTTGTATCCAAAGTCGCGTTACGTGTGGTGGTCGTTTACCCGTTTGTTTCATCGTTCGTTTAATTGTTATGCGTTTGTTATACATGTTTTAACTAACGATAAAACTTCGATATTTTTGATTGTAGTATTTATTTAAAATACTTTGTGAACATTTTATAAACTGTATTGTTAAGTTTTCGGTCTCGATTTTTGCATCCAATTTGCATTTATTTAAGGGGTAAGTACATGAAAATGTAATTAACTATGACCTGACATTCATAGTATGCACTCAACTATCCCGGCTTCCATTTTGTGTAACAAACTTTTTATTTATTTCCATTGTATGCACTTTTTTGATGTGTCAACATGTAAGGATGACACGTGGTACCTTATATAGATGACACGTGGAATAAATACCAAAAATTACATACAATGGAAAGAAATAACTAGTTTGTTACATACAATGGAAGCCCAAATAGTGAGTACATACTATGAATGTCAGGACATAGTTGATTACATTTTTATGTCCTTACCCCTTTATTTAATCGTGTATTGATTTTAAATGCTATAATTGTTATCGTATATTTGTGATATTTTTAACCGTAGTATTTAATCGAAATACTTTATTTTGAGTTATAAAAATATAACTTGGGTTTCGTTCGTTGGTCGGGAGTGTATCACGTATTTTCGTCGCGTACGGTTTGTTTTATACAATATGAAATACATTTAATATATTATCGAAATTATATAATGTAAATAATGATTTTATTAAATAATTTTATATTATTTAATAATTGTTTTCATCAACGTCTGTATTTGAAATGTCGGATTTCATCCGATTAAAAAATGCACGATTCAACTTAATCGCGTACGTGTGTATATATATACAAATATACATAATGGTACACATAATTTGCCTAAGATTAAACTAATTACATATATTTACACTGTGATTAGGTACTAATAATAGCCCTAATTTGTCGGATGTCACATTCTCCCCTTGTGAAAAGAATTTCGTCCAGAAATTTAGCTCGAAGTCGTGGTCAGAGTTGAGTTTGTGAACAAGTGTGGATATTTGTGTCGCATCTGGTCTTCCCATTCCTAAGTGAATTCCGGACCACGCCGCGAATTTCACCAGACTTTAATGATGGAAATGCGACTCTGTTTAAGTTGTTTTACCTCACGGTCGATGATTTCTACGAGTTCCTCGACGAAAAGAAGTTTGTCATCAATGTTTCATCGAGTGAAATAATAAGCGTCTCATCAGACAGACATTTCTTTAAGTTAGAAATGTGGAATGTGGGATGCACACTACTAAGTTCAGGTGGTAGCTGCAATCGATATGTCACTGGACCAATCCTTTCTAGGATCTCAAAAGGTCAAGGTCAATGTACCCGGGGTTCAATTTTCCACGTTTGCCAAAACGGATGACGTCTTTCCAAGGCGATACTTTGAGAAGTACTCGATCCCCACCCTGGAACTCGAGATGTTTGCGTCTCACGTCAGCGTTACTTTTTTTCAAATCTTTTAAACAATATTTTGTGAGTAATTGGACTACAAATATGGGCTTCGTAGTGTCCATTAACAGTTTTCGTACCAAAACCCATCAACGGTAACTTGTATTCCATGAATTTATTAAATCTGCATATGAAATTCTAACATTTTCTGTTATTCAAGCATTTCGTCTAAAATATACAGACACAACAGTTAAATACAACACTACAATGCTCGTAAAGATGCAAAGTGTGAAACATATTTAAAAATAACAGTAAGGGAAAACATTATTAAATCAACATAACTAAATATTAAACATGTATAAGATCATATATTATGTAAATTGTACAGACACCAAAACCACTAAATTTCACATATATATAACATCAAAGATTAAAGCCATTTAATTCAATATTTAGTAGATGATCTGCTACGTCGGCTTAATACAACAAAACATTTATGAAAGTTGCAAAACGGGTGATAATAAAATCAAATACATTCACGCCTATTTATATATGAAGATACGGTGAATGAAGATAATCAACTCAACATCCCCTTTACCTCTATTTACTACATTGATGACGAATTGCGATCCAGATTTAAATCTTTTGTGATTTCAAATTCACAAAAGTGATATTAGTAATAGACTAATAGCTCTTTTAATAAAAATAAAGTACAAGAAAGGATAATTACCTCACAATAATTATTTTACAATACACTATCGAATGGTTATTACAGTATCGGTATCATCTCTTATCAACTGAATATCTCTACCTAGTGTGTCTATCATTCATATTTCCATAATTATAATCTTCTTCTTTCAAGAATGAACTGTTCGATACTGTAAATAAAATAAAAAACAGAAATCTCACAATTTGTGCAGGGTGGCAAGAGTTAGTAGTATATATACATGAAAATAAAAAAAATGCATTACGAATAGTTAAGGAATCAAACTATATAGTAAACCTTAAAAGCAAGCCCGTGATTTCCATGAAAAAAAGAGTATCATCATCATTCAACCATTAATCTGCACAATCATTAACAATACAAATTAAGAACATGAATATAGATATATTTTACTCTCTGTGAATAGAAAATGTGTAAGAGGATAGAGTTCAATGAGAGATATAATAAGTATATTATGGTATAATTAACTATCGATTTTCATTTTGCAGCATCGCCAATTTATTTATTTTTCAGTTACAGATTCGAGGAACTATACATGGAATTTTGTTACTTGAACAACACGCTATATAGTGTTAAGTAAAAACACAACTTTTTTGACCCATTTGTTCCAACTCCTCCCATTTCCTATTCAAAGTTATTTTGTTATTTTATTTACATGTAACATAACACGATGTATATACAAGTGAACAATTCTAATCTTATAATAACTTCTAAGCTTATAACTCAGATCGAGTACAAAAATAAACCAAGTGTCTACATAACTAAGATCTGGTGACTTTTTGCACAGTTAAAATGGGCGGGTCAATTTACAACTGAGAATCATATCAAGTCCTAAGTTTTTTCTAAAGGGGTCCAATGGGTAAATTCCCAAGTGCACGTGTCAATTTGGGTTATGTTTTATCTCTGAAAATTGACACTTTAAGTATCTGAGTTAATATAAGACTACCCAGTAAGATTAAGTTCATTTGGTGGAACTATTGATTTAGTATCTTTAGAAATGTAACCAACAATATGAAGGACAATAAATAATGACTATGAATGATGGTTACCTCTTTGAAGGTTACCTTTATTTTGACCATAAAATAAGTGTGTACCTTCATTTCTCCTTCAAGTGTAGTCGTATGATTAAAAACTGGATATGTGTAGCATTTGCTATTGAACCTTTAGCTCTTGACAAAGGGATCAAACGGCTTAAAGCTTTTTGCGGAAGGTACTCCTAGAAAGCATAAAGCACAAAAATGCTCTTTTGATCATCTCTTGAAAATACCCCCGAGTTTCGAAATAATGAAACTTAATGGATCATTAACTTCTCGTTGGATCCCATGCCATAGTTCTTTTTAAAATTATAGCAATATGCATACGGATGGAGTTATGAACTTGGAACGAAGAAGACCCAAAACAAATATCAAACAAAAATTTTCTTATGGATACAAAGCAACCAAAAACCCTTCAAGCAGTATATAGAACACGTATATACTCTCGGCATGTGGGCACGCAGCACCACCATGACGAAATGCTAATATAGAATACTCAAAAAGGCTTCTCAAAAAACTCTGATTGACCTCAAGTTTGATTGCCATGTCACCATATTGAATAAATCAGTTGAAACACCAGGTCCAGAATTAAAGCATTTACAAATGGGTTGTGAGGAATCAACTATAACAACGTAATAACTACCTGGGGGAGCAACCTTCAAGAATGAAACACCTACAATATTATACAAAGTTAAGAAAAGAGAAACATTAAAAGGATTTTATAAGCGATAAAAAATGACATATTCATGTGTATCGGGAATGTGAAGTTTGACACATGGATTCTTGTACAGGACACATACATCCGGAGAAATAACTCTTTGGGAACCTGAAAACGGGACAAAAGATTTCATATTAGCCTTTTTCCATTCAAAATCTGAGAATCACATCTAAATGTAAAATTAAAAATCATGATTAATCACATCAAACACATTCTTATCGATCCCACATACATCTATGTGGTCAAAAGAAGAAAAGTTATTTAGTTCTTGCATTAAACCTCTTACAATCAAAACCTACCAATGCGAAGAACAGTTAACATAATGTGTCCAAGACCATCATTTCAAACACAATTCAGCGTTGCTATTGTTGGACTCACTACAAATCCACCGCCTGAAAACCAACAACCGCGAAGAAATTTAGCTAACTGTTATGGTGGACACACGCTAATAAATAACTTATACTAAGAACATACATGACTTTGTATTCATGCCTGAAAGTAGCGTGTCTAAGGTGGACACCTACTATGGATGACTATATAGCACATACTTACTGTGGATCTTGTAACGACAAGAAAAATAGTTAGTTTGTATGCATGCATGTGTGTGTATATTCAAAACAAAGGGAGAGGAAAAAGGGGACATATCTGTAATACCCGTATTTCGGGCCTAGTAGTATTTTAATAATTTCCTAACTTTAAATGATTATTTAATGTGTTAAGAAATAGTTTTGTTTGGTTTATTGAAAATAATTGGAATAAGAGTTAAATATCCAATTGTGACAAGTAAATTATTTGTTATTTTAAATTAATAAAATTGTCGGTAAAATAAAATGTTTGGACTCGCGGATGGTTTTCGGGTTCCAGACAATAGATTTAAAACGGATATAAAATTATACCATTTAATAGGTGGAGTTGGTTTGTTGAGCCGACCTTAGTTTTCTTAAATTTTCAAAGTCTTCTTCATTTTCTTCATTTGAAGAACTCTAAAAAAAATCAAGAAATCATAACCAACTTTTAAGCCAAATAGTTCTGTGATTTGATTCATGATATCGCGTAAAAAGTCACGTTTTTAATACCGATATCTCTCTCATTTTGGAATAATACTTGACAAATAAACTTAGATAATATTTAAGTCAAGGAAACTTTGCCAAGAAGGTCAAAATTGAGTTGTACGAGAAAAATCAAGCAAACGGACGAAAAATGAAGATTCCACACACGTTTGAAGATTCAAGACATCAAGACAAGATTTAAAGAAAAAAGTTCCCATCACTGAGATTTCTCTTATCCAAGATAGTCGTTTTCAAAATACGAATCTAACAGAAGAAGAATCAACAAAAACGGATGAAGAATGAAGATTCTATTTACGCCAGAAGATTCAAACGATTCGTATGAGTCATCCAAAGATCAGAGACATATTTTTGGGATTACTTTTTAAAAAAGTCTTTGTTTTTGTAAAACAAATCCAACACAAAAAGAATCGACAAAAATGGACGCATAACGAAGAAGATATGCACGAATCAAGAAACGAAGCGAAAGACGGCGAACCGGGGCGGCAGCCTACCAGCCGCCGCCGACCACCAGGCCCCCGTCCCTCGTCCGCTTTTTCGTCCTCGCTCGTACTCGCAGGGTACATGTTCTAGGCCTTTTCCGCAACTCTAGGGTACACGTGCTAGACATTTACGAGCTTTAGGGTAATGTGCTAGCAACTTTTCCACCTTTTGCTAACATATGCCCCAAGTTGCTAAAATGCACCCATTTTCTCCTATTAATAGGAGGCTCCATGGCTCATTTCAAGACACACCATATACACTCTTATATCTTTCTTACTCCTTACCTCTCACTTTGTTATTTCTTTCATAATTTGTTAGATTTACTTACTCATTCTATTGGGCTAGTTTAGGAAACTTGTTTAGAATAGAAGGAAAGCAAGGAACAAGTTTGCATTCTTTGGTGTAAGCCTGGAGTTTTTCTTATTAATTTAAGTCTATTCCTTCACGGGCATTTATATCGGTTATTTTTATCCTTATCTATCTTAATTAAATATGTATACTTTAATTATGCTAGAAATAGTTTGTGCCATGATTAGCGAGTAGATTACTATTGTATTTGTTGTGATGTAATTAGCATAAATAATTATGGGATGATCTTAAATATGTCGTGAAGTAATATGACGGCCCCTATTCGACTGTTTACCTGATATAGTACTAGAAACGCTGTTAAGCGGAGTACAAATATATGGAAGTCTGTAAACAACCGAAGGTAGTTGTATTAAGGGTCGACATTATAAAAATGAAAACTTTATGAATGGACTTATCTTAAACATAAAACTTAATACTTGGTCAATAGTTATCTGTGTCAATCGTGATTGTAACCTTGTAAAGAGGAGTCGTGAACCTTAATACTTGGTCAATAGTTATCTGTGTCAAAACTATGGTTTAATTGTAATGTCATGCAATCATCATAAAATGCAGTGTGATTACGTGGAATTGCCATGAGTATAGTACACCTCCAATCACAATGTACTTTTCATATAAACATCATGAAGCAATTAAATTCACAACGAAAACATCGGTTAACGATTAAATACATTGTGAACTACCATAGTATTTTACGATATGGTTTGGGTTTAACTTTATGCAAAAGCCGTCAGCATTTTAATTAGATTAGTTTAGATTATAGTAGAGTATGTAGGCTATAGGCTAAATAATCATTCACGAAAACCTAGGGATTTGTTAATTGTATTGAGAAAGGCAAGTTTAAAATCCAATTTAAAATGATATATTTCCTTAAACCATAAAACCTAAAGTAAGGTACGCAAGAAACCTAACACTTTCCCTCGATTACCATGCTTGAGTTTCACTAATAAGAATTAATCAAATAAGTCTGAACATATTTTTTAATTTAGTTGTTTGCCAGATTTTTAGTCTTTGTGGTATTAAAAACGGTTAGACTTGTTATGGACTTGCTACTATGTTCCTTCACCCACGAGCGAATGCGTTCAATAATAAGGGCCACTGACTCCCTCGCAGGAGAGTGTGGAGAGTTGAGCGTTGTCTGTCTGATCAGAATCATGATACCCTAGTTCCTCGTGACATATCTGTAATGCCGTGGATCACCGAATCGCAATTAGAACTAAACTAGCTTGTGTGAAATTCAAACTAATCGATCAAGATATGAATTAGAACGAGAAGTAACTAGAAGTATTTGATCAAACTTGCTTTTGTATTAACAGAGAATTTCAGAGACAAAATGTACAAAAGACTTAACTCAAATTGTAATCAAAAAGCCTATATATATAGACAAACTTATACGACAATACTTAAGTGACTTGACCTGGTCAACTCCGACAATGCCATTGTCGGAGAGACTAATACATACGACAATAGACTATTGACGGAATATTTATTGTCGCAAAAACACTTAGACAGATTCTTCAAAACAAATGATACTCAAGCTTTAGACAATCTTGCTTCAACAAACTCCCCTTGGATAATGCTTGATATCTTGAAAATTTAAACTTTATGTATATCCAGGAAAATTACAACCGGCATGAACACCTTGAGCACAACAAACTTCAACAACTCTTTGAAACTTCAAGGCCATGACTTCATCATCAAAGGCATCATCATAGATAATTGGATATACTAGAAGAACTTCAAGATCATCTTTTGAGAGATTTATCAAACTCAAAGGATCAAACACATATACAATCGTTTCGCGATTCCACATGATTTCTCCCTTGGTACCTCGATCATAACATGCAATCTCTGCTTCTCCTGTGCTTCCATTATACTTCCAATAACTCACGATTTTCCAAAAATTAATCGGAAGTTTCTCAAGTGGAATTTTTCTCAGACATTTTACCTTTGGATAAGTAATGATTACTCGTGGTTGATTTGAAACGGGTTCAATGTCGAAATAATTCATAGTTCTTCTTGGAAATGTCTCTTTAACCCAAGTGTATTTTCCTTTATTACATTCACGGGAGAGAACTTCAGTCATCCAATTCACCAAACCATTCTTATAAAAATATTGCAGCCCATCTGTTCTCTTGATGATAAATACTTTGTTATCATTATCATACTTCCATCTAATAATCCTTCCCACACATTCATGACTTGGAATCTTGAAGAATTTTCTTGTCTTGATAATCTCAGGCTCAGGTTGCTTTGAAAACCACCAAGGAACCTTTTGTTCTGGTTCTTTTTCTTATCTGAGTCAATCCAAAACCATTCTTGAGAACACATATCAGACTGAACTTTTTTTGGATGCAATTCATCTTCAGAATCTTCCCAGTCTTCAACATGTACATCATCAAAATCAGGCTCAAACCCCGGAGGAAATAGTGGATCTTCAAATTCATCAAAATCATATTCACCATCATTACATAACTCCACAAACGGAACCAAATCTTCAATAATGATATTCAAAGGAGTAGGACATAGAATCTCTTCTTCGTCATCAATACTATCCAATAACTCCTCTTGATCAAATCTATGTGAAGATTCACCAATCTCAAATATAGAAGATTCTTCAATATCATCAAACAAACTTTCAAGATGTAAATCATTTAAAATCTGTTTCACCAAGATCATCAAACTCCATATCTTCATAATTTGGTTCGGGAGTCAACACTAAAGCAGGAACAGAACTTATTGGTTCGACATTCAAAGGGTCTCCCTCTTCAATATTTTGAACTAAAACCATTGCTTGAGAAAAATCAGGCTGATCACCACCATTTTCACCAGAATCATCAGAATCATCAGAATTACTTTCATCATGCCCTTCAACATCATTATCATCATCAGATCCTTCATTTCCTTGATCATTTAGTTCAGCATTATCATTATTCTGATCATTATCATCATCATCATCATCAACATCAGCAACTTCATGCACATTCTCCCCCTGATCACCTAATTTTTCTTTTAAAAGAAAGACTTCTTGTTCGAGTGACTCAATTCTTAAGGTCTGAGAAGCAAGTTGTTGACCTTGATTAGCAATAAGTATATCCTGGGTGCCAATGCGTTGCAGAGCATGAAATAAATCATCTCGCAATTTATCTACCAAAGACATCAAAGGAGTCACAGCTCTTTGAAGAGAAGCATCGAGAGCTGACATACTCACAATAGGAGTAGTTGTGGTCGATGAAGTTCCAGCAGTTGTAGAAAATGAAGTAGCAGGTATGGATGAAGGAATAGGAAGAGAAGTTGAAATACCAGAGGCAGAAGACATAACAGGCATTGAGATAGAAGAAGGCAATGCTGAAGAAGTGACCGGCAAAGATTCAGAAATAGATATTGCAGAAGAAGTCACTGGTAGAGATGAAGAAGAAGATCCAGCCTCAGAAGATACAAACAACTTCCTTCTTTGAGTAGGTCTAGACTCAGGAATATATTCAGGATCCTGTGCCTCCTCTCGTTGTCATCTTAAATCTTGTCGTTCCTTCTCGATATTTTCCTCGAAACTAAAGATTCTTCAATAGTCTTTGGATGAATAGGTTCTTCATCCTCAGAACTAGATGATTCTATCTCAACAGGATGATCAAGATTTTGTTGAACAATATCATCAATTTCATGAACCATTTGAAGTTCATCTTCTCCTTGAACTGACTCCCCCTCAGCTGAAGCTTCCTCACTATCATCGTCTGATTCCATCTGTATATCAATCTGAAGTGGAAGAAAATCATCATCTATGACATGCCCAAAGAGATCAACAGTCAGTGGTGTAGGTTTACCACGATAACTGTTACAGTCAGCGAATACTCTCTTGGGAATCGGAGTGTAATACAAAATTGTCCCATGATATGTAATCCCTTGAATATGTTGATCAAAGATCAGCTGAAGAAATCGTGGATACATAAAAAATCCGTCTTCATTGATATTTCCAACCAAATTATCAAAAATATATCTTGAGAAGTTATACGGAATGTTGAGTACCAAAGCTGTCATTAAACCAGCTAAGTGGTAACTCATTGCGTCAAATCCTGCTTTCCGTGGAGAGATACATCCAATCAATGTGTGAGCCAAGAATTTCCAATGTGGACAAAAATGATTCTTCATGATCTGGACACCAATACTCCTCACACTAACTGGGCCAAACAAATCCATATGGAGAAGTTCCAATGGAGTGTTAATAGAATTTACCAATTTAGGTTTATGAGACTTTTTAGTTTGTTTTCCCTTTTTACAGGAAATACAATGATCATTTAGTGAGAAAGTCTGTTTAGGAACTCCAATCACTAAATCATTTTTGACTAAAAAGTTCATTTTCCTAAAGTTGATGTGCCCCATCCGTCTGTGCCATATAACTGAGTCCTTTTCTGATGCTTTTAACAACAAACAAGTATGCTCCATTGTAGGAGTTATAGATCGCATATCTAGGACATACATATCTTTAACCCTAGGATCCCGCATAAGAATCCATTCTTTTGGAACAACAAAACCCGGTTTGAGAATCAAACACTCTTCATCATTGAACCATGTCGACAGCTTTTTGTCACACACTTGTGAAACACTAAGTAAATTATGTTGAAGTTGTTCAACATAATTCACTTTGTCAAAACTTATTTCGCCATTTGTGACAGTTCCTTCACCTGAAATCATTCCTCCTTTATCTCCCGCAAAAGCAACAAACCCTCCATTTTTGATTTTAACATCTTCTAGTAAGGAGAGATTCCCGGTCATATGTCTTGAGCAGCCACTATCTATGTACCACACATTATCGATAGCTCGGGATGACTGCAAGGCATTTGATGGAAACAATTAGTTGCTAATGGAGACCCAAGCCTTGGAGGCTTTGGGTCGTCCAGTGATTTCATCTATGATGAAAACGTCAATTTCTTTGAAATCCTTTTTGAAATCTTTTGACGCATCATAAGATGATGATTTCTTCTTGGAAGAAACAAAAGTATTGATTCCCGGTTTTTGTGGATTTTCATTAGATGATTTTGAAACATTTTTGTACTTTGAAGATTTAACTTGCTTCGAATGTTCTCTCGAACGTTTTCTAGCAAGTTTATGACAATCATTCAAAAGATGTCCACGAATTCCACAATAGAAACAACTTCGTGTTTCATACTTTCTCCGAGAATGAAAACTTTTATGAGAACCATGATATGAAAGTTTACTTGTAGAAGCATCATACTTAGAATATGAGCTTTTACTAGTAGAAGCAACACATTTTGAAAAGTCAAATTTAGAAGCATGATATTGACCTTTTGGTGATGAAGAAGATGATTGTGATTTGTGTGGAAAATAAGTTCTTTTCAAAATCTTGGTAACTTGTTTTGGAATTTCACAAATTTTAGATTTTTCTTTATCATTTTGATTCAAAACACACTTCTTAAGCTTTTCACAATCACCACAATAATTGTTCTTCATCTTTGAAGATTGATTAGAGAAATCTGATGAATTATTCTCATGTGGTGATTCAGAATTCTCTTTAGAAGAAACCTTTTGAGTTGTTTCTTTCTAAGGTTTTGAATCATCAACTTTTCCTTTCCCATACACAAACTCAGAATCAGATTCATCTTTAACTGGCAATTGAAAATAAGATTTTGGTGGTGGAACAAAATGATATCCAATTCCAGCATTAGACTCTGCTTTTGATGCTTTGGCTTTTTCATTTATATCATTTTGATATCCAATACCAGATTTAGATTTAGTATCTAAACGCTGTTTATGGATAATTTCATCAAAAACCACTGCTGATGTAGAAACATTCAACAATTGTCTTTCAAGATCTAAAATTTTAGAATCAGCTTCAGATTTTTCTTGTTTAAGTAAATCCATCTCAACCAAATAATTGTTTATGATGGATTTCTGATTTAAAATTTTAGCTTTCAAATCATGAGTCTCAACATCAGTTGATTCAAAATGTTTATTTAAAAGCTTGTTGTTTTCCACCAACTTCTTATTTTGATTTTTAATCAATTCAATGTCAGTTAAAAGTTGTTGATTTTGAGTTTTGTAAAGACTGAGTTGATTACTCAAGTCAGTACATTTTGAACAAATTTATTCAAATGGAGCAGAATTAACCTCAGAGACATTTGCCATGAAAGCTTGATTATGAGAATATTCCTCCACGTGTGCACTCCAATCATAAAATTCACCTGCTGTTGAAATTAGTGCTAATGATGTGGAAGCAGGAGTTGTATCTTTTCCAGAAGATTGTGGTTGAGCAGAAGAATAGGTTTTGGATGTGGAAGGCTTGGTGAAACCAGAGGTAGGTGCTTTGCTTTTCTCACATTCCCGAGCAAAGTGCCCTAAATTCTGACAGTTGTAACACCGAACCTTCGACTTGTCAAAACCTGGTTTACCCCCCAACTTGCTTTTTCCAGTTCTTTGAAGAAACTTTTTCACCTTTATTGTTAACATAGCAAGATTCCATTAGAGGTCCATTTCTTCAAGATCGTCAGTATGTAACTGATCATAATCTTCTTCTGTCAAGTCTACATTACCAACCTTTCCAGTAATAAACGCTTCATATGATGAAAGAAAAGCTGTGACAACATTTGCATGATCTTCGGTTATCTTTGAAACATGTTGGTTGGAATTTGATTGTTGATGACTTGTAGTTGTAGCACTTCCAGATCCATAAAATCCATAACTAGAATATCCACCTGTGGATCCACTAGAATTCCCACCATTGAATGTCTCAGAACCAGAGAACAATGCTGTTGTTTCTGAAGTTTTCTTAGAATCGAATTGAGAATATTACATCATCTTTCCAGTCTCCTTCTTCTGTAAAGAAACATCATATACTTGCAACTTATTGATCAAGTCTTCATATGCATATTCACCCAACGATTCATCTTCCATCAAAATATTAGCCTTAATATCCCACCTTGAAGGTAAAGCTTCAACCACCTTGAAGGTAAATACGTTCCAAAATCAAACCATGTCTTTTGAGCTCACTGATTAGCTGGGAATATCGAACAATCAAATCATTAAAAGATTCATTTGGCATGCATGTGAATACATCCCATTGCTTCTTTAACAAATCATGTTTACTTTTCTTCAACTTGTCATTTCTAGCAAACCGTTTCTCCATTGCTTTGTAGAGCTCATAAGCTGTATTCAAATCTTTCCATCCAGCAAGAACATCACTAGGAAGACTCATAGAGATAACTGACTTCGCTTTCTTGTCTCGATCATGTTCTTTCCTTTCATCAGAAGTCATCATTTTGAGTGACTTGGGAGGAGGATTATTATCTCTATAAATTCCTTTAGCTCTAGGATGAATGTATTGCTCCGAGATAGGAATCATTAGATCTGGATCATATAGAGCAATAAACGACTCAAACTGATACCTCTAATCATCATAATCATTTTGACATAATGACTTTGGTGGTATGGTTGTAGTTCCGGTCTCTTGTTCATTCTTCATCATAGCTTGCCAATTCACATGAGCCATTGTAAACACTTGGAAAAATTTTAGAATACTAATATCCGAGAGTAACAACTTCCGAGAATAACACTTATGCGTGAATCACAATCTGTCTGAAGTCCGTCAATACCAACTACTCCGTCAATAACACTAGTCCGTGAATCCTTAATCCGAGAATAACACACTCCTGTCGATACCAACTTTCCGTGAATAACAAACTACCCGTGAATACTAACAATCCGTGAATACTAATCACTGTTTATACGACAATAACAATGATAGTCCGAGAATACAAGTCCGTCAATACTAGTCCGTGAATGATCCAGTACTATTTATGCGAAAATAAGCTATTGTCAGACAACACACATAATTAATCACGGAACACTAATCACGGAATTACTAATCACGGAAGAAAACGGTTATCCACTACTCACGGAATGCTAATCACGGAAGAATTTTCCAGAAATTGAAAAGTGTTGTAAAACCTTCAATTCTAGCTTGTTTTGGCTAAAATTGATATCACTGAACTCGGAATTTGATTTCCGACACTCGTAAGTACTCAATTTAATCTTTTACCGTCAAATTTAAGAATCCGTACACTTGACGATAAACACGTAAACAATCCGAAGCAAATTGAAGCAAATTAAGATCAAATTCAGATGGATTATGATCACAGAATCACATACAACAGTAATTCATCCAAATCCGAAGCAAATTGAGCTCAAAAGATATCTTAATTCTTTCAAAATAATCAATCAATGTCAAACAGCAACTAAACGATCAATGCTGAAGCTTCCGAGTCTGTTTTAATCAAACAAATACCTCAGATTCACTTCTAACTCAATCAAACAGTCCTAATTTCTATTCGTACGGCTCTGATACCACTTTGTAATGCCGTGGATCACCGAATCGCAATTAGAACTAAACTAGCTTGTGCGAAATTCAAACTAATCGATCAAGATATGAATTAGAATGAGAAGTAACTAGAAGTATTTGATCAAACTTGCTTTTGTATTAACAGATAATTTCAGAGACAAAATGTACAAAAGACTTAACTCAAATTGTAATCAAAAAGCCTATATACATAGACAAACTTATGCGACAATACTTAAGTGACTTGACCTGGTCAACTCCGACAATGCCATTGTCGGAGAGACTAATACATACGATAATAGACTATTGACAGAATATTTATTGTCACAAAAATACTTAGACAGATTCTTCAAAACAAATGATACTCAAGCTTTAGACAATCTTGTTTCAACAATATCAGTTGATAACTGACTGATAAGGATCTACGGGTTATACCATAAGCTATCGAATCCAGTAAACATTCCCAATTTAGATAAACGTTTTCTCTAAGAAGTCATAGCTAATGAAATCACAACAAATACTACTTTGCATCATCTGATTTATTATCATCTTTTCTTCGCTTAATTTAGTTTATTTAGTAAACTGAACCAAAACCCACAACACACTTTTATAAAAACCTATACTAGAAAGTAACGATTGATTTGATCACCTCCGTATCAATTCAGTTTCTCTTTAAGAACGACTCTAGGTCATACTTACCATCTACTAGCCTTTGGTTCAGTAGTAATAAGTCACACTTAGACCCTAGCATTTACAAATTGTGAGTTCCCTCTGCCTTGGATCTAAGTGATAGTTGACAATGATTGTAAGGCGGAATCAAACAATCACACGAAACAATAATAAACACAAATGGAAACGATTGATTAACCAAGTAAAATGAGTTTATTAGCTTAACTAACGTATTGGAACTGATTACAAGTGAGTTTAGTCGACAAATGGTGCTAGGGTTTCGTCAACCCTAGCCAGAAACCCGTAGGTTTGCTTAAATACTAACACAAAATGGCAGACATACGTCACTTGGCCAGTGTCGCATGTGGCCGCCTTCATGCGTCACTTACCTAAGTGTCGCTATGTGTCACTAAGGCAGTGTCGCCTAAACCAAAACTTAAGTGTCGCTACATACAAAATCTATATTTCTATTAAACGACTAACTACACTTTACAACTCGATAGACCAACTAACAGACACTATGCATCAACAAACTCCCCCGTGTCTTCAGCTTGGTCTTCAAAAATCTTCAGAGTCTTTGATCAAACCTAACCCGCAGGAAACTTCCCATCTGCGTGTATCCATAAGTAACACAAACTTCAACAACCTTCTGAAATTGACTTGCAAGCTTCTTGTTGAATTCGTTATTTTCATTTACCCGAATCCTATTATCGAAGAGTTTTCTCAAATCTTTTTCATGAAGATTTATCAATCTCATAGGATCAAAAACTCGAAACCCAATCTTTTTCAAATTCCAAAATCCCCCAAATTCTAGCTGCGGCTCTGAATCAGGAACGAATACTATCACCACTTCACCAGTATGTGGATCAAGTTCCCAATAAACAAAGCTTCGTAGAAAATTATAAGGAACCTGCTCCAGAGGTATTTCGGTCAGACAGTCAGCCGATGGATAATGTACTTTAACCATAGGGCGACCTGTCGTAGGATCCAGCTTCTTCTTGTAAGTATACTTTGTTCCCAGCGTCGGCTTCAACTTATTGTATCTTTTAGTTCAAACCTCTTGATGCAATGTCCTCTGAATGTAATTAGCATAATCATCATTGACAGGGTTAATCAAGTTTAACTGAGCTAACCTGTTGATCTCCCCCTTTGGTAGTGTACTCAATTGATTGAATCTCTGTTTGAAATACTGAATACCATCCATTTCTCTTAATCATAATCATCTTTTGACGAACCTTCCAACTCTTGATCAAACCTGCGTAATCTACGCGAACCTTGTAAGTTTTGCAAGTCACAGGAACTAGTTTTGCAGATCTACCTTGAGGCCACCATTGCTTATTCCCTTTCTGTTCTTTCTTCAGTAGTTTCACTTTCAGATGCCTCTTGAGTTGGCGGTACTGATGCAGAATCCTGAGCAGGCGCTGCATGAGTTGAACTAGATTCTCCATGAGAAGTTTTAGAAGGCCCCTCATCATCACTCGAATCTGTCTCAATAACAGGTGCATCATCATAATGCTCATCTGAACCCAAATGTTCGTCGTCAACCGACACATCATCATCCATGTCGAAATACATACCCTTGTTCAGTCTCCGAACCAGTGTCATTG